>CM029394.1:938110-1310610 GCA_017165825.1 Hepsetus odoe
TTGGTTGGGAGTGAAAAAGCCAAATAAATGTTTGATTTCTGGAGCAGAATGCTTTAAGAACTGGGTTTGGACTCACTGTGGATGAGCAGCTCAGAGTTTGGGTTTATTCGTTTCGGATCTTTTATGTGAGATGAGTTCTACGAGGAGAAGGCGGCTAATGCAGTAAAATTGATTTGTCTACATTTACGTCGCTGCCGCTTCTTCTCCAGAGTGAATCTTTGGGACGACATAGTTCTGCTTGGCTGTGATCATTAAAAAGGACCAAGCGTCCATATAGAACCAACAATGTTCTTTAAGCAGCTGATCACTTTATTCCAAAATGGCCGTTTCCAATCTCAACAGCTGCATTTTGATTAGCATCCTGCTTTCTGCCATTGTGATTGGTTGGTAAATTGGCAGCATGGCTCATAACATTCAGTCTTCAAGCCTCAAGCCGGAAAAGGGACCAAAAAGGCTTCATTTCGATTGAAATTGCAATCGAAAAACTGCAGTCAGAAATTTCCCCAAATCCATTGCCCCACTTTTCTGTTTTTAACTCTTAGAGTCTAAAAATTTGTACTTTGTCCTTTTTTTGCAAAAGCAGTGCAGGTTGTGCACTTTAGGTTGAAGCCCTGGAGAGTCCCTCTTTAAATGTACAACATGATGGGTCATTTCTGCTTCATGGATAAAATCCCACCTGATTCTTACACAACAGTGAAAAGTTCGGTGCAGGTTCTGGGACTTGAGGTTGCGGTACCTGTTTGGTAGGTGACCAAAAAAGAGGTGATTATTTTAGTTCCCATAGTTGCAGTCAATTTGTGGGCGTGGACGAGAAGGATCCACAATGCGACCGTGTCCTTTTGTCCTCTCCGCTGAGTTGACAAGGCCTAAAGCCTCATACATGGAAGATCAAGAGTTACCAAGGTGCTCAGCAGATAGTCAGCCCGACACACACTCTCATTTCCTTCGGCTGTCGGTGTCCTGCTGGGGTTTCCGTGGAGGTCACTGACACGACCACTGGAGCTTTCCATCCCTAATGAAAAAGTGCCCCCCCATAGAGTGTGTGTGTGTGTGTTATTTGTCTAAACATCCATGTATGCATTACCGCATGACTTGTTGACTTGTCCACCATTTCTGGCGCCATTGGGCCCGTGCAAGGAAACCACAAAATTTGAGCAAATCCTCTGCACTTGGAGGACTTTTTTGGCATCCTAATGTTGGAGCTTCAAGAAAGGTTCCTCTCTTCCTTTTCTTGGGTGTTTTGAAATGACTACGGTTCCAAAAGTTAAAGTAAACCTGTCTCCGAAAACTTCCATGCTAGAGTTCCCTCCTTTCCCTCTACAGACTCTTGGCATTCTCTCAAGCAGCTCCTCCAGGAGCCACCTGGGAGGCTTTTGAAGAAAAATGTGCCGTGAACACTTGTTGGCTCTTCTTCTTCTTGTTTGGGAGCATTTTAAAAGGAAATTAATACGGATTTCTTTTAAATTCATACCTCGGCACAAACCTCGCCATTTAGAGAACAAGTCTTTAGAGCGAGAAGCCTCCAGGATGATCAAAAACAATCATTCGTGTTTTTGATGGTAAGCAGGGAATGGAGTTGAGGAGTAGTTTCTGTAGCTTACGGTTTCCTGATGTGGAGGGTCTGTTTGGGAAGTGAAAGCAAAACCCTTATGGCTTTTCGGTTCTCACCATGGTTCTAGATATCAGAAAAAAAGAGGAAATTCATTCGTGGACAAAATCCTTACAGTCTTCTTCTCGAATGTAAAGAAAAGCTCTGAAAATCACAAAGCAGGCAACGGGGGGACCTCGTCAGTCCATTTGTGTGACTTTTGTGAAATGTTTTGAAAGTGGTTCACCCAATGACCACTATGCTTTTGGGAGCCACTTGTTCCGGCTTCGGGCACCGATTCCGAAGGTCATTATGTGGATGTCTCACACTGTCACCTTCGTCTCGGAGACGAAAGGTGAGAATCGTCCTCCCTTTCCGTTGGGCCCAGTCCGGTAGGCCAGCTGTGGCATTAACTTGTATTCTAACAAGATTAAAATATATTTGTCCTGAGGATTAGCGTCCCTCTCTTCCCTTTACCAGACGGGCCGCTGTATCTGCCCCTGGCTTTTGATCTGTGGTGCGTTCAGGGGCCCCGGCTTTGGGCCTCGCCGTCCCAGGGCCTCTGTGAAATCGGCCTGATGTCGTCCTCCCCTGCCATTCTCCTCCACTAGTATCCCTCGCTTCCGAACCTGGCCGGTTGCATTCCGGAGGAAGAGTTTAGGAGGGTTTTGGTAGAATGGCTCAGTAGGAATGTTTTTGTGGGGGGAGGGTCTGTTGGAAATGGGGGGGTTCGGAGAGCGTATGGATCTTTTATATGGAAAGCAGACAAGCGACTCTTTCTCAAGCAGACTCTACCGACACTTTCTTCCTCTCTTTGGCTTCTTTTGCACTTACTTGACTTTGATCACGCCGTTTAGAGGTGTTTGACAAAGCCGACGCCCAAGAGCTTCTACTTTCTCCGTCTCATTGACTTGTACGCCCGCTTTTGTCCTGTTTTCTCACATATTCGGCAACTCGCCCAAACGGCTGGGAGTACCGGCAGAAACAGACCCAGAGCTCCTTATAGTGAGATTTTACCGAAAAACAACAGTGGCTGGGTTGTGCACGACCTTGAGAAATGTTTCTAGCAACATTACTCCCAATGCTGCTACTGCGCCCTGAGCTAAACCTGGTAAACTTCAGTGCTGTGCTGTCATTTTCAGATATTGGTGAAAACTGAAAAAAGTTTGGGTTCGCTGCTTTTCAGGCTTTAAGGTTTGCAGTCAAAGGCTCACTGGAAGATGTTCTTGCTGGATCACGCCACTGCATTTCACCCTGGGACGTTCTGTAGGTTGTAAAATCTTTACCAACATCCAGTGATGAGGTTTGTATCTGTGAAAGACCGTAGCCTTGTTGATGCAGCAGAGATCAAGTATGGTAAACCCATGAAGGCAAGCTCGTGCTGCCGACTATGTACCAATCAATGTTACTGGGCCGTCTGAGGTCCTTCCCAACCCTGGTCCTGGAACACCTTCACACATTTTGTCCCTGCCCTAACAAACCTGTTAAAACTAATCAGCTCATTTACCATCCCATCCAGAGTAGGACTGGAAACACCTGGCCTGCCAAACTACAGGTAGTTAGCAGCTCCTACATCAGCTTTGACTTTGTGGGCAACACCTGAGATGTTTGACAATTCAGGTTGTTGTTGAATTGGACAAATGTGTCGCCTGATTCACTTTCAGCCCCTCTCTGTTGGATCTTATGGCCTGAAAATAGTTTCAGGTAAAGTCAGAAACTGAGCCCAAACAGTCGAGCGACCCTCAAACTGGAGAGTCAACGTTTTTTTTCTTGATTTCTCAAAAATATGAAGGTCTTCCTGAAGAAGATTCTTCCCAATGCAAAGGTCTGATCGAACTTTATCGCTACTTTGTTGTTCTTTTAACTTCAAAGACGTTTATCATCTTTGCAAAATGGGCTCTCAAAAGAATAATCTATTGCATGGTTCCTAAGGGAAGCGGTTCTTTTACGGCATTGTCCAAAATCCAAAATCACCATGGTTCTGTGCTTGCTTTGTTCATTTAGATTTTTTTTAGTTTGTCTGCAAGGTTTCGGATTTGCTTAAAGGAGTAAATGTTTTGAAATTTCCTGATACGTTACATTATCTGAAGATGCTTTAGGAATTTTTGCACTCGTACATCAGGTTCTTTAGCCACGTTTTTAGAGTAAATCAGTTTATGTTTACCGGTAACACCAGTAACACGTTCTTCTGAGACATTCTTCAAGCTTCTGTCTGATGAGAAAAAGACAAAGGTGCAGGAACCGAGTATTGACAGTTCTGTTTTGGGACCATCTTCCGTCTGGCGTGGTTTTTCTTAAACTGTTGTTTCATCTTCAGGAGGCTTCTGAGTAAATTCAGGCCTTTTGTGTCACAAGATTCATCGGAGGACTGGGTGAAGTTCTCGTGGAAGAACCCATCAAAATTTCATGACGAACAAACAGGATGGAAAATTGTCAACGTCGCCCCACGACCAAGCCCCTGACATCAGCTGTGGGACCTTCCAAGGAGCACGTGTTCTTGCTCAGATCCTGGGTGGTGGACAGGTGGACAGGTGTAGTGCAGAGCTAAATGGAGTCTGTGTGACAGGCAGAGAGAAAGAAAACAAGACGAAAAAAGGAATGGGGAGGGCTTGGCAACTGTGCCTTGTTGGAAAAAGCGAGACACCTGCGACCGTGACAGGAGGTTTTGACCTTCGACTGGAGTCTCTGTCCCACACAAACACAGTTTTTTTAAACTTCTAGCTCTATAGACCGGAGTCAGTCAGGCACCTCTGCGCTCGGCCGTTGGGCGTCATTTCCTCATACAAGGCCTACAATAAAGGGAATGCAGATGAGGCATTGTGAGAGCATGGGAAACTCCAGTTGTCCCCTCGGTGAGGGGGACAGGTGGACCGTTCTTCAACTTCTCATTCGCAGAAGGCTCGAAACAACTGACATGGTTTTAGGACAAAAACGCATAAGGTTATTAATCTTTCAGCCTCCTGGTATTCGTCCAGTCCCCGTCCCCGGATTCAGACATGTCCGTGTTTTGTCTTTTGTGAATGTGTCAATGGGAATGACCAGTGATCCTCATGTTCTTCTCATGTTTCTGCTACTGGTTTACAGGTCGGACGAGCCTCCTCGTCATTTGGGTGACTTTGAAGCAAGGTGATCGTCCTTTGTGCTTCTTTAATCTGCGCTCTGATTTCATAAATGTCTGTCAAATTTGTTAATAAACTAAACATTAACCAGAAGGAACGTCTCCGTTGACTCTTTTTTTCCTGTCCTCCCAAAACAAGCCCTTCTTCTCATTACCCGTCTTCATTTGCCACCAGCTTCCGAGAGTCAGGTGTGGTGCGGTGGTAGGATCAAGTAAGGTTCTTGCAGGTTCAAAGCCCACGTCCAGCATTACCACCAGTGGGTTCCTGAGCAAAACCCTGAACCCTCAGTTGCTCCAGGGAGAAGGTCCCTCTAATAAGAGCTACTTTTTGCGAACATGCCTAAATCCCAGTCTGTGAGAGATCGCACTGACCTATTTCCACCTGGGTGCTCGTTACATTCGGACAAGTTCGTTAACGATCAAATGCTAATTTAACGCTGTGACCTGGAGGTTCACTTTTTTTTGGATAGGGTGTGCTAACATGGAGCCTGTCCCAGATGTGCATTTGCGATGGTGTGTTTAGAGGAGACAAGAGTCCCTGTGAGCAAACTTGTCCCTGATCACCACTCCAGCTCGCTCCTCTCCAGCTGAGGGCTTGGGTGGAAATCGTCTCGGGGTTTTTGGGGCGGAAAGCGGGGTGTCCAGCCGGACCGGTGGGTTCCAGCTGCCTGTGAGAGGCGCCATGTGCCATGAGAGTGGCATCAGCATGGTGCCCTCAAACCAGGACTCCTGATTTGGCAAAGCCTGCTGCACCAAAGTGCTGACGTCACCCTGGGAGCCTGGCAAGCCAAAAAACACACAAACCACACCTCCGTCGTGGCTGTGAAGGGAAAGAAGGGCAGGAGACGGAGGAGTATTACCTTTTCTGTTTATTTACTTCTTTATCCAGTTCAAGAGGCAATGAATGACACAATTAATGCACGCGATACCACTTATTTACACCTGCAACGATACCTGTAAACACAAAATAAAAAATAACATCTCAAACGTGTCATTTTAGTTTCACATAGTTTCCATAGATAGCTCTCTGATGATTGATTGATCGATCGATCGATTGATTCATTGATTGATTGACAGGGCGCTGTCCTGTGTTCTCGGTAAGGCAAAGTGTGTTCAGTTTGGTGGATGTTTTTCTTAAATACACACTCTCTCTCTCTCTCTCTCTCTCTCTCTCTCTCTCTCTTTTTCGATGAAAGGACGAGTTCAAACAAGTCCATGTAAAGAAAAGTCCACATTAAGTTTTGGTGTCTGAACATCTTCAGCAAAACCTTTTCTTGTTGTCGTTTTTTTTTGTCTCTCTCAAAACACGCAAATAAATCCTGGATATGACAATCTTCATGCAAAGGCCTCTAAAAACAAACCTCTCAGCTCACACACAGAAGTTATTGCAATATAAATAAGCCATTTCGTCACTTTTTTTTATTCTTTTTTAGAAACTCTCAAATAAAAAGCCACACTGGTCCTTGGATAAAGATTTTTTTTTCCCTTTTCTTCTCGATATATCTCTATAAATACATAACAATATGAAGTCAACAATAAAACAGTATTTTAACATTTGTTAGAAGGTAAACTGCTGGTTTTCTTTGACGTTTCCGTAGTGTTTGTATAGATATATATATAGATATAGATATATTTTGATATCTTTATATGAATATTTCTGTTATTTCTGTTATAGTTCTGTGTCACTGTCAGTGCGCTACACGTTTACAGGCAGCTTTACTTTGATTAGATCATATTTTTGCTACAAAAAAAAAAAAAAAAAACCATTATATTGCTCTTGGATAAAACTCTATCATTTTATTTGTGTTTCTGAAGAGACGGCTGTTGGGTTACTCCAGCAGGGTTAGGACAGGATTTCTACAGACGGGCTAAATGAAAGTTTTAACCAAAGAAAAATTAAGGATTATTCCTCCGCAGTAGTGAGTCACACCTCCTTGGAACAGGCTATAGTGGTGTTTTTTTTGTTTGTTTGTTTGTTTGTTTTTTATTTTTATTTTTTTCTTTTCTCCCCTCAAATCCCTCATTGGATGTAGCCAGGCAACAAGAACAGAAAAAATAACATTTTTAAAAAAGAAAAACGCTTTTAAATGTCATTTTACACTTCATGGTAATTGAACCCAGACTAATTTTTTAGCATTTGAAATGTATTTATTTATTTTTTTGTATCAAATCATCTGACCCAAAAGGTCAACTAATAGTAATAATAATAATAATAATAATAATAGTAATAATAATAATAATAAACACCTTGTAAGTGAGTTATTAATAATCACAGTTGCCTGGGTGCAGCAGAAAATATTCTTTGGATTTAAGCGAGATTTTTTTTTGTTTGTTTTCTATTTTTACTTTTTTTTTTATTATTATTTTGTGTTTTTAGAGAATGGAAAGAGCTCAGTAATGCTCCAAAAAAATTAAAATTAAAATTTTAAAAAATGAAAAAATGAAAGGCTTGGAGCCCTAAGGTTTTAAGATGGTTTTTTTTGTTTGTTTTTTTTGATGACAAATCATTTTTCAGCCTCACTTTTGCTGGTATGTTTATCCACTGGCCCTTGGTCATTTATTGCATTGGAAATAAAGGAGGACCATTGACCATCACCCCTCCCTGTCTGTGTCTCCCTGTCTGTGTCTCCCTGTCTCAGTCGCTGTCTGAGCTGTCCTCCTTGCTGTTGGTGGTGCTGGAGGTGGAGATGCTGTCGGGGTTGATGGTGTCGTTGGAGTTGGTGGTGTGGTTGTAGAGTCCCTGGGCCATCAGGTGCAAGGCCAGTGTGTTCTTGGTTCCTGAGGCCTTCTTGATCTTGGCCCTCTTGTTCTGGAACCAGATCTTGATCTGGGACTCGTTGAGGCCGAGCTCCTGGGCCAGACTCTGGCGCCTCTGCTCAGTCAGGTACCGGTTCGTCTGGAACTCGGCCTTCAGTCTCTGCAGCTGCTCGGCCGTGAAGGCGGTGCGGGGTCGCTTGTCCTCCTTGCTGGCGTTCTTCTTCTTTGGTTTGCGGCTCCTGGGACCTGCGGGGACAGGAGGGGACAGGGTGCTCATTAACCCACTTCAGGTTCTCCTGCGTTTATTATCCACAAAGATCAGTTTAGCCAGATTAGTGAAGGACAAGCCTGTCCAGAAGAGCGGCGGGACAGTCCTACTGATCACTGTTTCAGGGTTACATTTGGAAATCTGATTTTTTGGCCAACACACACACAAACATACACACGCAGACACACACACACACACACACACACACACACACACACACACACAAACATGCACACACACACACACACACACACACAAACATGCGCACACACACACACACACACACACACACACAAACATATATACGCACACACACACACACACACACACACATTCACACACACACACACACACACAAACATATATACGCACACACACACACATACACATTCAAACACACACACACACACACACACTCAATATATTACACACAGTATACACATGTTACACACACACACACACAATATACACACATACAATGCACACTATTTTATACAAACACACACACACACACACACACACACACAATATACACACCATACACACATGCAATGCACACTATATAAATACAAACACACACACACAATACACACGATATACACACTTTATAAACGCACTATAAACACACTCCACACAAGCTGTAAACACACTCTGGAGGGGTGCAGACAGACAGGTGTTGGAGCTCTGTGAGGAGTGAAGAGTGTAAACGCTGGTGTTTGTGTAAAAGCTGTGATGAACTAAAGCAGAGTTTAAATCTAAAAGCTGTCCGGAGATGAAAGACTGGATCAAAGCTTTCATGTCTTTTCTTCCGGGACAGTTTTAATAAAGCAGATGAATCTGGGACGTCCACTCCACCCATGTCCACAGTGTGTCCGACGGGGACAAAAAACAGTCCAATCAGGTGCATCACTGTTTATGGATCATCTTCGGAGACATGGGGGGCACGCGCTTGTCCAGGTTCGGGAGAGGACATGTCCTCCTGTAACCTAAACATCCGGGCGGCTAAATCCGCACCTTCTGTGCCCAAATTTGAGCAAAAATAATAAAAGGAGGGAGGAGCGCGTGCAGGAGGGGTCAGGCAAAAAAATCGAAATAAAATGTAAAAAAATAATAGAAATAAAAACGGGTTCGTTTGTGTTTTCCTCGCCTTTAAACTCGGCCCTGATTGGCGGACGTGTTTCCCGATTCACCGCGCAGACCGTTTTATTCGATGTGTTTATTTATTTATTTACGCATTCTGTTTGTCTGTTTGTTTGTTTGTTTGTTTGTTTGTTTGGGTGGAAACGTTACTGTAAATCCTCGGGCTTGTTTTTTTTTTTTTGTTTTTTTTTGTTTTTTTTTTCTGCCCCACCACGAACACCAGTGATTAAAAACACACAAAAGAACAGTGTTATTGATGGATTCAGTAAATAAACCCCCACGCGCTTTAAACCGTCGCGTTCGAGCCGAATTCAGATTCGGAGCCACATTTTAACTTCGCGCCTGATTTTTCTGAATTCATGAATGAATTTCTTGCACCGCTGAGCCCAACAGGAGGAGTTTTAATTCGAGGATAAAAAAGAGGAAAAAGCAAATGGAAAAATGAGAAAACTAGTGGAATTTTTTTAACAAATAGAGAGATAATATAAAGGGTTTTTATAATAATAGAGAATAAATCCAAACAAATGGAACAAAAAATAAGAAAACGGAAAAACGAGTAGAAAAATGAAAAAAAAAATTTTTAAGATTATATTTATTGTTATATATATTTATAATTGCGATATTTATTGATTTGTTGATTTGTTGATTTTTCTGTGTGTGTGTGTGTGTGTGTGGTGATGAACGTGTCCCACCTGTCAGCTCTTACCTGATGAAGGTCTGTCCGAGTAGCGCGTGCAGTAAACCCACGCGGGCCACAGCATGGGCTGACCGTGGGCTCCGGGCTCCGTGCCGCTCGTGCACCGCTCCCCGTCCCTCCCCGGCGTCTCCTCCGCTTTGCGCGGCGCGTCCTCGGAGCGCGGGGACGGGGCGGCCGGCGGCGCGGGCTCGGCGGGGCTCCCGGGGTCCGGCTCCCCGCCGCCGCCCTTCCTGCGGCCGAAGTCCGGGCGGAGGATGTTATCTATGAAGAAGTTGGTGACGCGGTGCGCGAGCGGCGGCGCGTGGCCCGCGGGCGGCCGCGTGGAGCGCTCCGTGGCCCGGCCGGGCTCCTCCCGCGGCGCGCGCTGCTCCTCCATGCTCCGCCGGCCACCTTCCCCACAGCTCTCCGAGAATCTATTATTATTATTTTTATCGTCTCTTATTTTTTATCAGCAGATTTTTGCGTCGGAAAGCAGCGCGTCTTCACACACGAGCATAATTCATCCCGATAACAGTGATAATAATAATTACAACAATAATAATAATAACAATAATAATAATAATGGCCGCAGTTTGGGGTGTAATCCGCGTGCTCCGGGCGCGAGGAGGAGGAAGAGGAGGGGGATCCAAACTGCTCCTCAAATACTTTCACTCCCCGTTTATTTATTTATTTTGTTTCTTTTTTTTTCCCCCCTCTCTCTCTCTCTCTCTCTCCCTTCATCCTCTTTTTAATACGAGGCCCCGCCCACCCCTGTGACGTTTCACTCCACTATCCGCGGACACGTGCCTCCGACCAATAGGAGGCGAGGAGGGGCCGTGACGTCACGCCGGACTCGGGAGCGTTACCCCCTTAAAGGGGCCGCGCGCCCTCGTCCGTTCTTTATTTTCCTCTTTTATTTTTTATTTCGGTGCGGATTTTTTGATTTGTGTTTCGCGGATGTACACGGTCACGCGCGCGCCCGCCGCCTGTTTTATTTGGAGTTCAAAATAAAAAACCTCGGTTTGATCCCCGCAGGACCGCGGTGTCCTCAGCTTTGAGCGGCTGTTTGTTTGTTTGTTTGTTAAGTGATTAGATGACAACAGGAGGAGCCTTCTTTGTGTGAATTATTTGGAGAGTTTGGTCTTTTTCCGCTTGCGGGGTGCGAGAAAATAAATAATGAAATACATACGGGCGTAAAAGCAGGTGAGTAGGTTGTGCGCATGCGCAATCAGCGCTTCTGTTTATTAAACAGCAGTATGTAATGCACACGCGCGTGAATGAATGAAGAAATTAAAGAGAACGAATGAAGGAAGGAATGTATAAATGGATGAATGGGTGGAGAAATGAAAAAGAATGAACGAACGAATGAGTACATCAGTTAAAAAGAAAGAATGAATGAACGAATGAATGAATGGATAAATGAGTGAATGAAAGAATGAATGAATGCTGCTCTATAATGGTCAGTGGAACAGGTGGATTCAGGGAGTGTCTCATAAACCTGAGCCTCTGATTTAAATCCCTCCTGATCCTGAGTTGTCACCCGGACAGGGACTGGACCGGGCCCTGCTGACCGGGTCTTGTCCCTGCCAGAGGGACGACACAAAAAAGTCCTGAAAAAGAAGAATCACCAGAGACGCAGAAGCTGGAGGTCTGCAGCTCCTCCAGGCCGCACTGCAAGAGCTTTTTAAAACCTAAAGAACCCAAAATGATCCTGTTGTGCCTGGACTGTGGAGGCCCGTTTGATCTGACCCGAACCCTGACCTTTAACCGAACCAAGCCTCCTCACCTTTTACTCAGCAGCTTATCCAAATTCACAGCTCTGCAGAACTTCATTTCTTTATTTTGGGACACTTCTGGACACCCCTCTGGAGTAAAGGTGAATTTTGGGGAGGTACAGCTTGGATGAGCATCTATTACATTTGAATTTGACATTTTCCTCCACATCAGAACTGGATTTGGTGTTGTTTTGGCAAAAAAAAGCAAACAAACAAGCAAATAAAAAACATCCCATGTGACCAAAAGACTGAATTTAACCATAAAGCAATAAAAACACATTTTAAAAAATTCAGGTCTAACCTACAGCTTTAGAAACCAAAGGGTTCGTCCCTGTCCCTGCTTGAAATACTTCCCTTTTCCAAAGTTTGGAATCAATCCACACAGAAAGTAATAAGTATTATTCAATAAGTATTATTTTATGGAGTAAGAATTTAAACAGTGCTGAATTAAATTTTAAAACCATCAGGAGGAATTTAAACATTTTACTCCATATTTCCATTTCAAAAATGGGATTAAATGATAAATAATCTTTCATTTTAATGAATCATTCTAGCCTGAGTATAATTTGGTTTAAGTGTATTAAACAAGGCCTATGTCGCTTTCTTTAAAAATGTTTATTTGCACATTATCTCTGTTAGTTTTACAGGAAGGAATCGATTTGGCAGTGAATCATTGACTCAGTGAATCGGTCAGAAAATCTGTCAGTGAATCAGAATCGGTATGAATCCGAATCGGTACACCAGTCAGCCAGCGAATGAGTTTATACCACTGAATCAGTGAGTCAGTGAATCAGAATAACTTAGACATGGATGAGTCACTGAATCATCTAAGGAATCAAAGTGTTGCTGTGTGTCTCACACTCAAACACACACACACACACACACACACACACACACACACACACACACACACACACACACACACACACACACACTTTCACTCACTCACTCACTCACTCACTCACACACACACACACACACACACACACTCACACCCCAAATAAAAAAATAAAAACCCCAGAATAAGAAGACGGGATGATGGAGAGGGAGGAGAAAAACCTGTGGCTCTTTGTAGGATCTCCCACTCACCAGAGAAGGAGGGAATGAAAAAGGAAAGAAAAGATACTGTGACGCTCTGGACAACAATCTGCTGGGAAATCTTCAGATTTATGTGGACATAACTTTGACACCTAAACTGCAGATCAAGTTCCCCTAATGGCAGTCTCCTCATTCAGCAGGACAACGTTCTCTCACCCAGCTTTCAGGAACCGACTGAGGAACAAAGAGTTCAAGATGTTCCTCCAAATTAAAAATTTCAGTCCCATCCAGCATCTGTGGGATACACTAGTCCCATCCATGGAGCCACCATAGGACTTAAAGGATCTGAAACCACAGCTTACCTTCAGAGGGACGGTGGAGTCCAGGTCTCCAGAGATGGACCCACATGATATTAGGCAGATGGTTTTATTGTGTCTTAAAAACCACAAAGAAAAAATCTGTGGATTAAAACTGGATTTGCAGATGTTTTGAGAAGAAAAACACAAAACATTCCAAAACATGTCCCAGAGACGCTTAAAAACACTGTGTCTCTGCTCAAGCTGTCTTCTTCTGCACCTTTATTTTATTAAGTGGTTCTTTGATAATGAGATCACGCTGATGAAAGTGGTAAATGGCTTTAAGGGTGTGAATGAAGCCGTTTTCCCAACAAAAAACAAAAAAACAAGAAGAAAAGAGGAGCTAAAGATGAGGAGCAGCATCCAATTAGTGAGCTCGGTGGTCACTGTGGTGTTTCTGGTTGTGAATGGAGGTTTCTCCACGGCGGGGAGATCACACGCCGCCTGGGGTTCCTTCAGGGGGAATTAAGGTCCATCAGCCCTCTCCTGCTCAGGTCTCATCTGCTTTAGCGGGAGGGGAGTGGAGGATCTAAGGCCTGGGACAATGGACAGAGGACAGAAATTAAAGGGGGGTGACCGCAGGGACTCACACTGAGCAAAGGATCCGTGACGGCAGGACCAGGGGAGACTCACTCTCTGTCCTCCACACACATCTACATATCAATGCTGCTCACCGTCCCAGTATCAACTCACTACTGACCATCAGCAGCTTAGACGCTTCACTGATCGGGATGTTTCTGCAAAATGAAACCAGAACTGCTGAGATCCCAGTGTGTGTGAAGGGAAACAGACGTCTGAATGTCCCTCACAGACATGAAATGGTGGTGAAGACATTACCTGATGTCCAAGACGTTTCAGTCTGGAGAAGATTTTGGATTAAAACTGAACCCGTTCATGGTGGAGGGACACATGCAGGACAAACAGATTCAGTTAAGACTATTTTACCATCAGCGTCCCACAGAGACACTCAGAGACACGTTTCAACACTGTACTGGAACACTGAACACTGAGTCAATTGAACACGTAATCAATTCAACACTGAGTCAATTGAACACTGAGTCAATTCAACACTTTGTCAACTCAACACAGAGTCAATTCAACACTGAGTCCATTCAACACTGAGTCAACTTAACAGAGTCAATTCAACACTGAGTCAATTTAACAGAGTCAGTTAAACACTTGGTCAATTAAACACTTGGTCAATTCAACACCAAGTCAATTCAACACCGAGTCAATTCAACACCGAGTCAATTCAACACTGTGTCAATTCAACAATGAGTCAATTCAACACCAAATCAATTCAACACAGTATTAGGCAGCGGTGTTCTAGTGTTTAGGGAGTCGGCCACAGAATCGGAAGATTGTGGGTTCAAACCCCTTACCAGTAGGTTGCCCTGAGGTACCCTTGAGCAAGGTACTCTCCCCGTCACTGCTCTCTGCACGGTGTGTGTTTGTGCATGGGTTAAATACAGCGGTCCAATTTTGTTATGGCGTGCTGTGTGTACTCACAATGATAAGAATAGTCACTTTCAATTAAATTAACATGGAGTCAATACAACACAGAGTCCGTTCAACAGCGAGTTATTTCAACACATCAATCCTGGGGACACAGTCCTCCCCCTCCCCCCTAATTGTTGGGAGGCTGTGACTTAATTATCATCGTCATGTTCAGACTCGCTCATGTGGTTTCTGACCCTCACCGTTTCCAACAGACATGGACTAAATTCCGGTTTGAAAACTCCCTGGTGTTTGTTTGAACTCCAGGAGCTCCAGTTCCTCCAACCATCCAAAGACCTGCAGGTCAGGTGAGATCTGGAGACGATAAATTGTAGAGTAGAGTAATCTTTTAGTAGAGTAATCTTTTAGGTGTGAGTGTGTGAGTGTTTGTTCAAATAAAATATCCACCAATACCGATGTGATAACTAGGGACATGCTGACGCACGTGTTTATCTTCTAAGCGAATCCTAATCCTAATTTTAGTGTCCTAAAATTTCATTTTTCCCTTCGCAGACACCACTGGGCTCCTCGCTTCCTTCACGTTGAATCACCAGCTAGAAACCCACAAATACAAACTTTCACCATTTTTAGCAATAAAATGAACATGTTACTGTGCTTTTCTTTATGAACAGTAAAGTGGCTGGTAGTGGTGACGTCCTGGGAGCCGGACGATTGACGTAATCGCTGATTTGTGCAAAATGATCCCAAATTTGGACGTATTTCCATAAATTACCATCAATTTCCATAAGTGCCATAAATTACATGACAAATCAGGTTTTTGAAGGGTGTCCCATTTGGTAGGGGAAGGTATCAACCCTTACACCTCAATCCCAAGTGTCCAGAGGGACGCTCAAAAAAAACGAGGAGAAGGAGTAGAAATGCTAAAAACGCTACGCTAAAAGCATGGATTCCTTTGCAGCTTCGAACGATCGGTTGTCCTGGGCCGCATGACAAACCGCCGAGAAGTGGTTCCGCAATGAAAGGAGACAAGGGACACTGTGGCGAATGCACAGAGGGGTGAGACGCGCTCTTAAATGCCAGGCTGGCATTTGAATGGCACCACGGGCAATTTGGAGTGAAGTGGCGGCCTGTTTCGCATCCTCTTGTAAGCCTGTCGCTGGGCTGTGTCCCATTAGCTTTAATTCTTCGATTCATTATATTCCCCCATCCAAAGGAGCTGGACAGGGACAGTGCGATGAGAGAGAGACTGTAGTGCATGTCTGAGGCCCTTAGATGATGGAAAAACGAGGCTACATGGATAAACCAAATTTTTCGGCATCCGATGATGCTGAACTTCTACAGAATCCCAACAGAGAAAAGAAAGTCCAGAGGAGGAGACGGTGGATTGATGCTGTTGGACGTGTCTCTGTCTCTGGGAAGGGAATGAAGCAATGGACACCAGTCGTTTTTCTTTGCAGTGAAACATTTTATGAAAGATGAGTCCAGATTTAATGATTATGTTTTCATGGAACAGACGGGCTGCGTCCCAAACCACACTCTTCTACACTTTTCACACTACATTACTGAGTGTGTGTCCAGTGATTGTGCACTATTTACACACTACATTACTGAGTGTGTGTCCAGAGATTGTGCACTATTTTTACACACTACATTTCTGAGTGTGTGTCCAGTGGTTGTGCACTATTTTTACACACTACATTACCGAGTGTGTGTCCAGTGGTTGTGCACAATTTTTACACACTACATTACTGAGTGTGTGTCCAGTGGTTGTGCACTATTTTTACACACTACATTACTGAGTGTGTGTCCAGTGGTTGTGCACTATTTGTCCACACTACTGAGTGTGTGTCCAGTTTGGGACACGGTTGTGTGGACAGTGATGTAACGAGAGATCAGTAATCAGTTCTCCAGTTAAAGATCTTCATCTTCAGTCTGAGAACTTCTCGATGATTGTTGGAGAGAAGAGGGACGCTCGCTAACATCAGCTCATCATCACCCTTTACTGTAACAGTGAGAGTCTCTCGTCCTCCGTCTCCCGAGAGACAGCGTTACTGACCGTCCACACTGAGGACACACACAGCTGTCTGTCCACCGTCCACACTGAGGACACACACAGCTGTCTGTCCACCGTCCACACTGAGGACACACACAGCTGTCTGTCCTTCTGTAAACTCTCATCCTGACGGCAGTGTAAGGGGAGGGACTCTCCACAGGACACATGCAGACGTCCCCAAAGTGGAGCTCTGGCAGGGACGTCTCTGTTTTAGGGACTGAAATACTGAGGTGGTGATGGACAGGGGTCTAAAACAGTTTGTTCTCATATCTTTGTTTTTCTGCTGTTAATTGTTTACCTAAATATTTGTTTGGAACAGAGGAGCAATGTACTCACCCGAAATGGAGTTTTAAAGATTTTTGCCCTCCAGAGGCAAAAACTGGGGATCACAAAACACCTCCACGCCCTTTTGAGGCATGTCAACTGGTGATGCTGACCATCATCGTGGCTGCTAAAACCAGAAACTCATTACGACAGCTTAATAATCAGCATCTCGTCTGGTTTCTCCTGCTTTCTTGATTGACCTCATGCTCATACGCTCCTACATCTCTCATACACACGTCCCTTTGTCTCCTCTCCCGGTCCCCGAGTGTTGTCTCGCTCAGTGAAATGTCAGGGGTGAGGCCAATAATTCTGGGTAATTGCTATTCCGTCTGCCCGGCCGTTCGGCTGAATCATTTTCCATTAGAGGAACAGCGGGGGGGCTCACCCCAGGACCAAGAACAATCCAGATCCTCCACGCCTGTTAGAGCAGCACCCTCACGTTCATCTCCAACCAGAACACACACTCCAGTCCTGATCTGTGTGAAAGCTGCTCGACCACTCGCTGGTAGAATACTTTATTTACTTAAAAACATAATGACAGACGGTAATACACTACCAGGAACCACAGGGGGCAGTAAGGGTGCCACTGGCAAAAACAGGCTTTGTGATGTGACGCTATACAGGAAGTACAGGGGGCAATACAAAAGGAAGTATATAACCCACCACACTTACCCCACTCGCCTCAATCACCCCACCCCAACCTGCTACAACCCGTCCCACCCACTGCCCCACTCATCCATCCATTCCCAATTATCCCAGTTAGCCCTCTCCTCTCACACCCCACTTATCCCACTTACTCCACCCCTCACCACACACACCCCACTTATCCCACTTACTCCACCCCTCACCACACACACCCCACTTATCCCACTTACTCCACCCCTCACCACACACACCCCACTTATCCCACTTACTCCACCCCTCACCACACACACCCCACTTATCCCACTTACTCCACCCCTCACCACACACACCCCACTTATCCAACTTACTCCACCCCTCACCTCACACACCCCACTTATCCCACTTACTCCACCCCTCACCTCACACACCCCACTTACTCCACCCCTCACCTCACACATCCCACTTATCCCACCCCTCACTTCACACATCCCACTTATCCCATTTACTCCACCTCTCACCTCACACACCCCTTATCCCACTTACTCCACCCTCACCTCACACACCCCACTTATCCAACTTACTCCACCCCTCACCTCACACACCCTACTTATCCCACTCCTCTCACCTCACACACCCCACTTATCACACTTACTCCACTCCTCTCACCTCACACACCCCACTTACCCAACTTACTCCACTTCTCTCACCTCACACACCCCACTTATCCCACTTACTCCACTCCTCTCACCTCACACACCCCACTTACTCCACTCCTCACCTCACACTTCACTACCTCACACACCCCACTTACTCCACTCCTCTCACACCCCACTTATCCCACTTACTCCACCCCTTACCACACACATCCCACTTATCTCACTTACTCCACCCCTCACCTCACACACTCCACTTATCCCATTTACATTTATGGCATTTAGCAGACGCTCTTATCCAGAGCAACTTCCATGTCCTAATTGCAGGGACAGTCCAGGGTTAGCACCCCATTTAAACTATCATCTGACCTCACTCACCCTTCTTTCTCCTCTCACCTTTCCCACTGCTCGTACCTTTTTTCTATCACCTATCTCACCTCAATTACCCCACTTACCCTCTCTCGCCTCCTCCAAGACCCTCTCCTGTCTCCATACATTGGCGAGAGGAAATGCTACTATCTAGTGGCTGTGTGTGGAATTACAGAGGCCCTTTCTTGATGCTGTTCATTTTGTCAGTAGATCTACAGACACAAGTGAAAATGGAAAAAGGTGTTTCTAATAAAGTGTCCAGAGTGTTTATACACACCTATATAAATATGTATCTCCATCTATAGGTATGTGAACGTGTCTACTTTATCTTCGTTTATTAATTTCATCCATTTCCACCCCGTCTCCTGTCGTCCTTGCGAGGTAAACGGAGGGGAAAATCCAGTAAAACCAGCAGAAAGACTGGACGACATAAACTAACGGGTCCACAGATAGACAGCTAGATCAACAGACAGGTAGATAGAAAGACAGACGGATTGGTAAATAGGTTAGCAGACAGAGAGGTGTACAGACAGAAGGGCAAAAGCCAGTCAAAGACAGGGAGGTAGACAGACAGACATATTGAAAGAAAGACAGACATCCTGATGATGATCACAGGTAGAATGATAAATTAAGTAGACAGGTGGACAGAAAGACAGATTGGTTAATAGGATGGCAGGCAAGCAGGGAGGCAGATTAAACTAATTGAGAAGTAGACAGACAGACAAAAAGAGAAGACAGATTGGTAAATGTATAGGTAGAACTACAAATAAGACTGGCAGACAGACAGGTAGATTGAAAAAGACAGGAGTGGTAAATAGGTAGGCAGACAGAAACGGACAGGTGGGTAGAAAAACAGACAGACAGGCAGCTGATAAAGTGCTGAACCAGACGGTGGATGAAATAACTGATCACACAGCGAGTCACTTTTCTTCGTTTTTACTTCTCATCTGTAGAAATACACTTGAAATAATGGACACACACACACACACACTCTTTCTCTTTAGTCAAACGAAACCCCGTCCCTTCAGAAAAATAAAGCTTTCATTCGTTTGTGCGTCCTCTACGTTCCCTGAACTGAAGCAGCGCGTCGTGACGATGACGTGTTCGAACGCTTCCCTCTCCCTCTTGCGCCGCCACGACAGCAGGCCTCAAAGAGCCCGAATCTTCTCTAAAAACCAGCACGAAGTCTCGTTTTGTTGCTCAGACGGCGGAAGGGGTCACTGGTTTCATCGGGACCGCGTCTGTTCTTCATAACGCACTCCTCTAAATAATGGACCAGGTCGTCGTGGACATGAAAACAATACGGTTATTGCTCGGTCAGTTTCTTCATACTGCATGATGAATCCCGTCGGAAAAAGAAATAAAATAATAAATATTAAGGTACGTCAGGCTCGTAGTAACTGATTGCACTTGAAATCTTTGAATCTAAACATCGTCTTTCCCCAAAAATCAAGAATGGATTGCATACGGCAAGCAATGCACAATGAAAAAAGTAACAAGAATAATGCGGAAAAAAGTGGCAAAAGCACTCCGTCTTAACACAAAGGCAATCACAGATTGCAAAATCTTCAAGGCCGCTACAAAAACGCCCTTCTTTAAAAACGCCTCTGCAGGCTTCGTCCCGATGCCTCAGACGGCCTGTTAAAGGGCTCGAGATGTGACTCGGCGTCACTTACGGCGGTGGCGAACGGAAGCAGACGTCCCAGGAATGGAAAGATTGGCTTTTGGCCAAAACTTTTCGGCGGAGGGAAAATTTCAAGAAATGGTCCCGCCGGACTGATTCGGTTCAGATAATTTCACCATCAATTGATCAACTGATTAATGCTCGGAGACGTGGAGCTTCACGGGTGGGTGACGTCTGGTTCCATTCACTTCCACTGTAAAGGAAATTAACCACGTCGCACCAAGCCCTCGACTGCTTACGCTGAATTTCTGAGATAAATCGCGTCAGTGTGGAGCGGACGCCATTCTCAGGACGAACGGAACAGAGTTCAACGAAACTCCACTGCAGCTCGTACCCGGGATGTCGTGGGGGGGCAAAAAAAAAAAAAAAAAAAAAAAAAAAAAAAAAAAAAAAAAAAAAAAACACCCCATCCCAAAAATTTTTTGCTGAAAACTTTGATTTGAAAAATTTCGCTCGTTCAAGATTTAGCACTAAATCAGCTCCGCTGCTCCCCCAAACAGCCAGGCTGCAAACTTAGCGATCCTGTTCCGAAACGATCCGGTAACGGGGAGTTTTATAAAACCTGATAAAAAGAAGGGGGTTCAGGGTTCAACCCCCAGCACAGAAAGAGGAAGAATTTGCAAAAGGTTGTCAATCGGCATTCTGCCTCGCTTCACCCGTTACTCAAACCCAAAGTCTGAAAAGAACACAAAATAAGATTCAGAAAATTTGGAAATTTTAAGGAAAAATTAAAATTTTCGCCATTTCCCCCAAAATGATTCCGCCCCACACGGACGAACAGCCTAATTCTGAGGCTTTTCTGCACCTCAACCTCACTGATGTGAGGTCAGCTTCACTTCAAGAAGCAACATTTCCAAAATCATCACACTTTCTTTCCTCCAACACCCGGGGTGTTTTTTTTTTTTTTTTTTTTTAAATTTACACTATGTACAAACTCTTTCCTTAATTGGCAAAACAGACTCGATCCTCAGACAATAATACTGGTCTCTCTTCACATTCCTCTTGGGGTGGCGGACGTTTCCACGCAGCCTTTTCCCTTTCGTTTAGCCTCGTTTTCTGCAGCACAAAACAAAAATCAAAACTAATCATCAAAACAAGCACACCACCAATCTCCGGACACGAGGGATGCAGGACGATGTTGAAATCATGTCGACACCAACACCAGGTTTAGATCTGTCTGCGACTGATCGGCTGTTTGAAAGCAGAGAACGTCTGTAATTCTCCGCAGTGCTACCCCTTATGGGTGTCGCTCATCGGAATCAACAGATGCATAGAAGAATCGTTCCCGAATCGGCGCATCCCTTCCCTTCCAAAACCCTGAATTCCCAGCAGGCCTTGCAGGGGCGAATCGACTCGTCCTGTGATCGAACTGGCTTCGGTTTGCGCTACAGCGTCCCACAGCGTAAACAGTGCAGGCATGAGTGAGGAAGTGGCGATGAAGGACAGGTGTTATTGTTTTAAAATTCGCGTCCATTGCTTGGCACATGGTTGCTCTTTCTGGAGCGGAAAGGCCCCCAGGGTTCGCTGGAGGTGCGGGTTGCCATCCGTCGGCGCTCCTCTCTAGTCGCTGTGAGGTTTCTCGGCCGAGCCCTGAAGCAGAACGAAGAGGAGGTGGTTAAGACCTTCTGGGAAGACGCATTTCGTGTATTTTGTCAAAGACCCTTTTATTGTCCCTTTATAAGTAAGACATCGTTTGGACAAAACGATAGATGCGGTAAAATAAAGAGGAATCTAAAGTCTAAAAAAAACAAATACGCACCAAAATACACAAGATACGAAATAGAAAAGCTCAGTGCAAATCTTGAACACGTTAAATGATGAACAGATTATCTGTAAAGATCAGTAAGGATTAACTATCTGAAAGCTATTCTTAATTCTATTATAAAGTTATTGACAGATTATTTTATTTAAACACAGATTTGCGCACTAAACATTTCACTTCACTGAAAGTGACTGAATAAACCAATAAACCTGTCAAAAAATTTAACATCTGGACTATTTTGTACATCTGTAAGCGGTTTCTTGGGTGAAAGAGGTTCAGAGTCAAAACGACGGAAGGTCTCGAGGGTGTTGATGGGCTCAGCCATGGCCAAGAGTTTTGAGAACACAAATAAGTTTGCTGCCTCGGTTTTTATGAGGGTAATTTGCATAAATGGTATGAAGGTGGTCATATGAATTGCAATCATTTGAACTTGTACCTAAAAAACCCATTTCTACTGCTTTTCAGCCACAGAAGGACCTGCTGACATCATCTCACTGATCCTGGCATTAACACAGATGAGCGTGTTGAGGAGGACGAGGCTTGAGTAGGAATAGCAGGCTGGATGTGGTGGGCGGTGCTTGAAATCATTGTTCTTCCTCTGGAGGAACGTTCATCTCTGCTTTAAACAAAATCGTTTCTCAGGTGAGGACACTGCTGCTGGTAAGACTGTACCTCAATCAGCCATTTATCAGATCATCAAGAACGTCAAGGAGAGAGGAAGTTGTGAAGAGGCTTCAGGTTATCCAAGAAAGTCCAGCAAGCTCCAGGACCTTCTCCTAAAGTTGATTCTGTGATGGGATTGGGGCAGCACCCATCCAGAGCTTGATCAGGAACAGCAGCAGGCTTTTGGAGGATGGACTGGTGTCAAGAAGGACAGCAAGGAATTAATTTTCCAAGAGAAACATCAGGGACAGGCTGATCTTCTGCAGAAGGTACAGGGAATGGACTGCTGAGGACTGGGGTAAAGTCATCTTCTCTGATGAATCCTCTTTCTGATTGTTTGGGGCATCCAGAAAAAAGATCCAGAGAAGAAAAGGTGAGCGCTCCATCACTCCTGCGTCCTGCCAACAGTAAAGTATCCTGAGAACATTCGTGAACGGAGCTTCTCAGACAAGGGAGTGTCTCGCTCACAACAACAGCCATGAATGAAGAACGGAAGCAAAAACATCCTCCGAGAGCAACTTCTCCCAGCCATCCAAGAACAGTTTGGTGAAGAACGATGCCTTTTCCAGCATGATGGAGCTCCGGGCCATAAAGTGAGAAAGAAGTGTCTCGGGGAACAAAACATCAAAATTTTGGGTCCATGGCCAGAAAACTGCCCAGACCTTCACGTCCTTGAGAACTTGTGTTAATCCTCAAGAAGCAGGTGGAGAAACAAGAACCCACAAATTCTGACAAACTCCAAGCATTGATTATACAAGAACGGGCTCCATCATTCAGGATTCAACCCAGATGTTGATTGACAGCATGTCAGGGTGAACCAAAGAGGTCTTGAAGAGTCAATGCAGTTATTGACTTTACATAAACGTAATGTAATTGTCAATAAAAGCCTTTCAAATTTACGAAATGCTTCCAATTCTACTTCAGTTACCATGGAAACATCTGGCAAAAAGATCTAAAAACAACAGCAAACGGTGTCAAAACCAAAACTTCATTCTCAAAACCTTTGTCCACGGCTGTAGAGCAACTGGGTCACCGAGGGTGAAACCTGATGAAGGCCCTTCACTTCTGCTGCTCCAATTAAAGGCAGACGAACTAATAATCTGTCCGTATATAGAACGCAGGGCATCCGCCTTCGTGGAGGGATGTGTAATGATGCAAATTTAGGGAGCGAATTAAGATTTAATACCTTTTATTCTCACATTGCCTTTGTCCTTTTCAACCCATTGTTTTAATGCGGCTTGATTTCTTCATTTTAAAATCCATTTTATCCGGTTTAAATTATCTCTGTTTCTCTTTCATCATTTAAAAGCTTGTACTTATACTTGCAAGTTTTATAAAGAACGTTTGGAAAAATGATTTTGGGTTAATGAAACCACTCCAAAAAAAAAAAAAAAAAAAAAAAAAATCATAAGCAAGCAGAAAAGACAAGAAAACTGGCCCCTGAACGTTAAAAGTTGACCTAAAAATCTACTGTAGAAAAATATTGGAAAGAAATGCCGAAATGCTCTCAATCTGAGCCCGGCGAGGGGCCAAGGGACGGTGCCAACTGCCCAAAAAACACCACAGGGAAGGCACAGCCTTTTAGACAAAGCCCATGATTGGTTGGCTTTGTAGGGCCATTAGCAAGAGAAACAAAGAAGTTAATCAGCTTTTAGGCCTTTCACTGAACCACCAAGGGGTCCCAGCAGGGCTTAATTAAGCTGTCTGGTGGAAATCACACCACCGGAGCGCGAGGGCGAAACATCAGTTGTGATCGTGCTGAAGCATTTTGGGATGGTTAAGGTTTTCTACACATTAAAGGTCCTGCAGGGTCACTTTTAACAACCACTGTAAATGCAGCGTGAAAAAAAAGTGTAAATATTGTCAAATAATCGTCAGCGACTGGTTTCCATATACCTTGTTATTCAGCCTACTCAGCTTTGGCCCCGCCCACCTTGGTTTTTGAATGAGCCAATACAAAAGACGACCAATGTTGTGGTTTCAAGCTCTTTTGGATTTCTAACATCTTTGTTTTTCAGGCAGAAATGAACTGACCATCGCCAGCTGCCGTCCGATGTTCCCCACAGTCACCCCTCCGGAGAAGAAGATGCAGGGCAGCCAGGACCGAACGGAGCGAACGTCCGGAGATGTGTACCTGGGACGGAGAAATCAAACGGTGAAATTAGAACCAGAAGACCACAGATTAAAAAAAAAAGAAATGACTGACTAAATGGATATGACGGAGTGGTAGCAAAGTCTATATTTAAGTAAATCATGGTAAAGAATAAACCTTAAAAGTCGAAATAACACACGTAATTGACCAAGACATGACTTCTGCCTCCAGACGGAAGATAGAAACTCACTGATAGATGCCGTTGTAGACGAGCAGCTGAGCGACGAGCGTGGCCAGGAGGGCGGTAGTGAGTCCCAAACCGAATCCACTCCTCGATCGGTCGAACGTCCACCACAGGCCCAGGGAGAGAGCGGCCAGAGTCAGGGAGAGCTGCATGTTATTGGCAAAGTCCAGTTTCTGAAAAACAGCTTGAGTTAAGGGAACAAACTGGGGTCAAGAAAACGAAAGTAAAATAAATAAATTGCCGCTCTGATGGGATCTTGATCGCCTGGTGAATGAAAACGATACACAAAGTTTATGAATCCTAACGCACATTCAGCACTAAGGTTTGTGAGGATACGGCACTGGCGTGGTTGATGCCCACGAAGACGGCGATGCAGCGCATCACGCTGGCCCACTCCCTCTTGAACTTGTGAGGCTCCCCGAGGTGGCTGTCCAGGCACGGATACAGCAGGCCGACGACGGCTGAGGAAACGATTCATATACGTTAATGATCCGGAAAGGTGGATTTTTACAAAACAGGATCATGAAACTTCACCTGGCAGGATAAAATGCAGCTTCTCCTCGTGTGAGAACATGCATGAAAAATTTACCAACACAGTTTTCTACGTCACTTTCTAGTTAACTAAACGGAGAGGTTACACAAAAACCCACATTGCGGAACATATTATTGCTAAAATACACCTAAACTGGCGCAACACTGTTTACTTTCTGCTTGTGTTTATTTCCACTGTCTCTGCAGGGTTTTGTACTTCCATGTTTAATGTTGTGCGTCATCATTTGACCGGTTTGGTGCAACGACTCAACACCTGCATGGATTTGCCTTCCATCATGCCACTTTCACTTTTAGAGCATCTTTTATAGGGCAATGCTTGGTCATAAAGTCTCAATAAGTGCCAAATAACCTACTTAGGGCACAACACTGGCACTATAATAGCAACTGTACTGTGTGTCATCCCAGTGGCATAAAAGAGATAGATAGATATAGATAGATATATATATATATATATATATATATATATACATACATACAAACACACACTTTATAAAAAAGCCTACTGATAGATCAGTACCCTAATTAGGGACGTTAAGACCAATGTTGCACCCTACATAGGGTGTTAGTAGCCACTTGAGACTATGTGACCTATGCAGTGCCCTATGTAGGGTGTACAGAACTGTTTGAGGCTATAAATAGCCTATGCAGTGCCCTACGCAGGCTGTGTGGATCCATTTGAGACTATATGACCCAAGTTGTGCCCTTTTTAGGGTGCAGAGGTGTAACCAGGTTATACTGTATTGTTACAATCACAAAACCTGTTTTAAATCCCAGACTGACCCTGTTCTACCTGACTGTGAGGACCTCTGAACCTGTAGTTGCGCTTTGTATTAATTAGAGCCACTCCTGATCCTTTTCTTCTGTGGTGCCCCTATAAAATCTGGATCTCTCCTGGGCCCCTCCCTCTTTCTACAGTTCCCCTGATGGAGAAGAGCTGGAATGGGCGCTGTACGTATTTGGAGGAGTTTGTTGTAGTTGTTTACTGTCAGAATAAAAGGAGAACTCCAAGGAGAGTCCCGTGTAGTGGCCACAAACTACACAACGCAGAAATTCGCCGGTTACAAAGGGTCATGTGAGACTATGACCTATGCACAGAGCTGTTTGAGACTATATATAGCCTATGTAGTGCCCTATGTAGGGAACATGGGGACTGTAACTTAATGTAGTTCCCTATTTATGGTGTATGGAACAATTAAAGACTAAATAACCGGTGTTGTGACCTTAATAGGGTGTAGGGAGACTAAATGAGAATAAATAACATGAAGTGCCCTAAGTAGGGTGCACAAAACCAACTGAGATTCCCCCAAACTGGGTCACAAACAGGAAAGCAATCTTCAGCGCTCCAGTGTCCCAGAAACGAATTCATCATGAAGTGAAAGTTTTTGTGGGGACAAAAAAAAAAAAAAAAAAAAAGTTTTATATTCCGCATTACAAAAAGAAAATGTGCTAATGTTTGTAAACTCCACTTCCCGCCCTGGCGGTGCGGAATGCTGTGGGCGTGGCCTCGTGACGCGAGCGTTCCTCTTTTGCATACGATGAGTGGCATGTTCGGCGCGTCAGCCAATAGCGTGGAGACCCGACGGCTCACCCGTTTGGGCTCAGCCAATGAGAAGGCAGCGTACGCGAGCGAACCCCACCCCCATTCCTTCCAGCTGTTGCCGAGCAACGTGAGCAGAGCGAGGTCCAGAAACAAAACTGAAACCCTCGAGCTCCGCTTCCTCACATCATATTAATGAAAATGTTAATAACAGCGATAATACTCAATAATCACACGATTCCCTATCCATGAATAGAACGAGATCATTGTAAATAAACTTTAAAGCCCGCAGCATCCCGTTTTCCCACAAAACTCTTGGCTTTGAATCAAGTCTTAGCTCGGAATCGGACTTATTCCGTGTAGTCTCCCTTTTTAAGGCCCGTGTGTGTGTTTTCCAAGCTCCGTTATCGAGCAAGACCCTGAAACTGGCTTTAGTCGGAATTTCCCGTTCCACCTTAAAAGGCGCCGTAGACGCTCACAGTGCGCTCGAACGACCGCGCGTTTTAAGGTGGACCGGGCGGAGAGAATCAAAAGGAAAAAGCTCACCGGCGGCGGTTCCGCAGCCCAGCGGGATCCACCAGGAGGAGGAGAGCAGGGTGTCCAGCACCTCCTCGGGCAGCAGCACCACGTTTTTCCGCACCTGCAGCAGGTAAAGCACCAGGGCGAGGAACACGCCGACGGCGAACAGCACCAGGCCGCGGCGGACCAGGCCGGCCGAGTGCAGGCGGCCCAGGGCGGACAGCGCCTCGCTCACCGCGCGGCCCGCGGCCGACAACCCCTCCCGGACCCTGGAGGCCAGCGGGGCCCCCTGCGCCTTCATCCCGGCCGGACACGAGCAGCTCCAGCAGCGCTCCTCCAGCTTGGGCATGGAGCTCCGGACCCTCCAGACAGACGAGCTCAGTGCGGGATACCGGAGCACACCTGCACCTTCCCTTCAGACAGGACACAAAGTTACACCTCAACGATGAGAAACAAGAGCCTCGCGCACATCACGGGCTGCAACTTAAATGCGACCTTACTGAGCAAAAGGAGTCAGAAAACCTGATGTTGATTAGTGAGATCATGAGCCAAGAGCCAGAAATCAGGATTTAATGACCAACAGAATAAACACCAGCCAGAACATCCCAGAAGACTCAGAGAGCCCGGACCTGCCGCAGTCCGCCGCTTTGACTTTACTATCAAAACGAAGGACGCGGGGAGGAAACTGCAGCGAGCTTCATCCAGACACGCGCTTTATGGCAGAAAGCTGCACGTGGAGGGTCCAGGTTCTGTTAAGTGCAGTATTAGTGGAAACGGGCTGGAGGAGAAGCGCCGAGCTGAAACAGACTTGATCAGAACCTGGAACCTGCAGTCAGCAGGCTCGACCTTTATTGAGCAAGTTTAGAGGCAAAAGCGGAAAACTGCGGAGATCGGAGCCAAAATGTGAGTTTTAGGCCGAAACACGTTCTTTTACTTCGAACCGAGTCAGAAAACGGACAAAACCCCGAGCTTCCCCCCAAACCCTGACCTTTACAGGGCAGAAAGCCAAGCTTTCATAGCAAAGGTTAAAGATAAACAGAAAAACGCGCTCGTTCTGGTGGAAACGCGAGCTGGAAGTTACAAAATTAGACTTTAATGAGCAAAAATAAGAGTCCCGAGCAGAAAACTGCGCTTATTCCGACCCAAATAGGGTCCGAGAGTCAGAAAACCGCACTTTTGTTCACAAATCACAAGCATTTAGGGATTTAATCAACAGAATAAAAGATCTCTGTCAGAAAAGCCGCCTTTAAAGGACCAAAATGACAGAAAAATGACTTTTTTCCACCCAAAGATGAGTTTTCTGACAGGAAAGTGCAGCTTTAAAGGCTTGAACGATGATTACCTGGCAGTCCTGGAAGTCTTCACGCTTCTGTTGAGTTGTTTTAATGTGGAAGCGAGTGTTTCAGGTAGTTTTTCCTTCTGTTTTGGTTCACATGTTGGGTTTTTGGGTCCTCTATCTGAGCCGTTATCCACCGTGTTCAGCTCAGCCTCACGCGCCGCCCGGAGAAAAGCGCGGCGCCGCGGTGTCTGGTGAGGCGAGCCGACCAATCACAGAGCGGCGGGCGATATGGCGTCACCACACACCACCCAGTGTGACGCGGCAGAGGGGAGGAGTCTGTTGCGGTTGTAGGCGGGGCCACGAGGGCGAACATGGACTGCTATTGGGAAGGGTTGACTCGGAGCACTGAACCGATTCTTTCGAAGCAGGCGTTTCAGTGAACCGAACGCCCAATTCAGCGGGTTTGTTTACGTCTCAGAAGTTAAAATGAGATTCTTTTGCAGTCCCACAGTTAGACAGAGAGATTTCCCATTAAAATAAGATACACATATACAATAAATACTGTAAATAATAATATTATTTGCAGCTCTCTACACCCAGTGTTCCTTTTTCTTCTTTTGTTTTTATTTCTTTTTCCATTTTTGTCAACAAAACCTTAAAAGCACAGGAATTTCCATCGGGATGAATAAAGTTCTGATCTTATCTAATTATTCTATTGTACTGTTAGTTTCAGTGAAACGTAGTACTGTGTTTTCTTTTGCACGTAAACAGCAATTTGATTCAAAAGTTCAATACACCCAATTAATATAACACAAAGCAACACGCAGGCGTAGAATTAGTACATTTATTTAAAAAAATAAATGGAAAAAGTGCTTCAAAGTTAACATTAAACACATCCAGCAACAATGAAGCGTTGCAAAACACAACACTGGAGAAAAATGGGCATAGAATCGAATAAAAAATAAGTAAACATACAAAAGAGTGGAGCACATGAGTGGTGGGACATTGGTGTCAAATTAATGTCATGTGATGCTGGACTGCATTCACACTTCAAACTCAAACATTTGAAGTTGCAGAAAGGTGCTCAAATATTGTCCACAGGCTTCTGATTCACTCTAATGAATCACTTCCCCTGCTCCTGAATTGCAAACAGCTTTGCAAAGCTTGTTTCTGGAGTTAAACCTTAAAGTACTCTTGCTCAAAATGAAGATTCTTCATCAGTCAGGATGTAAACCTGGATTAATTCGGGCCTGAATCGGTTCAGCCTGTTCAGTGAGTCGATTCCAACCGATTCCTCCACATAAGGACAGGCTCCTTAGAGAGGTGTGTGTGCATCAGACGTGTGACCTGAACTATAAGGTCACTTTAACATTAGGTCTCGGTTCTTTTTTGGCTTTTTAACTTTGTAAAGTGCCAAGAGCCTGTAGAATTAGGTCGCCGATGTTTCCACACTTCCGTGACTCCAAAAGACGAACAAAAAAGGGCACCAAACCTCTCAATAAGCCAAGCAGGCAGAAAAAGTTAGTTAATGGCCTGTAACTAATGAAACATTTAGAGTAAGAGTCACCGTAGACGCACAATTTACCTTTACTTCCTTAATATACGTAATATTTTTCACCTCTCCGGATTTGGTTGGCCATGTTTGGATCCAAAAATGTGAAGAAAAAATTGAGAACTGGAGCTTCGAGGCTTGATGTAACCCTAGAAGTCAATAGTTTTTAGCCCCACAACTTCTCCCAACCTCCTCCAGATCTTCATGCAGGTGGATCAGACTCGTGGGTGTGGTTTAGGACACAATAGGACTTACTGTCTCTACAAAAACATCAACTAAACTCCAGACTTTTTACACAACAGAGTGTGTTTTCAGGAGCTGATCCAGAATTAGCCCTAAATATGGAGGAATCTGATCCCAGATCAGTCTAAACAGCAGCCCTGGGGTTTGAAGTTTGGTTCATTACTGGTTTTCACTTTGAATTATTCAGTATCTACAATGAATTACTACGTATTTGATCCATATTATTCAGAATCCATCATTTATTCATTATCTACCATCAGTTACTTCAGATTTACTCAGAATTATCAAACCACTACTACGAATGACAAAGCACGCAGCATGAACCAATGAGAATTCATTGTGAATTATTCATTATCTACCATTAATTACTCTGTGAATTATTCAGTATTCGTGTCAATAGTCACATCAATTGTCTGTCCACCAAAATTGTAAGACTTACTCTTGGCTACAAACATCAAATAACTTCAGATTTTTATGTAACAAGGTGTGTTTTCAGGATCTAAAATCAGTCCGAAATATGGAGGAATCTGATCCCAGATCAGTCTGAATAGCAGTCCTAGTGTTTGGAGTTTAGCAGAAGTTAGTAGAGACAGTAAGTCCTACTGTCTCCTAAACCACACCCACAAGTCTGATCCACCTTCATGAAGATCTGGAGGAGACGTTTTGGGGTAAGATAAGGGTGACTACCGACTTCTAGTGTGAACCCTGTAGTGTCTAAATTATGGAAGATAAAACTGGACCCAAATATGGTTCAACTGAACGGCCGCTCCTGGGATCAGGGGGTCGTTGTGGATTTGCTGGACGTTTCCTTCAAGGAAGGTCAGAGATAACAGGACTTCAGGACAATTCAGACTACAGGACAATTCAGCAGTAAGTCCTCTGTTATGAACTAGCCTGCTATTTTAAGGAGCATACAGGAAGTAAGATGCTGACCAAAGTGTTTTTTTTAATGTATGTTGTCAGCAGACACTGGCCGCTGACAGTGCAGTCTCGACCCCTGATGGTCTTTATCTTATTTGTCCTAGGCTGCCTATCATGGGGTTTAACACACACTGAACATTACAGAAAGATCAATTGATCTATTGATCAAACAGGAGAAGCCACTTCATCCTGTCGTCCCAGCAGTTTGCAGGGGCTGAGACTCTGAGACAGTCCTTTAGCTCTGGATTGATCTTTCAAGGTCTGGACTCCCTGGTCCCTCTGAAGGTGAGCTGTGGTTCCAGGTCCTTTAACTCCAGTTGGCACTTGGCTCCATGAAAGGCACTAGTTGATCCCAGAGATGGTGGATGGGACTGAGAATTTGAATTTGGAAGAACGCCTTAAAAAGTTTGCTCCTCAGTTGGTTCCTGAAAAGTGTTTGCAGTGTGAGGGAGCGTCATCATGCCATTATTGGAGACCTTCACCATGAAGGGGGAACTTGGTCTGCAGTGATGTTTAGATGTCGGATTAATGTCCACGTGAATGCAGGATCCAAGGTTTCCCTGCAGATCACTGTCCAGAGCATCACATTGCCTTTGCCGGCTTCCCAGAGTGGATCCTGGTGCCTCTCCTCCTAGTAAGGACACCCAGCTGTCCACATGATGGAAAAGATAGATCCAGCCAGACTTTCTCCATCGCTCCAGTTTGGATGTCCATTGTTGGATCTTTTGGTGGTGGACAGAGGTCAGCATGGACACTCCAACTGGTCTGCAGCCCATACACACCTGCACTGTGTTTTGACACCTTTCTATCAGAACAAGAACTTTTTCAGCACTTTGTGCTGCAGTGGCTCTTCTGTAGGACTGGACAGGGTAGTCTTTGCATCAGTGACTTTCAGGAAGTCTGCTCCTGTTATTAGGAAGCCGCAAAATGCCACAAATGTAAATGGTTGTTGGAATGGCATTCTGAGACATTATCACCAGAAATGTGGGGTGGTGGTGGTGGCCTAGTGGTTAGGGAGTTGGCCACAGGATCGTAAGATTGTGGGTTCAAACTGATACATAAGAAAAGGGAAATCAGGGTCACTGGTGCAGTTGGGGTCATTGACTGCAGATGAAGTTCTTCCACGTGTAGCACGCAGAGGCAGTGAGGCGAGGCTGGAGACCAGACATTTAGCTGAATGAAGCACCTACGTCACGGAGGAGGGTCGGGTGAAACTGGGGTCAGCATGGGGAGAAAAACAACCCTGGCTTATCAGCGTTTATCTGCAAGCGGGCTCACTCACAGGAGTTACACAACCCACACACACAGTTCAGTGTTTGCCATGACTTACCCCCAATGCCCGCCATGATCTGATTGGGTGGCAGTAGGAGGCTCGCGATGTAGGCTGACTCAACACCTCAACATTTTTTTCAAAAAATAAAAATAAGAATAGTAAAACACACCCCTTATTGCCACAGGATCTGAATTAGACCCTGAATAGTCTGCTATTAACTACTCAGCATTTACTACTGATTATATGGTATCCACGATGTATTATTCAGTATCCACTATGAATGATTCAGTATTCACTATAAATTATTCAGTGTCCACTATGAATGATTCAGTATCCACTATGGATGATTCAGTATCCACTATATATTATTCAGTATCCACTATGAATGATTCAGTATCCACTATGAAATATTCAGTGTCTGCTATAAATGATTCAGTATCCACTATGAATGATTCAGTATGCACTATGAATTATTAAGTATCCACTTTGGATGATTCCGTATTCACTTTGAATGATTCAGCATCCACAATGAATGATTCAGTACCCACTATGAATTATTCAGTATCTACTATGAATGATTCAGTATCCACTATGAATGATTCAGTATCCACTATATATTATTCAGTATCCGCTATGAATGATTCAGTATCTGCTATAAATGATTCAGTATCCACTATAAATGATTCAGTATTACATTTACATTTACAGCATTTAGCAGATGCTCTTATCCAGAGCGACTTCCATGTCCTAATTACAGGGACAGTCCCCCTTGGAGACACTCAGGGTTCAGGGTCTTGCTCAGGGACCCAGTGGTGGTAGTGCCAGAGGTGGGATTTGAACCTGGAACCGCTTGGTCCATTGGCAAGTACCCTACTACTAGACCACCGCCAAATAGTATTCACTATGTATTGTTCAGTATCCGCTATGAATGATTCAGTATCCTCTATGAATGATTCAATATCTGCTATAAATGATTCAGTATCCACTATGAATGATTCAGTATCCACTATGTATTATTCAGTATCCACAATGAATGATTCAGGATCTGCTATGAATGATTCAGTATCCTCTATGAATGATTCAGTATCCACTGTGGATGATTCTGTATTCACTTTGAATGATTCAGTATTCACTTTGAATGATTCAGTATCCACTATGAATTATTCAGAGTCCATGGTGAGAAATTCATCATCTAAATGACGGTCTTTCACATTTTGCCGGGTGAGCGTCTTGGTTGATCTTTTTCCGTACTCGAGAATCAGTGCTGTTAGTTAATTCACTGTGAAAACATCATCCCAACATCTCCATTCTGTTATTCCTCACCAGCTCGGCACAGTCGGGTAAATATAATGAAGTCGTTGAGCTGGGAGATTAACCGTCTGTCTAAATGAGAAAGCTTCATCACCCCTGGCAGTTTGAGAAAACGAATGCGAGGGATAAATCTAGCAAATCCTTTTACCACAACGAAGAATCGTTCTGGAGCATAGGCCTACACACACACACACACACGCACACATACACACTCGTTCATTTTCCCAACTTGTTTATCTGCAGCATCATCTCTGCATCGGGATTTGTCTGTGTCTATGAGAGTCGGCCCAATCCTTTAATTAAAGACGTTAATCTGTGTGGCTTATAACCAAACTCCATGTAGGACCTTTATGGTAAACACGTCGTTACAAATCTTTTCAAAGACCTTTGATAAAATAAGGTTTAAAGGGAAAGTTCTGCCAAATTTACCCATTTTCCCCCAACGTCCAAAACACAAGATCTGTCCCAGTTTGATCAGCCACTACAAGGGCACCTATGAGTGCCATAAATGTTAATTTATTACATCAATTCCTGGCGGGACAGTTGCACAGTGATTGGTGCTATTGTCTCATAGCTAGAAGGTCCTGGGTTCGAATCACCGGACGGAACAGTCCGGGTCTGTATGAGTTTCCTCCAGGAGCTCCAGTTTCCTCGCACCTTCCAAATGCTCCAAGCCAGGGATGAGTAAAACAGAACTATCTGAAGGTCCATGGTCTGAATCTGGCCTAGATCTTTCCTCTGCTTCATAAACTCATCCTTCTTGTAGAACCAAAGTCCAAATGAGGACAGGTTCTCCTTGATTCCCCTCAATGGATCTTCGTCATTCTTAGGAAGGTTTTCCTTTTTTTTTCTGATTTTTGGTTCCACTGTCAGGGAACTGGTTCTTGAATTCTGGACACTTTTCCGGGTGATAGAAAGGATGTAGTTGGAGAAAAGTATGGAGAGAGAGAACAGCTTATTGGGAGGGTGAGTGCCTTATTTAAAATCTCAAATTCCTAAAAGAACGATCATGGTTTTCTAAGAAGCACCGCAGGCTCTCAAAGTCCCAAAACTCATTCTCTTGGTTCCACTGCAACCCAGAAACCCAAAACCAGTCGCTGTTTAAGGGCCTTTCTAATTCTGTCAGAGTCGAACGAGGGAAGTAGAGGCTTTTTCTCCTTTGCGTCCCTCTTTGTGATGGAGTTTCTTCCTTATCAGCACCAGACGTGGGGAGTGGAGGTGTCTACAGGAATGATTCACAATTCAGTGACTGAAATTTATACATAAGTATCAGCGAAAATAACACTTGAAGTCAATAGTCACCTGAATCTCTTCCCCCAAAACGTCCCTCCACCCAAACAAAGCTCCTCCAGCTCTTCATGAAGGTGGATCAGACTCATGTACGTGGTTTAGGACACAGTAGGACTTATTGCCTCTACAAACATCAACTAAACTCAATAATGAGGGCCGCTGTTCAGACTGACCCGGGATCAGATTCATCCACAAAAACTGCGAGACAGTAAGTCCTACTGTGTCCTAAACTGCACCCATCGGTCTGGTCTATCTTCATGAAGAGCTGGAGGAGGTTTGTCTGGGTAGAGAGACATTATTGGAAGAAAAGATTTGGGTGAGTTTTGACTTCTAGTGGTACTAGAAGTTTGAAGTTAATTTTGGGCCCAGACATCTAGAAAACTGTGCATATTTGATTTTTTTTGCATAACGATGCAATTTAGTTAATTGTTTTATTTGTTTACTATTCAATCATGCGCTGCACCGGTTGGCCCTCCTGCATGCTAATAACATGGTGATGAAATAGTCCCGTTAATGATCTCTTTTCCTTTTCTTCCATATTAGTATTTTAGTCCTTTATTGGGACATTTTTTTTTGGTCAAAGTGTGTCTCCTTAGATTACACTCCTTGTTAGAGGAGCGGATAAAAGAGGGAAGGGGCTTGGGTGAGATTTTGGCTGGGAAGGTGGAAGGGCGACCCAAGGGGACCATGTCTTCGTGATGTTTTTTATTCTTCGAGGCAGCCTCGCCGCCTGTCCCGCCGCACCGGCTTATCTCTAAACCACACATTGCCATGCAGGCGCTCAACATAAGCCACTGTCTGTGCCATCTTTTCAACCAGGCAGCCAAAAAAAACTAACCAAGCCTGAGAAAAAGCAGGCCTGTTCCTTGGATCCAGTGTGCCTGGGGACATGAAAAGCCATGAGCGTGGAGAAGCAAAGCATGAGGCTGAAGCAGCAGTAAAACGAGTGCTGTTCAGGAATGAAAGTTCTGGGCTAAATCATTCTTACCGGGCGATGGGGCGATGAGGCGCCCTGCCCCATAACTCGCTTTGAAACGGTAATTTTATGAGTTGAAATGGGGAAACGGGCAAATGGGAATGGCGTTGACCATCCAAACGTGCCCTAAATTTTTTTTCCCTCTCTGAGAAGATCTTTTTGACATTTCTGAGGAATGGATACTCAGTAATGGTGCAGCAGCTTTAGGTTGACCTCACAGAAATGCTCTGAGCCAGGGAGAACCAAAATAAAAATATCTGAAAGTCCATGATCTGAATCATGCCTAGATCTTCCCTCTGCTTCTTAAACTTATAGAACTCATACTCTTGTAGAACCAAAGTCCAAATGAGGACAGATTCTCCACCGTTCCTCTCAATGGATCTTCTTCATGTTCTTAGGAAAGTTTTGAGTTTTGAGTTTTGAGTCTTGGTTCCACTAACAGGGAACCGGTTCTTGAAATCTGTTTGGGATTCTGGCAAACCAGCTCAGATTTAAGCCAGTTTAAACCAGTTTGCTCTCCAGGATGTGAAGGAGGGGCTACACGATGAGTAAACAAGGAGGACAGGCCTACTAATGGGCAAAGGCTTTCTAATGTGGAGGGACGAGGTCCTAGGATCGGAAGGTCGTGGGTTTGAATCCCAGATCATTAGCTTCCCCTAAGGTTCCCTTGAGCAAGGTTCCGTCCCCATCACTGCACCCTGGGTGCTTGATATGGCTGCCCCCTGCTGGAGGGTGTGTGTGGCTTAAATATAGAGGATGCGTGCCGTGCAGTGTTAAAAAGAAAGCATCGTGTGAAGACTGAACAAGGGAGAAGTGTCTGCAGAACCGAAAGTGAAGCTGATGATGAGCCTCAAAGATGTTCGTGTTACAGCTTCATTTTTCTCTCTGAGCAGATCAGATGAGTCGCGGATGAAGTGGAGAAGGAGCGGCACTAAGTCTGATGAAAATGTTAAATCCGGCTCCCATAAATTGACTCATCACTCGGGGGTTTTGACGTACCGACGGCCTCCCCTGACACTCAACGGTGGAAGATGTTCTAATCCGGCCTTTCAGACGCGGGATTAAGATCACGGCCCAATTTGATCCCTTTTCACACAGTTTGCGTTGAGAAAACACGCTGTGAAGACGTCATTTTGTTGTGCTTTCCTGCTTTTTTTTTTCTCCCCTCCAGCTGATGCTTTTCCCTTCGATTCTGGTGGGTTAAGTAGTGCAGGAGCAACGTGCTGGAGTTTCTCTTTCACATTTTAGAAGAAAAGCAAAGACATAAAACCATGATAGTGAAGTAAAGAAATATATGAATTTGCATTTTTGCATTGATGGATGAGATGAGACAGGAGTCCCCGTGGACGAGGACGTTTGCAGAGGACATTGTGATCTGCAGTGAGAGTAGGGAGCAGCTTGAGGAGAACCTGAAGAGATGGAGATCTGCTCTAGAGAGGAGAGGAATGTGAGTAGGACAAAGATAGAATACATGAGTGTGAATATTAGTGAGTACAGTGGAGTGGTGAGGATGGAGGGAGTAGAGGAGGTGAAGGTGGAGGAGTTTAAATACTCGGGGTGGACAGTTCAAAGTAACCGCGAGTGTGGAAGAGAGGAGAAGGAGAGTGCAGGCAGGTTGGAATGGGTGGAGAAGAGTGACAGGAGTGATCTGTGACAGACGGGGACCAGCAAGAGTGAAAGAGAAGGTTTACAGGATGGTACTGAGACCAGCTATTATATGGGTTGGAGACTAGTGAGACAAGCTATGTTGTACAGATTGGAGATGGTAGTGAGACCAGTTATGTTATATGGGTTAGAGACGGTAGTAAGACCAGTTGTATTATGCGGGTTTGAGACAATAGTGAGACCAGCTATGTCATATGGGTTGGAGACGTAGGGAGACCAACTATGCTATATGGCTTGGAGATGGTAGTGAGACCAGTTGAGTTATAGGGGTTGGAGACGGTGATGAAAGACAGGTGGTGGAGCTGGAGGAGTTAAAGATGCTGAGATAGTGTAGAGGGGGGGGGAGATGGACAAGATTAGGAATGAGTATATTAGAGGGACAGCTCAGGTTGGATGGTTTGGAGACAAAGTGAGAGCAGTGAGACTGTATTGGTCTGGACATGTCCAGAGGAGAGACGAGGAGTATATCAGGAGAATTCATCTGCAAAAGATATGTGTAAAAAACTTTATCATAAAGTCCATGAATGAATAGAAATTGTCCATTAAATTGTGCGAAAATGTCTAAAACAGCATGCGTATCTTCTCTGTCAGGGGTGGGAACTTGTTTACACTTTACAAAACCAAACTTGCCACTTGACTGGAGGTGTTTAAACATATGCACGCCCGCGTATCCGGCAAAGGTCAGAACTTTCCAGTAGATAAACAGGATCCACTGGATTCCTATCTCGTATTTCCATAAGAGTGGCTTCTGCAAACTTTTATGAGCAGAAGTTTCTCCTGATTCGTGCTGGAGAAGAACGACGTTGAGCTTTTTACCACGAACGCGTTTGATTACTGTGTGTGTGTGTGTGTGTGTGTGTGTGTATTTATTGTGCCTATTAAAAGAGTCTTTTCCTCTTTTTGCCATTTTCATTCTTGTTTTTTCCACTTTTTCAGAAAGTGAAAGTGAAAGTGACAATTGGTCATCTTGTACACACATTGAACCAAAACGTCCACTGTATTTCACAAACGCATACCGTCCACCAGTGGGCAGACCTATCCAGCACCCGGGGAGCAGTGCTGGGGACGGTACCTTGCTTAAAGGAACCTCAGGGTTAACCCACTGGTCTGGGATTCAAACCCACGACCTTCTGATCCTCGTCCCAGGCTTCATTAGTGTGGTCATGATGATGGAGGTTTTTCTGAGCAGTAATGTGGTAAAGATGACGTGGTTCTCAAAAAATAAACAAAAAAATGAATAAAAAAAAAAATTTATTTTAAATTTAGATTATTTCAAAAGAATTGTCCAGTAAAATGAAACATGTTCTCTTGCTTCTGATATTTTACATTTAAATATCATGGAAACGAATGCAGGCAGAGGATTCATACATTCAATTTCAAATTTTTTATTGTTTAATAGAATTTCATGGTAAACATGAGGTTTTGACATCTCCAATATGACCTCAGACACAGAGGAAGTGGAAAGCCCGAAAAGATTGACTCTGGTTATTATTAATATTATTATTTTTATCCAGAAAGACGCCGCATTCCTCGTCTTTTCTGGCCAGACAGTTTTGTTGGAGCAGTGATTGAAGAGCTGAGCTGACAGGAGGTCCTTTCAGGTGGAGGTGAAGGAGCCAGAGCTTCTGAAAAACAACAACAACACTGTGTACTGTGTGCTCAGAGCCCTCAGCCAATCACTTCGCAGCATGAGCTGTGTGTTCTCCAGCTGTCCAATCATGGCCCATCTCCTGAGGGGGTGTGAGATGGACATTGCCTCTGTTTATGAAGATAACCCATTCATAAAAAAAGAACAAAGCACAGTGTGTGTGTGTGTGTGTGTGTGTGTGTGCGTACTGGGAGCGGCTGTTGATGTACAGACATGCATGTAAGCATTGAGAGATTGAAGTGAATGATTTATTACATCCTAAATTCATACAGGAAGTAAAGAAGTACTTAATTACTGTACTTAAGTAGAGTATTCAGGTATCTGTACTTAAAAAGTATTTATTTTTAATTTTTATTCTTTCATCATCTTCAGAACAGACTCCTCACCTTCCTAACACCCAGACCCGTCTCAGACTAAATGGACACAGACACGCAGAAAAGACGTCCCTCTGTGTGTCCATCGGTGCAGGACGGAGTGAAGGAGAGTGAGAGAGAGGACAGGGAGAGTGGACGGTGGAGTTCAGGGTGTGTGTTGAGTGTGTGTCCGTGATGGGAGAACCAGTAGAGATGTGGATGAAAGTGAAGCAATACCATGTGTTTTTGTTTTTGTCCAAGCCCCGCCCTAGTCCCGCCCCTGCACACCTGATTTGTGTTCATGTCTCCGCCCTGCCCCAGGTGTTGTGTGTTTAGTGTCAAGTTATATACGCCTGTTTGTCCTGCCTTTGGCTGGTACTTTGGCTTTTTCTTGATGTTGTCCCTGTCCCTGTCCCTGTCCCTGTCCCTGTCCCTGTCCCTGTCCCTGTCCCTGTCCCTAATCTTGTCTTCAGAATTCCTTGTAATTTTGTTGTTTGTTGTTGATTTTCACTTTTTTGCTTCTTTTTCTTTCTTTAATAAAGGTTCCACTCACTGCAGTGATGTCCTAGTGTTTAGAGACGAGGTCCCGGGATCAGAAGGTTGTGGGTTCGAATCCCGGACCTCTAGCTTGCCCTGAAGTTCCCTTGATCAAAGTACCATCCCCATCACTGCTCCCCGGTTGCTGGATGTGTGTTAAATACAGAGGATGTGTGTGTGTGTTTGGTTGGTTGTGGTTCACTGTGTTCACAATGTTCTCACATGTTCTCTTATCACTGATAAGGTGCTCACGTTGGAGGAAAAACATTGCAAACAAAACAACACAGAACACACACCGTCTGAAATCTGGACCGGGTCACATCAGAACCAGGTACCACCCCGTTCACGGCGGTGACTCAGGAGGAACATCAGAACCTAAAATAAATCTGAAAATACGACTCTGCTGATCTCTGGATTAGTGCAGACTCAGCAGCTCACATGAACCTGCTGTAAAACCAGACGGAGGTTTAAGCAGAGCGCTGGTTTTACAGTCCTGCTGATACAGCGTCGCTCTTTTACTTTCTCCCTGTCGTTCTGAACTTCTGTTTACAGTGGATCATTAACACGTTCCAGAAGGTCATTTCTATCATTAGAACTTCTTTCTGGAAATGTATTTTATTAGAACTTCATCCTGAGTGTTCATTTTTATCTTTTCATTCTGGTTTGTTTCATTCTGTCTGGTCTGTCTTGCTTTAGCCCTTTCTTATTGCTTCATTTCATTCCTTTCCTTTTTTCTTTATTATTTATATATATATATGTATATTTTTTTTTTGTCTATTATTTTTATGGATGCAAACATTTAGTTTCATTCTGGTTTTATAATCTTGTTTTTATTTTATCATTTCTGCTCAGAGGGTTCCAGCTCTGAGTTGTGGCTCCTCTCTGTGGTTCCTCTCTTTGGCTCCTCTCTGTGGTTCCTCTCTGTGGTTCCTCTCTTTGGCTCCTCTCTGTGGTTCCTCTCTGTGGTTCCTCTCTTTGGCTCCTCTCTGTGGTTCCTCTCTGTGGCTCCTCTCTGTGGTTCCTCTCTTTGGCTCCTCTCTTTGGCTCCTCTCTGTGGTTCCTCTCTTTGGCTCCTCTCTGTGGTGCCCGAACCTCTGAAGCAGGTTCTTTTTGAAAGAAATGAATTGAAACCTAATGCACTTCCAGCCTTCAACCAGCAGAGGGCAGCAGAACTACAGTTTAAATCAGAACAGGAGTTTTACTTTTCTCTTCGCTTTTTTTCTATTAATTTCTTCTCTCTTTCTTTATTCTTCCTTTTTTCCTTCTTGCTTTCTTATTTTTTTCTGTTTCTCTCACTGCTTGTTTTCATTTTCCTTTTATTTCTTACTTTTTCCTAATTTTCTTTCTTTATTTCTTTTCTTCTATGTAATGTCTAATTGCTATTTCTTTCTTTCTTTCTTTACCCCATGCTCTTTATTCTCTCTCTCCCAGTTTACTGTGTAGATTAAGTATAACACTCTGAACCTGATTGGCTAAAGGTCCCTCATTAATTAAGTCCTGCTTTAATTAAAAGACGCATCAGCCACGCCCAGTGACCACGCCCCCGTTAACCACGCCCCCGCTGTGTTCAGAGCTCTGAGAGGAAACAGGACTGAAACTGAAGTGAAAACAGAACTTTAGCAAACAAGTTTAATTATTAAAGTTTATTCCTTTTTTATTCTGTTTTTTTATTCATTTATTTTTATGTTTTTGTTTCTTTGTGTCTCCACACCGTTCAGAAACAGAAACAGAGACCTTCCTGTCTTCCTCCACCTCTCCTTCCTTTCTCTTCTTATTTCAATCTCTTCTTTCATTTTTCCTTTATCTTTCTCTTCTGTCACCCTTTTCTCATTTCTTACCCTCCCATTTCTCTGTTTCTTCTCACTTTTTCTTTTTGTTTCTCTCCTCTGCTCCTTTGTTTCTTCCCATCCTCTTTCTTTCTCTAAATCCCCCCTTCTATTTCTCTTCCTTTTCACTTGCTTTCTTTCTCTTTTTTCTCTCAATTCTCTTCATTGTGTCATTTCTTTCTTTCTTTTGTTTCTCTTTCCATTCTGGCTCTTTTTCTTACTTTTTCTCCCTTGTTTATTTGTTCATTTCATTTATCTTTCTCGTAAATATTTCTTCCATTCGGTTCTCTTCCCTTTTCTTTCTCTTGCTTATTCTTTCTCTTCCTTTCTTTCCCCATCCTCTCTCTGTTTATCTCTTTTCTCTCATTTCTTTTCTTCATTTTCTGAGAACCTCCATCCTTATCCATCATCCCGGCACTCCGGGCCCAAACACCACAATTATTCTTCCAGATCCGGACGGATGAACGGAACCTGTTCTCCTTCACGCCGGTTTGTTTGGTGAAGGTCGATACGAGGTTGTGAGTCTGAGCTCAGATCTGCAGCAGCTTCTGGAATCAAGACCTTTCACTCTTCTTTTTCTTCTTTTTCTTTTCTTTTCTTCTTTTTTCATTTCCGTCCCGTGTCTTCCTGTCCTCTGCATCTTTCTCTTTCACTCCTGCATGTCCTCTCTCACCACGTCCATAAACCTCCTCGTCTTACTTGCTGTCTTTCTATTTCTTTCGCCCCACTTTCTTTCTTCTTTTGTTCCCTCTTTCCTTTTCTCTTCTTGCTTCGTCTTTCTCCTCTTTCCTCCTTGAATTTTTCTTTCTGCTTTCTTGCTTTCTTTCCCCTCACTCTTCCTTTCCTCCTCCTTTCTTTCTTTCATTCTTTGACCTATTCTGTTGTTTCTCTCTCTACATGGAGGATGGGCTCCACAGTGGATCATCCATCTCCATGTCTTCCTGTCCTCTATGTCTTTCTCTTTCACTCCGTCCCCCTGCATGTCCTCTCTCACCACACCAATAAACCTCCTCTTTGTCCTTCTCCTGATATACTCCTCGTCTCTCTGGACATGTCCAAACCAACACGGTTTCGTTTCTCTCACTTTGTCTCTAAACCGTCCAACCTGAGTTGTCCTTCTAATACGCACGTCCCTAATCCGTCCATCCTCGTCCCTTTTGAGTTAGAGTTTGGACGACTTCTTGCTCAGCTCAGCACTGTCCCAGCTCGTTAAATACGGAACCAGTTAGTCCTGATTTGGACACATGATGGTTTTCAATTATCTTACAGCTGACAATGTCCTCGCCTCGCCTGTGGTCCTGCACATCCTGCAGTGGAGCTCATTTTCTGAATATATGAGCTGATAGTGTCCTAATAATCAGGGCTCTCAAGGACAGTGGGGAAGAGATTGTCCAATCAGCGTCCTTATCAAAACCCCAGGGACGTAATTTACCTGCATTCAGCCGCCGCAGTCTGAGCAGGGTCTCCATCCACAGTTCTTTTAGAAAAGCCTCAGATTTAATGGTGAGCAATGTGGAGATTTATAAACCTGAATAAACTTCTCTGAGCCTCAACACTGATTTCAAAGTGATTTTGTCTAATTGGATTTTGTGCATTTGAATTTAGAACTTTATGAATGTGAACTTTTTTATCAGTTTCAGTTTCTCCAAGCAAAGAAATACTAAAGGTTGTGATACATTTTTAAAAACTCTGCAGTTATTATTATACATCTTCTGAATTTTGGGACATCTGTCTCTGGAGCTTTAAAGACTTCATCCGAAATGATGAACAGAGCTGTAGTGGATTCTAATATGACCGACAAAAATGGTTGAATATGCAGAAGTTTTAATACAATTGATTTAAAGTTAAAATAATTATAATAGATATAGCATAAACATCGGATTAAAATTAATATCCAGGTTAGAGTTGTAAATCCCAAAAAAGTTCTAATGAAATAAAAATTAATACCCAGAATTAAATTCTAATAATTAGAGTTCAGAATGAGTGCAGGTACAAAGTGTTCGCTTAATAGGAGACACCTTGTATCTACACTCTCTGGCCACTTTATCAGAAACACCTTGTATCTGCGCTCTCTGGCCATTTTATTAGAAACACCTTGGATCTACACTCTCTGGCCACTTTATCAGAACCACCACTCTGGCCACTTTATTTGGAGAAATCTTCAGATGGTGAGGTTTACACCCTTTGGAGTCCCATGATTTAAAGAGGAGCTTTGTTCTTCCAGGGCCGGTGTGTATGTGGGTCGTGTAGTTTCTTATTCATTACCTGTGTGAATCCAGAGCTAATTTACATTCTGCTTCGCCGGAGAAAGACTGGCAACGACTGGCAATAACTGGAGCTGCTTACATCGACGGCAAGGTCCTGCAAGGTGCTCCTCAAGCCTCTCTTGTGAGATCATTTGCTGCTGCTCCTTCGCATTATCCATCCCTTTGATAAAGCATGGCCTTCTTTGTCCGCCTCTTCCATTTCATCTGTGCAAGTCCTGCTGGGGCATTTCTGCTCCTGCTGCTGACGAGGTGTTTGTGGAGCTCATGCCCTCCCACCTTTGTGCTCGGCGAGTCGTGATGCTTTTCTGCCGTCTGCTTGTCATCTTGGGCTTTTTCTTTGACTCGCCGTTGGTTTTCCTCCATCCTCAAAGAGCTTCTTTCTTTCCTGAGAGATGCTCCACCCAATGTGCTCAGCTGTTCTGAAGCCGTAAATGATGCTTGCCTTCATGGCACCTTCAGAAGTCCTTACGTTCCCATCCATGACAATCTTCATCTGGTTTTAAGGTTCAGACAAGACGATTCAGATGGCTACAACCCATCGCTTGCCTGCCTTTTAGAGCAACGGTTTGGACAAAAATCCAACGCTTTAGTTTTGTGCTTGAGCAAGTCTTTGAAAGCCCAACCATTTTGATGCCTGAATTGTATCTTCTCTTTGCTAACACACCTCAGTTCTAGATAACAGTGAGTCAAACCACATCAAGAGGATGCAACTCAATTCATGGGCAGCATCCTTCGAAGGTCACAGAGCCGTTGTCCCATTTCCCAGGCTTCTTCAAACGAGGCTGAGGCCTACATTTCCATGGAAACGGAGGATCTGCCTGATGTATGCTTTGCAGCCTACCATATCCCAAGATTCATTGCACAGCGATGATGGTTATTTTTATCAGTTTCCTCTTTCAATTTAGTAGGAATGAGTAGCTATGTTCTAAATAGTCGTTGCACTTTCTGCAGCTGTCGAGGTTCCTAGGCAACGGTGACGCTCATTTGATGCTCAGTTCAAGGCCCAGTCATTCCACAGTTTAAGTCAAGGTTGTGCTGTTGCATGGGATATGGGCACTGTGAACCTGAGTGCCAATTTCCCCACTGCAAGAGTGTTATGATTACACCATCTGTCCATCTGTCCGTCAATCCATTATCTGAGCCACTTATCCTAACCTGGGGGTTGCTGGGACCTATCTCAGCACTCACAGGGGTAAAGGTGGAGAGACACACCAGTCCAGCACTGGGCAGACACACACAGTCACATCTAGGGGACAATTTATCGTCTCCAGTCCACCTGATGTGCCTGTGTTTGGCTGGAGGGAGAAAATTCCTGGAAGAAAATCAAACAGACAGTGGAAGAACATACATACTCCAAACAGAAAGAAGCCAGTCTCAGAATCAATCCTACAGTCTATGAGATGACAGAGCTGAAACTCTGAGGTATAATATGTATTCAATTATAAGCAATTTGAAAAAAATTATAAACGTTTTGATCAAAGAAAAAGTCTAATCTGTGTCAGACTGAGGATTAAATGAAAGAAACTGGAACAAATGTTTTAGTGCTCCGGGCTGCAAAGTGCCTAAAGATATAAGGTTCTAGATGTTACACCATATGTTCAGCATCAGCAGTAAATGAATCACCTGATCATCTGGAATCATCTGCACCTGTTTCTTCACTGCTTCATGTCTTAATTTAGACGCTTTGTTCTGCTTGAAGGTTCAGACGTAGATCACTGTGTGGATTAACCAACACAGAACTATCAAACTGCTCAGGTACAGAGACTGGACTGAACATGAGAGACAACAACACTGTCCTTCAGGAAGATCTGGAGAACTGCTCAGGTACAGAGACTGGACTGAACATGAGAGACAAAAACACTGTCCTTCAGGAAGAATTGGAGAACCGTCCCTTAACAAGACATTAAAAATAAAAGAAAGTCAGGCTCTGGAAAATGAGAAGAAATGAGGGGTAGGTTTAAACCTTTGCACAGAGCTGTATATTTTTACTGACCTTAGTGATTTGCACTTGCTTTGTTTTTGTGATGCTATAAAAAAGAGCGCTTTGAAGGTGTTGGAAGGGAAGACATCAAGTGAAATAGAAGAGAGAAGAGTGGAAAAAAAAGGAAGAATGAGGAAATGAGTTGGAGAAATGCCAAAGGAAATGTCCTGGTCATCTTGACTGATGTGTAAATTGGTTTCCGGGTGGCTGAAGATGGAGCTGAATGGAACATCAGTGGAGGAAAGAAGAAAATCAACTGCAGGTTGGTTTGGCAGGCGCCCCGAAGGTATCGAATACATATTGCAGGTCCAAGTGTCTGCGATGATTTGACATTTGCAGATCATTATCCAAATTGTGGCTGGCAATTATGCAGTATGTTAATGGAACAGAGCTGATGAAATCAATTATGCTGCCGTAAAAGAAGAGTGATTGAATAAAGATGATGGTTCTTCTTAATCAAGTGAATAGATATGAGGCTGAAATGTCTCTTAAACAATGCTAAAGAGCAGTATGAGGAAAAGTAATCAGCTGGAATCTTTGGGGAGTTTCTTGCTCGGGGAGGGGGGTGCACAAATCTTAGTAAAAAAAAAAAGTTATTCTGATTGCTGATTACCACGCTGTTGTTATCAGGTTTATATCTTCTTTCTCTTGTTCTCCCTCTCTTTGAATGAAAGGGTTTTCACATAACAAAGTTGTCTTCATAGGAAAGAATGGCAGAATAACCTGGCCAAAGCTTTTTACACTTCTTTTATGTCACAACATTAGCAACACCTTTGGATACTTCAGAAATCAATGAGCAAAAAAAGACAACCACCAGAAATATAATAGCACATTTTGAGCTAATCCCTAGCAACCACCTGGAGCACCATAGCTTTTTTTACCCGAGCAGCATGAGAAAGATCATAACATCAAACACCTTCTCAAACACAAGAGATACAATAGTAGCCATCAAGCAACAGGGAGAGAGACAATAGTAACCATATGATGCGATACAATACAATGGCAGCATCTTGGCAACCTCTTTGGATACTTTAGAAGCTGCTAAGCATCTAAGACGGCAACCATTAGAGATACCATAGCAGATTCTGTGCTAAAACCCTAGCAATCACCTGGGATACCACTAATAGCCTCCTGTAAAATCACCCTAGCAACTGCCTGGAACACTCCCTGCGATGGGCTGGCGACCTGTCCAGGGTGTGTCCCCCGTCCTCGCCCTGTGTGTGCTGGGTTGGACACCATCACTCCCCCGCGACCCCGTTTGGGACAAGCTGCAGATAATGGAATGGAACTGCCTGGAACACAGAGCTTCTCATCCTAGCAACATTATTGGAAAGATGTTGATATGAAAAACCTTCCAGACCATTACAGGGAAGAACATCCACCATCCAGTTTTCACCATCCAGTCTGTTGCCACTTTCCTACAGAGCTGTGTCTAATTCTGGGTCTGCGTAAACAGAAGATGAATCATAATGAACATCTTGTACGAAGAGGCGCCGACCCGCATCATCCCTGCAGAAAGTAGCGATTGTGCGGCAGCGACACGCTTGCTGCACCTGTGCACAGTGTCACCCCAACCGAGCCTGTTCCTGGATCCAGCCGGGCTAATCAAGAGGAGCAGAAATGAAAGGAAACTTATCACAAAAGGATACGCATCACAATCCCGCTGTGGCTTCATCTGAAATTACACCTTGTTTAGCATAACAGAGGTCTCATGGAGAAATAATGCAAATTGTTGATCTTCAGGCAACATTCAGAAAGTGTTGCACTTGATTTGTTTCACAATCCAACAGACGGGGTGGATTAAATAAGTGACCACACAGAAGGAAAGTGCTCAGGGCCAGATGTTCGAACAAGTGCCGATACAGCAGAAAATATAAAACCGGAATCATTCATTGGATCTCACTCCCACACCTTAACTCTCCTTGAAAACTGATTTTATGTTACACACCTTCCCAATGGTCCTATCTGATCGCAGAAGAACCAAACCCACATGATCTTCTCACCAGGACTTAAATATCGCCAGTAAGGGTGAGGCTTTGTGTCCAAAAGGAAAGAAAATATATAAATATTATTCAAGAATGATATAATAGTACCTTGCCAATGTCTTCACTCACCTCTCAATTCTTGGTATTTGACTTCCAGACTTTCTTGCGTCTTTAATGTGTTGCTGAGGAACAGTTCTCCAGATCTTCCTGAAGGACAAAGTCTCTCATTTTCAGCACAGTCTCTGTACCTGAGCAGTTTCAGAAGGAATGTGGGATCATCTCCACAGAGAACGTCCAAAGAAGAGCTTAAAGACGACTTAAAGAAAGGAGCTGGTCTAAGAGAGTTGAGGCTGTGCTGAAGAATAACGGTGGTGAATATTGACTTTAAAGCTGGTTAGCATTAAACACTCTTTGCGTTTAGACTGGAGTTACATGTGAGTTCCAATGTTGCAAACATGACTGCGTTTATTATTTTTGACGGACCTTTAACGAGTGCAACTGTTACCCACAAAACTCCAGAATGAAAGAAATAAGAACAGAACACGCTGTTCAAAAACAAAAACAAAAACATGATTCTGCTCCCAGGAATAATCTTCTGTAAAGCTTCTGAGAGTTCCTCTCCGGAGTGTATGGAGTCTCCAGGAGAGAGAGTGTGTTACAGCAGAGAGACATCAGGTGCAGGTGCGGTAATTTGGTCCTTTTGATCCTCACACAGATACACTTCTCACTCGCAGTGTCATTACCTGCGTCCAAACACACACACACACACACACACACACACACACAAGCATTCATTCTTTTGTCCTTCCATGTCCCCTGTTTTAGCACCCCACCTTCTGTCTTTCCCTCCTCATATTGTTTCTCGTCCCTGTCCATAGAAGGCCTGAAACCAGACGTTCCTCTGCGTCTTTTCTGAAATTGCAGGTCGAGCTTTGAACAAAAATGTCCATCACATATCAGCGCAGAGCTCCGAGTGGACGCAATTGTCTCTGTTAGAAAAAGGGGGCCGTTTCAAATTGGAGACATGGCAAGCTTGAATGGACGTCCTTTTTCTCCTTCAATTTCTCAGCGCTAACCGTGTAAAGGAAATTGCGGCGGACACTAAGGTAATTGACATATTAGTTGCCGGGCTGAATTACCAGCCGTTTTTCGAATGGCCTTGTGATTCACTTTGCTAACAGCTTTCAGAGAAAAACAGCTTTTTAGAAGATTTGTGTGATTAGTCCACCTAGCACGTTAAAAGGACTGCTTGGCAAATTGAAGCTTCACCAATAAATGTTATCTCTGCATGTCCATCTTCCTTCCCAGACGGCGCACTCGGAGCGCGGGAGGGTGGCAGGGTTTCCGAATAAGGAAGTGAGAGCCCTTCAGGCGGACCACATCTTTCAGGGTCCATCTGGCCTCCCTGCCTGAAGACGAAATCTCAGCCAGCTGCATGGCACCATGCTGTCTAGTGCACTTTGAAAGCTGCTGCCACACTCTGCTGGCCTTGATGCTGGATGCTTCTGTTCCAGATTTTGAACAAGCCTGGCTAGCTGTCATTGATTTTTTATTTTTTTTTGGAATATGAACCTAATCCACTCCTGCATGCATCATCTCAACAACATCCCAAAATAACCCTTCACGACTTCCACCTCATCCCATAGTACCCAACTACCATCTCAACAATTGGCAGACTACCCTTTCAACATCTAAACACCATCCCAAACTACCCTTTCAACATCTAAACACCATCCCAAACTACCCTTTCAACATCTCTCAACACCATCCCAAACTACCTTTCAACATCTCAACACTATCCAAACTACCTTTCAACATCTCTAACACCATCCCAAAACTACCCTTTCAAATATCTCAACAATTCATCCTGCAAACTACTCCTTTCAACATCTCAACACTATCCCAAACTACCCTTTCAACATCTCAACACCATCCCAAACTACCCTTTCAACATCTCAACACCATCCTAAACTACCCTTTCAACATCTCAACACCCATCCCAAACTACCTTTCAACATCTCAACACCATCCCAAACTACTCAACATCTCAACACCATCCCAAACTACCCTTTCAACATCTCAACACCATCCCAAACTACCCTTTCAACATCTCAACACCATCCCAAACTACCTTTTCAACATCTCAACACTATCCCAAACTACCTTTTCAACATCTCAACAATTCATCCCAAACTACCCTTTCAACATCTCAACACCATCCCAAACTACCCTTTCAACATCTCAACACCATCCCAAACTACCCTTTCAGCATCTCAACACCATCCTAAACTACCCTTTCAGCATCTAAACACCATCCCAAACTACCTTTTACATCTCTACCATCCCCAAACTACCTTTCAACATCTCAACACCCATCCCAATCTACCTTTCAACATCTCAACACCATCCTAATCTGCCATGTCACTCATCTCAACATCAACCCAACCATCATTCACACCTCAACTACCCCTTGACCATCTCCACATTATCCTGAACTACCCTTCATTCACTCAGCATCATTTCAAACTAGCACATCAACTTCTCAACATCAACCCAAACTAACCACCTCCATCTGAACTTCTCAAAACCTCTTTAGCACTTAGCTATCCCACAACATCATTTCAAACATCACAACATATCCAAATTCATCATTTCCAACATAAACCCAAACCTTACTCTTACACATCAATATCATCTCACCATCCAGAAAATGCTTTAATCATCTTCACAACATTACCTCCTCTGCACTGAACACCAGTGATTTGGGCTGTCAGGCTGTTCTTGTCACTTTTATCTGATCCAGCCTCCTGTATTTTAACCAAGCAAAAATAAACAAGACTCTCTGACCTTTTCAAAGCTGCCGAATCTCAGTGGTTCTGCATGTTATTCCAGTCCACTTTACAGAAGCGTGTTTCATGCCAGACTGTTTTGTTGAAATCAGGTTCCCTGGGAGAACAATACCCTGACACATCTGTGCAGAGAGGCAGGAAAATCTTCACCTCCCATTCCCACTTTCAGGAGGTGTGATGAATCACTAGACATTAGCCTTTCTAATGCACGTTCCCTCAGCTTGCTTCTGTTTCATGATGTTATTTCATTTACATTTACATTTACGGCATTTAGCAGACGCTCTTATCCAGAGCGACTTACAGGTCCTAATTACAGGGACAAAGGGTCTTGCTCAGGGACCCAGTGGTGGTTGTGCTAGAGGTGGGACTCGAACCGGGACCCTGGATAGGCAAGTACCCTACCACTAGACCACCACCACCCTTTCATCACAGCACTAATCCGGCACAGGTTGTATGATTTGGTCCAAACCCGGTAAAATAAAGTTGGGGTTTCATGATCTGTGATACAAAACCCAACAAGAGCCAGAACGCTAACCCTTCTAAACCAATTTACAATGGAAAGTTAGCATAGTCCAGATAACAGTGTCCATTTAGCCGGGTCTAGATAGCATGATCTTGATAGTGTCACCCAGATACCAGAATCTAGATGGCGTTGTCCAAAAAGGATGCTCTAGATAGCATAGCCAAGATAGCACGATCTAGATAGTATCATGCAGATAGTGAGAATTAGATAGCATTGTTCAGATAGGATGATCTAGATAGTGTCGTCCTGATAGCATGATCCAGATATAAGATCTAGACTTTGGATCTAGATTGTGTGATCTTTCATTGACTGGACAGCATGATCTTGAGACAATAAACAATGTTGTCCAAATTATGAAAGGAATGAATTTATTTTTCTAAAACGTTGTAAAGATTAGAACATCCGCCCTGCTGAAATACTCATCCAATGATTGAGTAGAATTCCACACACACACACACACTACACAATATTACTAATAGAATACACACACACACACAGAGCCTTTATTCTCCTTTATACCCACTTCTCTCCTCAAGACCTGTAATTGCCCCACAATCACTCTACATCAAACACTTCCACAGGATGCATGCATTTAAAACAGCCTCTTTAATAATGAGAGAGAGACAGACAGAGAGAGAGAGAGAGAGAGAGAGAGAGAGAGAGAGAGAGAGAGACAGAGAAAGAGATCTCATCAAGTGGCTAATAGAAACTACAGATGTTAAATACACCTCTCATTTCCATTTGTGTTTGACTGATGTGTTTCTTTCAGCTCACTACTTCACTGATATGAATATATATATATGTGTGTGTGTGTGTGTGTGTGTGTGTGTGTGTGTGTGTACGAGTGTGAGTGAGTGAGATAGAGTCGCAGACATAGTGAGAGAGTATCTGTAATTGATGAAGATAAATAACATATTTACAATTGCTGAGCAAAATCTTGTAACTCCAAAACAAGTAAAGTAAAAGAACCAGGAATGTACTGAGAGGTATATAAAATGTACAGGAATGTACTGAGAGTGTAAAGTAAAAAGTACAGGAATGCACTTAGAGTCTAAAGTAAAATGTACAGGAATGTACTGAGAGATAAAGTAAAAGTACAGGAATGTACGGAGAGTGTAAAGAAAAAAGTACAGGAATGTACTGAGAGTATAAAGAAAAAGTACAGGAATGTACTGAGAGTGTAAAGAAAAAGTGTTATGAATGTACTGAGAGGTAAAAGATAATAGGAAATGTACTGAGAGTGAAGTAAAAGCACAGGAGTGTACTGAGAGTGTGTATGAGACGGTTCCTCTAAGCACTGAGCACTGTTCAAAGTGAAAGTGAACTGAATCTCACTCCATATTAATAGAATTAAAGACTATTAAAGCCTCGAACTTCAACTCCAATAAAAACAATCTACTGAAAATAATAATCCATGACCTCACCGCTTCACTTTCATCACCGCTCTACTAGTTCTCACGGACACACACTCCACACACCCTGAACTCCACCGTCCACTCTCCCTGTCCTCTCTCTCACTCTCCTTCACTCTGTCCTGCACCGATGGACACACAGAGGGACGTCTCTTCTGTGTTTGTGTCCATTTAGTCTGAGACGGTCTGGATGTTGGAACGATGATGGAGAGTAAAATAATGGAGGATTCAACTTAAATTCAGACTAAATTAAGGAGTAGGAAGAAGAAAAAGTTGTAAGTGGTAAAAGTTGAAGGTAAGAAAATGATAAAATGATGGGCATCAAAAGTGACCCAGCCTTAATCCAGCCTTCCAAGATAAGAACATCATGTCCACTGTCAAACATGGTGGTGGTAGTGTCAGAGACGCTTCGGAGACGCGTCGGGGACTTGCCAGAACAGATGGAAGGATGAATTTTCATTCTTAAGGTGTGGCTGCAGACTTCTTTATTAACCCGAACACGGAGCCCGGGCCTTGCTTAGAAAGCCGAGAGGATTACTGGAGTGCTCTTGGCCAAAAAGACTCTCATCATGAGGGAGAGAGTGAGAGAGAGACTGCTGAGTGACGAGCGGGGACATCAGATGACTGTCAAACACATACACTTATACAAACACTAATACGTTGCACATTTCTGATGCAGCTACACATACACTTGACATTCATTTATTCACACTCGTCTACTGTTTCTCTTTCTTGCCCTCTAACACACACACACACACACACGCTCCGAGTCTCAGTGGACGGTCCGCCTGTGAAATTAAGCCCGTGAGAGATGGAGACGCATATGAAATGTCAGAGACAGGGAAAAAAACAAGCCTCATCATAACGTGAGGATGAAGTCTCTCCCTCGCCGAGGCCGATGTTATTAATATTGTTATTGTTCTTGTTATTGATATTCTGTTTTGTTCTTTGTCTTTTGTCCTTGGTTACTTTATCATTGTTCTTTCCCCATCATTCGTTCTTTATAACAGAAGCAATCAAGAACTTCTCTCACACTCACTCTGTTTCTTGCCGCTTGTGCTGGGTCTGTCCCAGCTCTCAGATTGTGAAAGGGACAGGGATTGTGTGTGTGTGTGAATCACACAGTTCTTTGAGTGTGATCAGGCAGTAGTTATCTGTGTAGATCTGTCCAGCCCTGAGGGTTAGGACAAAAGGCACAACAGATGGCCTGGCTTTAGCCCGTGTTTTACTGTGTCTCCTAATGATTTAGGCCAACAATTACCATTAACTTATGAAACACATACTAAAAAATTTCAAAATTAGTTTCTATAAATAAACTAAACGTTACTCACCTTCGCCCTCTAAAAGTCTAAACATCAAATAAACAAACATTACTCACCGTCGCCCTCTAAAGGTCTAAACATCAAATAAACAAACGTTCCTCACCGTCGCCCTCTAAAGGTCTAAACATCAAATAAACAAACGTTCCTCATCGTCGCCCTCTAAAGGTCTAAACATCAAATAAACAAACGTTACTCACCGTCGCCCTCTAAAGGTCTAAACATCAAATAAACAAACGTTCCTCACCGTTGCCCTCTAAAGGTCTAAACATGTTTGAACAGCATGCCTTTTTTTTAATTTTCACTGTAGTTCAAGCACGGAGTAAGTTATTACTGACAAGCGCACCTTGTCGCAGCTTCAGTTTACAGTTCCTGGATCACCTGTGTAGATCAGTTGGGCTGCAGTGGAAAATGCCAAACGTTTTCTCCCACAGATTCAAGTAATGGCTAAAGATAAGGTGAGATTTATGGCTTTCTTGCTATAAAGTGAGATTGTACTAAATGAGACTACTGGGAGTTATGGGAAAGTGGTCTGTAGCCCTGGATCTATGAGGAGAAAATACCGTTTGGTGTGGTATCTACAGTATAAAGTGGGACTGAATGCACATCAGAAACCTACATGAAAGGACGTATTAACCTAAAAGCCTTGGGCCAAGGCTAAAACTGCTGCATTTGTTTCCTAAGGTACACACTCTTTCCCTACACACTCTTTTTAATGAGTTCAGCTACTTGGTGTGCCTGTTGCTCAAACATCAACCAGGGTCCACCATGCCCGGTGCCAAATGAGGGCTAGAAAGGAGCCCCCTGAGGAGTTCCCTGGACGTATGGAGCTCCATTCAGTACCTTTGGATTTCACTAATTAGATCCTCACAGCAGTGTTTCAACATGTAGCCCTGCCAGAAGAGGCTGTTATTTTAGCAAAGGGGAATAAACCATCCTGTACTGGCAGAGGCACTAGCACCACCGTTATTCTTCCGCACAGCCTTAACTCTTTAAACCAGCGCCTTTCTTTAAGTTCTCTTCAGGAACACGTCTCCAAGCTTCTGGAAGGACGTCCCATATTCTTCTTTGGACGTTCTCTGTGGAGATGATTCCACACTGCTTCTGAAACTGCTCATGTACAGAGACTGAGAGACCTTGTCCTTCATGAAGAACTGGAGAAAGATGAAAGCAGGTTTAAATAATAATGAAAAATCCTCTCTGATACTACAGTGGTCTGGATTAAAAGTTTACATTCAGCACTCACGAGTTCTTCACTTTGGTCAATACCACTCAGTAAGATATGTTTAAAAAAAAAACGCTGCTGTTGGGGAGCCAAGGCGGTTAACGTTGCCAGATCTCCCTCCTCATGATCCTCTCTGCCTTCTCCTGCTCAGGCAGCTGGCCTTTATCAATGCAACATTAATTCCTTCAGAGTAGCAACCGGTCTGTTCTTTCTTTTTATCTTCCTTCAGCCTCTTGCTCTCCACCGGATAACGGCTTGAGCCAGCGGCATCAATAAGTGCATTGACATTTAGAGCTGCTAGTGGTGGAAAACCAGCAGTGACTGCTCAGTGAAAAAACTGCTTCAGTGAAGGCATGCTTGGTGTCTAAAGTTTGCTTCTTTAGCTTCTGTTCTTGCTTTTGTCGATTTTTATAGATATCAGTGCCTCAGACCACATGAAGTCTATCTAGCAACTCCCATTTGGGGCACGAAGCAGAAGTCGACTACTTGTATTTTCTACCTTAATTGTTGCAGCAGTTACATTGACATCACCATGCCAGTCTGTGAGGTATAAGCTTTTTAACTTGATAGTTACTTTTGCGCAGTGGGGCAATGGTGGTCGAGTGTTTAGGGACAAGGCCCCAGGACCAGAAGGTCTTGGGTTCGAATCCCAGACCAGTAGGTTGCCCTGAGGTACCCTTGAGCAAGGTACCGCTTACATCACTGCTCCCCGGTCAGCTTTGAATAGCTGCCCCCTGCTGGACGAGGTGTGGGGAAATGCAGAGGTGTAATTTCGTTGTGACTCACTGTGTGCTTCACAATGACAAGAATAGGCACTTTCACTTTCATCAGACTACTGTCTTAGCATTGACCCTGCTGAAAGAAGATGCCAGGATATGGATACATAACTGTCCTCGCTCTCTGCGAGCTCCTCCAGTGAGATGTTTAAGAGGTTTTAGTGGACTGTTCTAGTCACAAACTCTAAATTAAACCACTTTAGTGATCAAATCAGTGATCAAATCAGCGTTTTGGATGTATTTTACTCACTGGCCACTTTAATGGAAACACCCACCTTATGCTTCCTCTCAGTTTCCACTTCATTAGAAACAATCGGCAGTTACGAGAAGATTCGGTGGAGCTTCACATGGCAAAGAAGAAGTGTGCTTGGCTTAAGGCTCCCAGCATTGTGTGATACCTAGATTTTTCAGTTGGGTGACTCTTTGGAAGAGATGAGGGACAAGGAAGGAGAAAGTAAAATAAAAGAGAAAGTGAAATAAAACCTAACATCAAACTCCAAACCTTCACCGAGTAAGGGGATTTTTTACTACTGCTCTGAGGCCAGAGTCCTCCAAACCCCGACCGACTGAAGATATGAGCCTTAGTCTGAGCTGAAAGCTGTTGGTGTTTCTTTTGTTTGACAGGTGCAGATTTATAATGCCGGTCTCACAAGATCAACAGGTAGAGTAATCCCTTCAGGCACGAGCTGTCAGGGTGAGGAGCCCGGAGAGAACCAGAGACAGATGTCACCTTCGTGGGTAATTCATTTTGTTATTCGTCACATGGTTCTGATTACATGTCAGAGATTTGTGATTTTCCCATCTCAGCATGTGCTCCTGTTGTTGTTTCTCTATTGCTGAAGTTTCCGCCTCTCCAATTAGCAGGCTAACGCTGCCGTTTCTATGAACATCCACAAAAGTGCAAATGTCCAGCCTTTCAGTGTGTTTCCATAGCTACATTTGGCTTTTAGCTCCAGGTAAACTCAATGTTACTGTGTGCCAATTGGTGATGTCATTAAGAAAAAGTCATTTTAGAGGCGGGGCAAACATCAGTTTGATGTTACAGATGTGTTCTTTATATGATTGATTGGATTTAATGTCCTGGGACGTGAACTCACAGGGTAAGACATGGACGTTATGGTACACTGAGTGACCATCAGGAGTTCCTCACCAAGGTGAGGGACCCTAAATTTCATAAAAGGACGAGCAAAGGTGAACAGACGTGTAGAAAGGGCTGGAAGACACGGCTAAAATATAGCATCTCGATACTTTTCCATGACATTTTCACAGTATACAATGTTGTGGTAGTACCAGCCCTACTAGAAGGTCTGGAAATATCTGCTGGAGGTCTGGTAAGGTATGTAAAGTAAAACCCCCACATCACTGCAAAGGACCTATAGGAAGGCTCAGCCTGTGGAGGAATCTCCTTCTATTGCCAGGTTTCCATGGAGATTATTTGTATGCAATCCTGACGTGAACACAAGAGGAATGTGTTCCATGTGATAAACTCAGTTCTCACACGTTTGGTTCATTCTTCAGGCTTTCTTCTGCATCTCTCTCTCTCTCTCTCTCTCTCTCTCTCTCTCTCTCTCTCTCTCTCTCTCTGTCTCTCTCACTGCTGTCCTCTTCTTACACCTTACACACACATTATACCCAGTGTATGGAGTGCAATCAGCCCTCATGCCCCATTCTCAATCTAATGCAGCTGTGAGTAATTTGCACAGGGACTCTTTCTCCTCGGCCGAAATTATTTCCCTCAGGCAGCCGAGGACTCTCCACGCTGCCAGAAAAAACCCTGAAGAGGGACCTGAGTGAACCCACGCTTTGGCCTGATCTCACTTCACCGAGACCGTGACTACACCGTATGATGACTTAGAGAGAGCTTTTCACGTGACTGTAAAAGGATGGAATGCTCTCCAGGTGAAAGGAAATCATGCATTATCAAACAATCTTACGGGAATTTCCAGAGAATGCAAACACGTGCTGCTGCACATGAAGAAGTGGGAACTTCAGCTCACAATGCCTCCGTTAACAGATCTATGACCGTGTTAGGAACTCTTTACGTTTTCTCCTTCATGCGTGTTGCCTCCAGAAAGTTCTGAATTCTCAGGTAGGAGTTCTCTCTTAATGGAGCATGAACACAAAACTGGAAACATTTCTAATCTAACGGTCATCAGTCCAGAATCAGAGATTTTTATGGTTTTAGGTTCCTGCTCAAGCAAAGCCCTTGAAGTGGTCTCATCAGTTTTGCTCAGAAAATGGGCTCAGTTACATCTGCACTGTATGATCACTGACCCCGAAAGATACAAACGGCGTTTTTTTACTGAGTGATCAATTTGTTGATTGACTCTGGCAGCCAAGCAACTTCAAGGGCATCTCCAGAAGCTGCTAAATGTCACGCACAATGTTAATTTAAACCCAGACAGCACTCTTGTTCTCTCAGGGGTGACGCTTTTGTCTCCAAAAGAGTGCAAAGCCCTTCGTTTGTTTCAGATCATTGGCTGATCCTTCAGGCTGACTACAGTCAAATTTCATTCCACTTTATGCGTAAATGTCAGAAATCGACCAATAAGAGTTGAAACAGAGGCGCTGATGTGCTAAAGACCATAACTGTGCACCTGTGTAGTGGTGATATATGGTGGGTGATTCTAATAAAGCGGCCAGTGAGTGGGAGAACAAAGTGTTTCTAATAAAGTAGCCAATGAGTCAGCACAGAGTAGGTGTTTCTAATAAAACGGCCAGTAAGTGGCAGTTAGCACAAAGTAGGAGTTTCTAATAAAGTGGCCAGTGAGTATAATGCATCCAAAAATGCTGATTTGATCACTAATGTGATCTGATTTAGGGTTTGTGGCTAGAGCAGTCCAGGTCAAACCAGTCAGACTCATTCAATGCGGCACATGGCATCACGAGTTTCAGATGATCTCACTTCCTGCAAAGTTCAGATGCTTTTTAGTGGGTGCTTTGTGTCTCAGCAAAAAACCATTTTATTGAGTCACTGTTGAATGCAGCCATGAACTGGACTTTAGTTGTTTTTTAGGCCTTAAGTTCAACTCATAAAGATCCAAAATGCGCATTTCTTCTTGCACCTAATCTGGGAGGCTCTCATTTTCAATACTGGGCTCAAATACTACTGGAATCCCATTGGGGTTCTGGTTTGGTAGTTTATTTTTTCATTAAAACTATGCCACCTGAAAATCCTATTTAATGATACTTTAGAGACCTGCAGCTAAAGACTAAGGAGATAAATTTTTATTTGATAGAAAATTCTAAATCAGGCACCATCTCCTTAACACATCCATGTTTTGTTTGTGTGCCTGGAGCCGCCCAGTCAGAAAGTCTGTTTTTTCCATCACGATTTTATTCCCACTGCCTCCCACACCACCTACAAACTCTCTACAGGCGCCACCGTCTTCTAGAGGATTTGGTTTGCAGTTTTATTGGAGAGAAAAGACAAATATAATGTAGCAAATCAAATCTCAGCATCTTGCACTCTGACACCTCCAACCCATATAACCTAGCTACTCTCACTACCGTCTCCAACCCATATAACATAGCTGGTCTCCCTACTGTCTCTGACCTGTACAACATAGCCGGTCTCACTACCATCCTGTAAACCGGATAAGAGCGTCTGCTAAATGCCGTAAATGTAATACAAGGTAGTTTCACACACTAAAACTTACATTTAGGGTGGCGGTGGTCTAGTGGTAGGCTACTTGCCTACGGACCTATGGAATCAGAGGTTCCCGGTTTGAATCCCACCTCTAGCACTACCACCACTGGGTCCCTGAGCAAGACCCTGAACCCTGAGTTGCTCCAGGGGGACTGTCCCTGTAATCAGGACCTGTAAGTCGCTCTGGATAAGAGCGTCTGCTAAATGCTGTAAATGTAAATGTAAACCTTTGCTTTTACTCTTATTGGTCCCCGTCTGTTACAGATCACTCCTGTCGCTCTTCTCCACCCATTCCAACCTGCCTGCACGCTTCTCCTCTTTTCCACACTCGCTGAAAGATCACATTCTTCCTCTGTCAGAACAGACTCCTTCTTTTGGTGCGGGACAGGTGTAAGACAAGGAGAGTGGACGGTGGAGTTCAGGCGTGTGTTGAGTGTGATGCCCGTGACGGGAGAACTAGTAGAGACGTGGATGAAAGTGAAGCGGTGAAGTTAATGTTGATTATTTTCAGTAGATCGTTTTTATTGGAGTTGAAGTTCGAGGCTTTAATAGTCTTTAATTCTATTAATATGAAGTGAGATTCAGTTCACTTTCAGCACAGACAGACACTCCAGACGTCCTTCAGAGGAGACACGTCTCACTTTTACATTCTACATTTCAGTACTTGAGTACTCATGCTTTCATGAGTCTTCTTTACATAAGTATCTGTACTGGTGTTCCACTGTCTCCACCAGGGAGGGCTTACATTCAGGTGCAAAAATGTACTTTTATTCCAGTTCTGTTCATGTCTAAAGAAGATAAAGACAAATTGTTAGAAGGGCTTGCTCTGATATGAGGTTGCAAAGGCTTCAGTAAATCTAGACCACCTAGAAGATAAAGACTGTTTCTTTAAATAATCCCTTATCAAAGCTCTCTCTCTGTTTCTCTCTCTCTCTGTCTCTGTCTCTCACTGTCTCTGTCTCTCTCCCTCTCTCTCTACCTCTCTCTCTCTCTGTCTCTGTCTCTCATTATCTCTGTCTCTCTCCCTCTCTCTCTCCCTCTCTCTCTCTCTGCAGGGAGGGTCATGTGACTGTGTATCTGAGCTAATTCTCCGGTTCAATAGTGCAGTGAGAATCAGAGGACAGGGTGGGTCGTGTAAACAAAAAATTACAGAAGGCATGAGACTGTGCCGCTTTCATGTTCAAATGCAAATTCGCTCTTTGTTGGATTTCTTTCTTCAGCCATGTGAAATGACTCTATTTGCACGCTGCTCTAGTCCAGGGGCGTCAACACAGCCTCCTCTAAAAGACTCTCGAATACACTAAACAGAGGGCCCCCCCGTATTGCATTTCCTGATTACCCCTGGGTCCCGTTCATGACGCCAATATCTCAGCCGCTCTATATCCGCTCTTTAAAAACATATGCAAATGAGCGCTGATTGGCTGCCCTGCGTTGGGCCTCATTCTTACTTCAGCTTTCGATTGATTTTGCTAAATTGTCCTCCTAGGTGTGCGTGTCTGAGTGTTTTTGTCTGTGTGTCTGCCCTGTGATGGACTGTCCAGGGTGTTTCCTCGCCTTTCGCCCTGTGAGAGCTTGGACAGCACCCCCAACCCTAATTAGAACAAGCGGCTATGAAAATGAGTGAGTAGATTATGGTTACATTGTCAAGGATGTACATTTGAAGTCTGTGTGTTAAAAGGCGTCTCTGTGTGGGACGGTGATGATCTTAAATGAGTGATTCTGAACGTAATCACTTTTCTCTGAGAACTGTTTTCCTCTGTGGACAATTATGAGCCCGTTCAGGTTTTATTATTATCTGGATATTTAAACTCCACTTCCTGTTCATCACCTCGCCTCGTTTAATCATTAATATTCATATACACACACACACACACACACACATACAAACACATACATACAAATGGACAATTAGACTTGCACACACTGACATACACACACACTCAGACATGCAAGCACACATATACACACTCAAACACAAAAAAACAAACACACACTCACACACACACTTTATCCATGTCTCTGTCTTTAATCATTAATAACATTAAAACTGACTTTATAATACTGTTTCCCTGTCATGCCACCAGAACTGTTCTTACCCATCGAGGACCGAACTCCACAAAACCTCTGAAGGTGTGGTTTCTGCACTTTTGGACATTTGGAGCACTTTTGTTGAGGAACACTGCAGGACACTTTATGTGTTGGAGATGTTCCATAGTGTCGTGGCTCCTCGGTTCAAAACCGGGCAGAAACATTGGTGCAGCGCTGTTCTAGTGTTTTGGGACTCGACACAGGATCAGAAAGTTGTGGGTTTGAATCCGGGACCAGCAGATTGTTCTCTTGAGGAAGGTACTGTCCCCATCACTGCTCCCTGGGTGCCGGATATGTCTGCCCCCTGCTGGATGGTGTGTGAGTGTTAAATAAAGAGGGTGAGTTTGTTTATGGTTCACTCTGTTCACAGCGACTAGTAGATGATCACATCTATTCATGATCACAATCACTTTGACTTTCACTGCTTCATTCGATCAATATGAAGAAACCAAACTTCTGATCTCTTATTAGGATCTGTATCCGAGTTCAACAAAAGCGCAATAGCAGAAGAAACTGGATTGGATCACAGGCGCCATTCAACAGTGCTTTAGTTCAGCAGAAAGTGCAGGTGAGCACTGCTTCCCTGGAGATGCAGAAATTTAATCTGACATTTCTAAAAAGCTGTTAATGAGCTCCTTATCTAATCTCACCAGGATAATCAGCATTAAAAGGTAGCCGCAGTGTCTGTTAAGCTTTTAATCAGAGAACAACTATATCCTGGTAATCAGAAACATCCATCCGGCTTCATCTCCTGCTGAAGGAAGATGCTGGAAGTGCGACTCACCATCCCATTAAAACCTGAGAAAAACCTCCCTTAATTTCCCTCTAATTCAAAATGATGTAATGCAAATGAACACTGAACATTTTAAAAAGAAGATAAAAGTATAAATATGCAGGCAGGTTGGAATGGGTGGAGAAGAGTGACGGGAGTGATCTGTGACAGACGGGGACCAACAAGAGGGAAGGGAAGGTTTACAGTACAGTTGTGAGACCAGCTGTGTTATACAGGTTGGAGACGGTAGTGAGACTAGCTATGTTATACAGGTTGAAGACGGTAGTAAGACCAGCTATATTATACGGGTTGGAGACGGGAGTAAGATCAGCTATGCTTTATGGGTTGGTGATGGGAGTGAGATCGGCTATGTTATATGGGATAGAGACGGTGATGAAAAGACAGGCAGAGCTGGAGGTGATGAATATGCTGAGATTTGTGTTGGGAGGGATGAGGATGGACAGAATAAGGGACAAGTATATTTGAAGGACAGCTCTGGTTGGACAAAGTGAAAGACGCTAGACTGTGTTGGTTTGGACGTGTCCAGAGGAGAGACAAGGAGTATATCAGGAGAAGGAAGTTGAAGATGGAGCTGCCAGGAAAGAGGAGAAGAGGAAGGACAAAGAGGAGTTTTATGGATGTGGTGAGAGAGGACATGCAGGTGGACAGTGTAGCAGCCTGTCCAGGATGTTTCCTCGCCTTTTGCCTTTCGCCTTTTGATAGACTCCAGCACCTCCTTAATTAGGACAAGTGGCTCTGAAAATGAGTGAGTGAGAGGGAGTTTATGGCAGATTTGCTGCATGTAAGAACTGTAAGCCGTTGGAGCTTGAGCTCCCAGTGTGTGTGAATGGAACCAGACGTCTGAATGTCCCTCAGAGACATGAAATCGTGGTGGAGACACTGCGTGATCCCTGAGACTTGTCTAATTTGGAGATGATTTTGGACCAAAACTGAACCCATTCATGGTGTAGGGACACATGCAAGACAAACTGATGGAGTTCAGACTATTTTACCATCTGCGTCCCACAGAGACACTCAGAGACACGTGGAGCTTCACTGGAGTCATAAAATGCACACATTTTGGAACGTCTGGTTCCGTTCACCACCACTGTGAAGACGTCTCTGCAGTGAAACATTCCTCTGAATGAGTTTGTTTACGTCTCAAACACTGAATTAGATCTGAAGTGGAAATTCACACAAACTGACAGTAATTATAACCTCAAACGCTTCACCACATTCACTCAGTAACTAATGAAATCAGCCCGACACAGAGCTGCAGCCCTGAAGTACGTGTGTGTGTGTGTGTGTGTGTGTGTGTGTGGGATGTTCTTTGTACTGTGAAGTCATGTTTCACAGGTTTTTTGTGACAAAATCAGCAGCTTGTGAGGGCGTCTGTCAGATTTTTGGAGAGAAAGACATCATGAAGCACATCAGAGTGAAAGACACCAGAGTCCAGCTGCACACTTCACAATTAAGGTATACAACCCTGGCCACTTTATCAGAAACACCTACATCGCACCTGCACAGTGTACTGAGCGTGTGTGTGTGTGTGTGTGTGTGTATGCTCCTCTAGATCTTCACCAGGGATCCGTTTCCTGTCTGGATATTTTAGGTGTTTGGACTCAACAACTCACCACAAGGTGTTTCCAATAAAGTGGCCAGTGAGTGGAAGCACAAGGTGGGTGTTTCCGATAAAGTGGCCAGTGAGTGGAAGCACAAGGTGGGTGTTTCCGATAAAGTGGCCATTGAGTGGGAGCCCAAGGTGGGTGTTTTCGATAAAGTTGCCAGTGAGTGGGAGCCCAAGGTGGGTGTTTTTGATAAAGTGGCCAGCGAGTGGAAGCACAAGGTGGGTGTTTCCGATAAAGTGGCCAGTGAGTGGAAGCAAAACGTGGGTGTTTCCGATAAAGTGGCCAGTGAGTGGAAGCACAAGGTGGGTGTTTCTGATAAAGTGGCCAGTGAGTGGACGCACAAGATGGGTGTTTCTAATAAAGTGGTCAGTGATTTGAAGCAGTGTTTCCAATAATGTGAATAGTGATCAAAAACACAAGGTGGGTGTTTCTAGTAAAGCACGTGTTGTTTATTACCATCAGAATTTGAAGAAAAGAGTCTTGATTTGAGGAAAAAAAACATTTTACATTTGTGCCCATTTTTGTTTCTTAAATCTTTGACATACCGAACAAAAACAGATGAAACTGGACGTAATTTGACCGCAGATGTGATTTAATACGGTGTTATTATGGCAGCATCTTAACACAGTAGAAACGAGGCGGTGTTTTGATCTAAAGACAAAAGCAGAGGAAGTCATGGCAGGAAGTCCCTGGAGTCCCGCGTGCAGAAGGATCCCTGCAGCTCTGCCTGGCTATGAAAAGCTCAGAGAATGAAGGACAGCTGTCCATCCTCAGTCACTTTGTTCTCCACCACCCTCCCTAGCTGTCATCTCTCATTGTCTTTCTCTTCTTTCTGGAGGGAGTGTCCTGGAGGTGCTGAGTGTTGAAGATGAAAACAAGAGGATATTTTACTGTGAGGACAGCGTTTCTCCTTCTTTTCATTGTGAGTCCAGAGTGAGACAAAACCACCTGCATTCTTAAACATCAAACATCGAGAAACACCGGTAAACACACAGACATGAAACATCTCAACGTCTCAGTTTTGTGCTACATCCTTCAGCTGTAGATGTGACCGTGGGAATCTTCAGAATCTTCACTTTTAGAAGAAATATATCGCCCCCTACACTTCCTGCAGTGTATTACAGTCTGTCAGAATAAGGGTATAAATAATAATAATAATAATAATAATAATAATAATAATAATAATAATATCACTCGCATTGCTCCTCCTCTTCCAGAATAACCACATAGTTCATATGAACATATGAACAGTTATAAAATAATTTCCCACATTTCCATAGTCATTTACCACATCGCCCCCTACACTTCCTAAAGTGTATTACAATCTGTCAGAATGCCCATGTGGAAGTTATGGAGCATTCTAGACCGTGTGGATCATTTGAGACCTCATAGCGCACATTTTAAATGAAACAACAGAAGCAATATCGCCCCCTATGTTTCCTGAATTACATTACAGTCTGTCAGACCGGCCGAGTGGCTTTTTTAGTTGATCAAACATCTCCACTGCCGCTGCGGTCAGTCAGCGCTGTCGGGAGAAGAGGTTTCTGAAGGCGCTGTTGTAGTTTTTGTTGAAGGCTGTGTAGATGAGGGGGTTGAAGAAGGAGTTGGAGTAGCCCAGCCAAAGGAAGACACTTTTCCAGGCCGGAGGGATGTCACAGGAGCACAGCGGGGTGATGAGCTCGGCCAGGAAGAAGGGGATCCAGCAGAGGACGAAGACTCCGATCAGAATGCCCACCATCAGTGCTGCCCGCCGCTCCTTCTGCTCCCGCCAGGTCTCGCCCTCCGTCTGGAAGGACACGGCCGTGTGGCGCACCGTGAAGGCCATCTGAGGCTGCTGGCTGGCCTCCTTCACCTGACAGACAAACAGAGATCAATCAGCCTTATATCGCCATGGTAACAATGGGGACATTGTCACCGTGGGCCTTAATCAATTACTTGGGGGAGAAACCCCACAAACACAAATGATCCTGTTGTCCATATTTTGAGCGTTCTTAAAACAAAATGGCCCAACACACTCTCCTTACCGTTTATGGAAGTTGAAATTTTAGATTTTCTTCACATTCAGGACCAGAAACTGTCCCATCTTTGGATTTATAGTAGATTTTACATTTAAAAATGAGCCTTAAAGATTGTGTAGTAACAGTACGGTGCTTTATTGCACCAAATCAAATAGAATTTGACAAATTTCTCTCATTTCGTTCTTCTCAACCGGCTGAGGTTTTCTTTAAATAGCAACATGTCCTATCTTGGTGCTTTCAGCAGCCTGTGAGTGTGTATGTGTGTGTGTGTGGGTTCATGTGCCCCAGGATAAAAAGAAGACCAGATTAAAATTCTGGTCCTGACATTTTGCTTTGGTCACAAAGAGATTTTTTTTCTCTTTGCATGAAAAATGGATCAACTTGAAAACCATCAGAGGAGCTGAGAGCATCAGACGTTCAAGAAAGTAGGAAGAATCTGGTCTGGCATCTTTACAGGCAGTACAGACATAACAGCTCACTAATGAGTGTTTCTGAAGCTCCTTTGGGATGAGCCGGAGCAGCATTTGTGATCCAACACCAGCTGCAATCAAATCCTCACAACAATTTTCAAGCCTTCCCTGAAGAGCACAAGCTGTTCCTGCAGCAAAGGGCATTTATTAATACCCCTGATCTCAGAGGAATCACGCTGAGAGTCCACACACTCGACAGTGACAGTATCAATATTTACTCTCGGATTTGATAGCCTTTGGTTTCCATGGTGAAAGACAGACAACCAACATGACTTGAGGAACCTTCCATGGACTTCCTGATGGCTGCCAGGAGGACAGGATGGAAGACCACCTGATGGTGTGGACAGGTCTCTTCTACCATCACAGAGGAATACTGGCACTCAGTCAGCTGTACTTCATGGCAACTAGTGGGAAAAAAAGGTAGGTGTTTCTAATAAAGTGGCCAGTTAGTTGAGACAGATAGGTGTTTCTGATAGAGTAACTATATATAAATTGTTTCTAATAAAGTGCCCAGTGTGGGGAAGCATACGACAAGTGTTTCTGATAAAGTGGCCATTTTGTGGAGGCACAAGGAGGGTGTTTCTAATAAAGGGGCCAGTGTGTGGAAGCACAAGATACATGTTTCTGATAAAGTGGCCATTTTGTGGAGGCACAAGGTGGGTGTTTCTGATAAAGTGGATGACGAGTGACAAAGCAGGTGCTGGAGAAACATTACAGTGGTGAATCCAGTCTGCAGAACTGCTATGGAGGAGCGTTGGTGTAGCACAATGCTGCAGATTTCCGGTTGCGTTCTCTGACTCAGGTGAGGAAACTGAAATTACAGCCATACTGTCAACCCTCACACACTTCAGCCCACGGTAACTGAGCGGGTAAAAGTATTAGTATTGATTTAACTACTCTACTCAGTCTGAGTGAAAACGTACAGGAATGTACTGAGAGCATAAAGTAAAAAGTACAGGAATGTACTGAGAGTGTAAAGTAAAAAGTACAGGAATGTAATGAGAGTGTAAAGTAAAAAGTACAGGAATGTACTGAAAGTGTAAAGTGCAGGAATGTACTGAGAGTGTAAAGTAAAAGTACAGGAATGTACTGAGAGTAAAGTAAAAGTACAGGAATGTATTGAGAGTGTAAAGTAAAAGTACAGGAGTGTACTGAGAGTGTAAAGTGCAGGAATGTACTGAGAGTGTAAAGTAAAAGTACAGGAGTGTACTGAGAGTGTAAAGTAAAAGTACAGGAGTGTACTGAGAGTGTAGAGTGAGACGTGTCTCCTCTGAAGGACGTCTGGAGCGTCTGTCTGTGCTGAAAGTGAACTGAATCTCACTCCATATTAATAGAATTAAAGACTATTAAAACCTCGAACTTCAACTCCAATAAAAACAATCTACTGAAAATAATCCACATGAACTTCACCGCTTCACTTTCATCACCGTCTCTACTAGTTCTCCATCACGGACACACACTCCACACACCCTGAACTCCACCGTCCACTCTCCCTGTCCTCTCTCTCACTCTCCTTCACTCTGTCCTGCACCGATGGACACACAGAGGGACGTCCCTTCTGTGTTTGTGTCCATTTAGTCTGAGACGGTCTGGATGCTGGGATGGTGATGGAGGATAAACTCAGATGTGTTCAGAGTAAAGGAAGGAGTCTGCTCTGAGAATAGAAAGAGGAGAAATTTATTTGAGGAACTCAGAAGTCTTCTCCTTCTTGCTTCCGTCCAGTCAGTATGTTTTGCTTTTGAGTGTGTTTAAAGGTTTGCATCGTTTCTGATTCCCAGGTTCTGTTTAAGACTTCCTGCTGTTTTAATATCCCTTATCTTCAACAGCTCTCGCTGGCGCTTGTATGACACATTGCTTTTCACCACACTGTTACTCTTTGAAGAACTGAGTAGAGGAAAGGAGAGGAGGAACAATGCCTGGGAAAGAAGAATAAAGCTCGTAGATGATGCCCCCTCCTCCGCTGTTTCCCTATTGTCTCCTAATTAGACATGAGGTAGTCGTTACTGATCAAACAATAAACAAATCAGGTTCTCCTTATTTGCCACCGATAAGCTTTTCCCATGTAATGTGTGGAATATTTGAATATCTGTGCAAAACTGAACCCCTTTAGTAGCTTAAGCCCAATCTCCCTACACAGTCATTTTATCGGTGGGGCTAAATTTAGACTCTGAAGATTCCCTTCAGTGCAGTTTCCTACCCAAGAGATGTGAGAACCAGCGGGATTTGTGCTCATAAAGGATTAGAAATACCCACCCGTATCTAACTGCATCCCTACTCCGCTGAACCAAAGCTCCAATTTCGTTAAAACTAGAGCTGCGTTAACTTTTGGAAGACAAAGGGCGTTTTTCACCATTTTTCCATTACTGTGTTCAATGGACTTTGGCTGTACAAGTGTCCTGAGACCCTCAGTTCTTCATGTTTACTTGTATTTTAACATATCATTGAGGAACAGCTCTCCAGTTCTTCCTGAAGGACAAAGTTTTTGTTTCTCATTCTCATATTTTGTCCCAGATTTGTGCATTTCTGGAGTCTTTCTGACCTCAGGCCACATTATAGATTTGTTGAGAGCTTTTTCATATTACTAGTTTTTACAAGAGCTTTTCATTTAGTCTATAGTTGTTGCTTTCAACTGAACTGAACTCCATTATTATCGACATAATGCTCATATGAACCATAATAACCATTCCCAATATTCTGTCTGCATGGACTTCCTTTCTTTTCCTGTTGTCAAAGATTTTTTATGTTTTATTTCATTACCTTCATACTAATGAGCCCATTTTCATTCCGTCATTAGAACAGCCACTAGGAAGCTTCAATAATGAACAAAAATGAAATATTTTAAGGTTTTAATGGCTTGGGGGGGACGATCCGTCCCTGACGCTGGAGAAAGAAATTTGTTTTTGGGGAGAGTAGGTGGAGCATAATGGAGGAAGATTTTCCAAACTGCACATAATGGGTGAATGGTCAGCGCATAACAGAGGAAATGGTCATCTGATAATAACATTATGGAGGGACTGATAAAAGGAATTTTTTGCAAAAACATAATGCAAAAAAAACTGTGCCCTGTTGTTTTCCAAACTGTAGCTCAGAGAATATGTCACTGAAATGCAGAGATGAGAGAGAATTCTAACACTATATTACTGCACTAAAGTGCAGTATTGAGGTCTCGGTATTTGAGTACTTTTTTGATGACTTTGACCTTTAATTCTCTACAAATTTTAACCCAAATATCTGCACTTTCTGCTGCCTGCATTTTCAGAAGAGACGTCTCACTTTGTGATTCTGCAGCTCTGATTGGACACGTTTTTGGCACTTTTCCACTGATTGGACTGAAATATCGGTGAAAGATTGGTTCCATCCATCCATCCATCCATCCATCCATCCATCCATCCAATTTCAGAGCCATATCCAAACACATACTTGATAAAGCAGAATCAGGGATGTTTCTATGCAATGCTCGGCAATTTTGGCAATAAAATTTTCCAATTTTACAACAAAATGTGTTTAGCTAAGATGCTAAGGAGGGACGAGGATGGACAGGATTAGGAATGAGTTTATTAGAGGGACAGCTCAGGTTGGACGGTTTGAGACTAAGTGAGAGAAGCAAGACTGCATTGGTTTGGACACGTCCAGAGGAGAGAGACGAGGAGAATATCAGGAGAAGGACGAAGAGGAGGTTTATGGACATGGTGAGAGTAGACGTGCAGGTGGTCGGATTGAGAGAGAAAGACGCAGAGGACAGCAGGACATGGAGACGTTAATATGCTGTGGCGACACCTAATGAGAGAAGAAGAAGAAGAAGACAAAGCCTGGGATGCTAATTCAGCGGAAAGCCATCTCCTGATATGGAGTCCGTCTCCTCCAGGTGGAAAACCACTTCATGCTCTAACGTTCAGTTCAGGTGTACCTTCATATATGATCATTATGGAAAGTTGATTAAAGAGATGCGTTCTGGACACTGCCCGATGCATCTTCTCAGGAGTGAACGAGATAATCCCACCTGCAGAAGGTTTTAATAAGATGTCGTTGGTAAACTGCAACGGCACAACGGCCCGTCTGGCCGAGGCGTCGAGCAGCGATTTGTTAATCGGGTCCCGGCGGAGCTCTGATATATAGACAGAAGCCCTGGAGATTTGTGGGGGAACGTATACGGATCCGGACAGCCTCGCGTGCTTGCCTATAAGCCGATGTTTGTGGCTAATTACGGCGCGGAGGCCTGTAAGCTGCTTACAGTGGGGTGCAGACAGTGTTGCATTGATTTTTGGCAGTAATGAACCTCCCACAACTTAAGATCTGGGTAATTAATTAGCTTTCCAATTAACTTTCAGCAGTCGGCCCACATCACTCCCCTTCTCGGTCATCTGTGTCCAAGAAGGGGGATTTATGCAGTGAGGGGATGCTTTGCGCTACACTGCTGTCCTGCATGTGAAGGCTGTGCTTTTCAATGTGGTGGCATTTGTTAAAATTCTTGTCCCCTCTGGAGCCCTGTTGCCAGATCTGAGCCAAGTGAGTAAACACCCGCTACGTTCACACCTAACAACCACTTTAACACACATTTACTGAGCAGTGTGTGTTTCAAGACCGGCAGCTGTGCTGAACGGCACGCCAGTATTTAACCCACGGCCTGCAGGGTTGCCAGTATTTATCCCAGTACATTTAGAGATGCCAGTGTTTACCTCAGCTCATTTAAGGTTGCCAGAATTTACCCAGGTGCCTTTAGTGGTTGCCTGTATTATTTTACCAGTACATTTAGGGATGCCACCATTTACTCCAGTGCATTTGATGCAGTATATACCCCATTGCATATATGGTTGCCAGCATTTACCCCAGTTCATCTGCATCTACATCTACATCTACGGCATTTAGCAGACGCTCTTATCCAGAGAGACGTCCATGTCCTAATTACAGGGACAGTCCCCCTGGAGGCACTCAGGGTTAAGGGTCTTGTTCAGGGTACATTATTTACCCCAGTACGTTTACGGTTGCCACTATTCACCCTGGTGCATGAAGGGTTGCCAGTGTTTAACCCATTGCACTGGATTTTGATGCAGTACTTATCCCAGTGCGTTTAGGGTTGCCAGAATTTCCCCCAGTGCATTTCAGCTTTCATATCAGTCTTCATGGACTAGAAATAAATAAATAAAAACAAACATAAACAAACTAAGAATCCACTCTGTTGTTGGTGTCGATGCAGACCAGGCTGAATGTGGTTCAAGGTTTCTATGACAACAATCCTATATACGGCAAACCCATGCATAGACATGTGTCTGAAGTATTTATAGATTAAATTTGCACGCTTCATCGGTCAAACTTTTCCTACGCTGTTTGCTGTGTGTGTGTGTGTGTGTGTGTGTGTGTGTGTGTGTTAGTGTGTATGTGTGTGTGTTAGTGTGTGTTTATATCCTCTGTGCATCTTCAAAGGCGCCCCAGGAAGCAGCCTGTTGCTACCGGAGAAGTTAAAGTGTGTTAAGGAGCAGAGAGAAAGATGGAGGGAAAAAAATGAGAGAGACAGAAATAGAATCGGCGTATCGAAGGAGAGGAAGTGGGAGAGAGGTGATGATGATCCACTGAACAGAGTGTGTGCATAAATTAACACTAACAGAGCGCTCTCAGGTCTTTTTCTACACACACACACACACACACACACACACACACACACATATAGGCTCACTAAAAAAGCATTTAGTGAAAGTGTTCCCAGCGACACATGCCCGGTTTATTATAAGACACGCTTTCTCGCCGGTCATCAAACACGACCACTTAATTTATATTTAACATCATTTGCATCTTATTTACATGTAATTTGCATATAAATGTAAAGACACGGCTGGCCTCCCCTAAAGATTACAAACACCCAAATGATGCTTCCACTTACTGAACACTATTACAAACACCTAGCTACTCTCTGGCCATTTTATTAGAAACACCCACCTTGTGGTTTCACTGACTGGCCACTTAATTGGAAACACCCACCTTGTTTCATTCACAGCTAGAGCTCCTACACACACAGGTCTAATTAGATCCCGCCTACCTCAGAGTACACGTCCGGTCCAGTGATTAGGGACAAGGCCCCAGATTTGGGATTCGTGGGTTCGAATCCCGGACCAGTAGGTTGCCCTGAAATGCGCTTGATCAAGTTACTGTCCCCATCACTGCTCCCCAGTAGCTGGGTATGGCTGCCCCCTGCTGGACGGTGTGTGTGAATTAAATACAGAGGTTGTCGTGCGTCACTGTGTGTTCACAATGGTTAATAGTCACTTTCACTTTCAGATTTGAAGCTGAGAATTCAATCTCGCCTCGTTAGCTCGGGGAACTGAAGGTTCGGCAGGGAGGAATTTAAATAATAATTAAAACTTCTTACACAGGAACCCACTCATGTGTCCAGACTGTATAATAGGGAGCACATGATGGCCTGGCTTGGAGCACATGATGGCCTATTCCAGCAGCCGCTTCCTTAATAGCTCGACAGAGTTGGAGCAGAACAACTTACATGACTCCATTTCCCACCTCGCTGAGTCGCGAGATACTTCTTACCAACGTTCTCCGTCCTCGCTACGTTTTGTCACGGACCCCATTTATACAGAGAATTAAATTCACGCCTCGCTGGAAGTGGAGTACGGCTGACAGCGAGCGAAAGAAATGCATTCATCTTCGACGTCCACCTGATAAAGTGGCCAGTGTGCTGATGTGCAAAGCGTTCCTAATAAAGTGGCCATGGAGCAGAAGCACAAGGGTGTTTCTAATAAATTGGCCAGTGAGTGAAAGTGCAAGCTAGGTGTTTCTAAGTGGGCACCAAGTGGGCATAAAATGTGTTGCTGATGAAGTGTCCAAACAGAAGGTGTGAGTTTCCATTAAAGTGGCCATCGAGTGTAAGCACAGGGTAGGCGTTTTGTAATTAAGTGGATGTTTTAATGACTGGACAAAAATGTCATCATTAAGACGATTAAGAATCAAAGCTAGACTGCTGAGAGCAAAATGCTGAAATGTATTATTTATCAAAGACATCTAATTTAAATGGGCTTTTAGCTGCAGCGTGGAAGCCATTTCAACTCAGATCAGATCGTTATCTTTCCAAACCCGCTCAGCGTGGAGACGCCTTCAGAAAATGACAATATTTCAAACGCACTTCAATACTTGAGAGAACGAGCGAGTTCGGCGGTCCACGGTCGGATATCTGAAGGCCTGCGTTGGGACGGAATCAAGTAAATATCCCTTCCCGTCTTACAGAAATTTGGCAATTTTTTCCCATCTCCCCAAGCGTTCCTGCTGCGAAGCGGAATAATTGGCTTCCGCACCGTTCAGCAGGCAATCGGCGCCTCCTTTTCTTCTCTGATTTGAATCAGAACAACATGGAGGACCAGTGGACTAGTTCAGAGACAGACCTGAAAGGACAGGAACGTGTCTCTGCGGCGAGGATGCTACATTTCGAGCGGCTTCCTTGAATCCCCACTGCTTCCCACCTTCACACTGTTCATCATTAGGCCGGCGAGCGAAGCGGAAATATCACAGAAGTGGGAAATGAATTTGTGACACCAGCTGACGACTCCCATTAAAGGCTGCAAGTATCACAGGTTAGGAGGAACCAGATTTTTTTGACCTTTTGGGTGGAACTTCTCCCCAGTTAACAGCGCAAAGCTGCCTGATGTCAAGGTCTTTCTGGTGCTGCTCTGGACCTTCGGAGACGCTGATAATGAATATTAAGAAGAAACGACTTCTCTGATCTTCTCCAGTGGGCTCTTTATGACCTCAGGAGCCTTCAGCTGAAGCCAGACCCTGCTATGATGAACTATCCACTAAAATATAGTCACTCTGTTCATAAAAACTTAATATACACCGGTGTCAAGCACATATCGGCTATTTTCGGTGCCCACTGATGGCCCATTTTAAATGCTGCAGTGAAGCCAGCGCAAATGATTATGTTCCACCTTAAATTCTGCATTGAGGACTGCTTAAATGCTGCTTTAAAGGAAGTAAATTAAATGAAGCTGCCTTAATCTCTAGTGTTTCACCTAAAATACTCTAGTGAGCTGGCTTAGACTGAAGTAGCACCTTAAAACCTGCAACAAAACCAGCTTCAACTGATGTTCCACCTTTCATAGTCTAGTGAATCAGTTGAAATTGATGCCGCACCTTGATTACTCCAGTGAGCCAGCTTTGACCGACGTACCACCTTTAAAGCTGCAGCGAAGCTAGCTTAATAAGATGCTCCACCTTAAATAATGCAGTGAAACAAGCTTCAGTTGATGTTTCACCTTAAATGCCTTAAACACTGACGTTCCACCTTTAAATTAAAGCGAAGCTAAATGCCCATGTTCTGCATGAACTACTGCTGTAAAGTCTGCTTAATTGCTTAATTAAGCTTAATAACTGCCGGCAGCGGTGGCCTAGTGGTGAGGGAGTCGATCCGGATCGGAAGATTGTGGGTTCGATTCCCTCACCCATAGGTTGCCCCGAGGTACCCTTGAGCAAGGTACCGTCCCCGTCACTGCTCCCCGGGCAATTTCACTAGCAGTCACTGCTGCACTTGTGTGTATGGGTAAAACGCAGAGATTGAACTTCGTTGTGCTGTGCTGTGCTGCATTTCACAATGACACGGGTAGTCACTTTCACTTTCACTTAATTGCTGTTGTACCTCCTTAAATATTGCAGTGAAGGCAGATTAAATGCTGAGGTTCTGCTACCCTACTGAGCCTAATAAGATGCAAATGTTTGCTTGCGATGGATCGTTATCCCCCATTTCTCTACCATTCCCCCTATGATTGCTGGGATATGGGTCCACCGACTCCTCCATCCTGGTTAGGATAAGGAGAACAAAGAATGGATGGATGGATGGATTGAAGAACAAAGCTGATGCTCTGCCGCCTCACATGCTGGTGTAATATCACCTTATGTAAGTTCCTTTAATTTAATAATCAGAGCAAACTAACAACCTGCTAAGAGCAAATTTCACCCCCGGACTCTTTCCTGCCACAGGCCTGTCAGCTAATGGGACGTACATGTGACGAGCTCCCAATTAGCTAATTATCTAATTTTTGTGTTCATTCCAGGCTCCGTTATAAACTCGGGGGGGCCAATATTCACGTAACACGTCACTGTTTTATTCTTTCCTGAATTCCTACACGGTGTAAAACTCTCGCTCTGGTTTTTAACGAGGTAATTACAGGGTTACTGCCATAACCGTGTGGTACCCTTCAATTATGATCGGTCCTGTTTTAAAACCCCACCTCTTGCTAATTTTATTGCTCAACTAACTGATCTGAGCGCCTCAGGATCAGGAGGAGCCACATTTTGACATGTGTGACCAATGCAGTTCTCTGGGGATCTGTGTGCAGCCTGTCCAATGACCATGTTCTACACTTATTGATTTTTCCTTCACGCCCTTTAATGGCCTTCAGACCTTGCTGCTGCAGTGGGATGTTGATCTCTCTTCGTTCACAGTCCACAAACAAACATCTTGCTGCTCATGATTTATTCTGAAGGCCAAAACTGACACACCAGAAGTACACAAAACACAACTAAATGCAATTCAGAAGGAATCAGTTTCATTTGTTCCCTGATCTTCTTATCCTACTCAGGATGGTGCAGGAGCCTAAACAGACCCTTGGTAGGTCAGCAGTCCATCACAGGGCAGCCAAACACAGTCAGACCTACCTTTGCACTGTGGGAGGAAGTCAGAGCCCCCCGAAGAAACAAAGACATAGTAAGACAATGTATAGTCCACAAAGGGTGGACTATACATGGACTGTGGACTGTGAGGTGGAAACCGTAACCACTGCACTGTTGTGCGAAATCATGGAACTTCACCAAGACAATGATTACACCAGAACATTTCTTTAGTCCACAGGTTGATTTATAGTTGTACCTAAGCTACAGAATCTACACAAGTTGTCTGGTGGACCTCTAATTGTGGAATTACATTCTCTAACAGAAGGTTCTAAAACTCCCTTGATTCTTAAAAGAAGTGGAAACCAGAATCAAAGCAAAACCTAATCTTGGCAAAGGCAGGTCTGCACATGGTCCCCATTTTTATTTAACCTGTTCTGTGAAGCCTAATAAGAGAAGCAGGACAGAAGGAAGAGGATCAAGGATTCACAGCAGGTGGAAGAAATATTGCACCACAGAGGGGATTAAAATTTAGCCAGGCAGCTTATTTTCTCTGACGGTATGTTGAGGTTTAAAGAAAGGAGAGAAACCAACTTGGAGTGACTCACTAACCTGAACGCCCCCTGCTCTTTAACAACATGAAGGAGAGCATAATTACTTTGACAAAGGACGTAGCTCTGAAGACACGAGGCGAGCGAGAGAACTTTCCATCAGGAAATGACCCTCATCCAGGTCCATCATTAAAGCAGGCGTCTCTTATTCCTGCTCTCTGCAAAGAGCTCATCGCAAGTCTTCAATGTGAAAACTGGAAAGCTCAACTTTTAGGCTAGCCAGGCTATGCTAAGCTCTACTAACTTTTAAATTTTTCTATTTGAAATAAAACACTGTCTGGAAAAGTGACCATACAGGGGCATTTTTGTACATCTTTATGTACATCATATATTTGAATAAAATATCTGGTCTGGAGTTAGGAAAGGGTACATGGAGTATATATGTTAAATAAATTGCATATATTGTTTATATATTGCAATGTGATGTGACACTAACCCAGGGAATGGCCACCAGACGTTGACGCAATTCAGAGCTTTATTTCATCAAATGCTTAAATCTTACCTACTGAAACTACTTCATTTGCTTTCTCCAAATGTTCTTCTCCCACTGGCTTCAGCACTACAGTGTCCTCCTCCCTTGAGAACAACCAGCTGTCCCTAATCATGGGAGGAGCCCTTCAAAAGGAAGGTCCTAGATAGTCACCATTCTTCTTTCTTCTCCTTTCAACTGATCATCCATCGCCATGTCTTCCTGTCCTCTGCAACTTCCTCCTCAAACTAGCCATCTGCACGTCCTCTCTAAGCACATGCATAAGCCTCCTCTTTGTCCTTCCTAGCTCCATCCTCAGCATCCTTTTCCTAGGGTTAGGGAACCAACAGTCTCACTTTTCTCAGTTAAAAATATCTTCCCTAAGGCACTAGGGAGAGACACATTTACATTTACGGCTTTTAGCAGCAGTTTTATCACCGCTCTTACTTCCATGTCCTCATTACAGGGACAGTCCCCCCTGGAGCAATTCAGGGTTAAGGGTCTTGCTCAGGGACCCAGTGGTGGTAGTGCCAGAGGTGGGATTCGAACCTGGGACCCCTTGAGCCAGAGGTCCATAGACAAGTATCCTACCACTAGACCACCACCACCCTATCACCACTAGAGTTAGTTTAACTGTCCCCTCCAGTTGTGAATTGATCACATTGGGCATCACTGGGGTTCAACCTCACATTTTCCTGTTCTTGGTCAAATGTCAACCTTCTGAGTGGTTAATTCAAGGGAGCTTTGGTGCCTTTGGGAAGACCAGAGTTTGTGTTTTCTGTCAAAACAACCAAAGCAAATGAAAGCTATAATTATTTGTGTACCCTTTTCCCCCCACAAGGAAAGAACACTGTGGAGAAACGCAGAGATGAAAAGTCAGATATTGGCTAATGGGTGCCTTGAGACAAGCCCTTGGTTGAGCTGTGTGTGGACACTTAGTGCTCCACATGCTGCTGGTGATTTACGACCAAAACCGTTAACAGTTGGAGAGACACTAATGAAAATTAAATGAGCCACAGTGTGTTTTGGAAATCTATGAGAGCACAGGGCCACTACAGATCAGATGGTCCAATTAAAACTGCTGGTATGTGTATTTGAGACCATCCACTGCAGTGAGACTTTCTCTGTCATGTTTGATCTCCGTGATAATTCTTTTTTTCTGCCGTCCTTCACCTTACTCTCGCTCCTTTCATCTCACCCTATTCGGTACTTGTGTTTTCTTCACAAAGTGCCTTGACCCCAGATAAATGCTGCTTCAAACAAGGATTCTGCATCCGTGCAGGGCTATTAAAAGTTTTTTTTTAAAGATGAAAAATAAAGCTTCTACAGTGTTGCAATCGTATTTTTACCGGAAACCTTTATCTCACTTGCAAGGTATTAAAAGGGCCTTCTCCTGACTACATCTCTGTAAAATCCAGCTCACACTCAATTCTGGGCTAAATGTTGTTGGGTGTGAATAGTTAATAACATTGAGTTTAAAATGGCCGTGACAGGAATTACGCTGGTCCCCCTCAAAAACTAGAGCATGTTAGAAGCCAGATTAAACATCAGCTATAGAAGATAACTAGTCTACAAGTGTTTTCCATCAAACAGTGTTGCTCAGATATTGATGACTAATTATTTGAGTGTTTTTTACTATTATTGTTGGTATTATTTATATATTCATATATAGAGGAGAGAATCATGGGGGAGGACTTAAAAGAAGGTGTCCCCTGTTAGCGACACTTGTCCTGGACATGTGTTCTTGTAAGAAGACTCAACAAGACCAGCTTGCCAATCAGAGTAAATGGCAGACTTTGCCAGATGTTGTGCTGTTCCACACTTGTCTACATTCAAGCTTGTGATCTGGATTATTTTTTATCTCCTCTTAAACCTGATCTTCTTAAGATACACTAAAATGTCTTTTCTCATGAATGGTCAACAAGATTTCAGATTGATTTGTCGAGAGTGCTTCAAGCTCTTGGAGGAGGTGCTATCATAGATATTTTACTTGTAGCCTTTCACCAAAAACTTCTCATAACCCTTGGCATCGCTGTCTAACAGAGACCAAGAACTGAGACCTTGTCAGACAGAAGAAATAGAACAGAGGTGGGGAGCCAATCTGACATGAAGACATACCATCAAACACCAGGGTTTGGTTGAATTGAGTTGAATCGGCTGACACAAAACCATGAATTATGCACTCCATTCCATTTCTTGTTCCATTATCAGCGTAGGGTTTCTGAAGCCTTACCCTGAAGACTGAAGCTGTCTAAGGTGCAGAAGCCACATTAGCCGGGTAATTTAGCTGAGGGTAATCCTTAAACCTGTCTGAAACAACCACCAGTGATCTCCCAAGAGCCATATCTAGCTTTGTTTCCACTTCAATCCATCTGTTGAACTACTACACTGATGTATTATAGGTTTGTAGACACCTCGTCCTCTGAGGGGACCTGAGTCCTATGAGAGGCTGTTAGCTGATTTTGGATTAATTCTGGATCACAAATAGCACCAAGGGTACTGGATGGCGCATCATCACGCCAGAGAACATCATAGCCAAATTCTGGAGGTCCTTATCTCCGTCTAGCTGACATGTCGACAGGCATGGTGACCTTAAGGCTCATGCCACAGCAATAGCAACGCTAGTCTAAAGAGATTAGACAAGCTGCATGTCATCTGAATGTCGACCAGATTTTACCCTTACCCTAAACGTTAATCAACAAAGACATCATTTGATGTCTACAATTTGTCTTTGCCCTTTTGGGAACCACATGGGTAACAAATAAAGCTTTTACACCAATAAACAGAAATGTATTGTTTGGGTTGACTTGCAACTCTTACCTCAATAACCTCTGCCATGGGCATGATGGTGTTGGTCTTGCGGGATCCGATGCGAAACTTGGCAGCCTTGTAGATCTTCCAATAAACAAAGAGCACCACGCAGAGAGGCAGGTAGAAGGCCCCAAATGTGGAGAAGACGGTATAGGAAGGTTCCTGGCTCACCTGACAGGCGAGAGCCTCTTCAGAGTATGTCTCCCCCCAGCCAAAGAGCGGAGACAGGGAGATGACAGAGGAGAGAAGCCAGGTCAGCCCGATCATCACATTAGAGATCCTCTTTCGAGTCTTGAGTGTGTACTCCAGGTGGCGCGTGATGGACCAGTACCGGTCGAGGGCTATGGCTGTCACATTCCAAATGCTGGCCGTGCAGCAGAGCACGTCGCAAGATATCCAAACTTGGCACAGGATCCGGCCCAGGATCCAGCGTCTGCCATAGAGTTCCCGCACTAGACTAAGCGGCATTACAAGACCCGCCACCATCACGTCGGAGATAGCCATGGAGGCCACCAGGTTGTGGGGAACGCGGTGGAAGGTCCGGACCCTAAGGATGGTCACCAGGACCAGGAGGTTCCATACAAAGGTAGCCACCACAAGCATGGCGAGGAGCGTGAGTGTGAGGACACTGAACACAGAAAATGGCCGGTACAGGTTGCCTGATTCTGGCCCCCTGGTGAAGTTTGACGATAGAGTGGAAACGTTGAGCTGGGGCATGCTTGCAGTCAAGGAATCTGTTTTCACTCAAGTGGTCAAGGCAGCCTAGTACTAGCAGAACTACAAGAACAATGGCAGGTGATTATGAGTGGGCAGAAGACCAGGACCCTTGATATAACCAGCCTGCCATTGCGCCCTAAGGCGAGGCGCCTCACCTTTACTGCCCCCAGCAGTGCTTTGTGTTTCTAGGCATCAGAATCACAAAAATCCATTGAGAAATGAAGTTTTATAACACTAGTCACTTCCGTGACAGCTTGGTAATGTTTTGGTCAGGCATGGTCACTGTGAATTTCCTCAAAAGTCCAGCGGCGACTGAGGGCTACCAGAGCGCCAGCTGCTGTCAGGCTGATTAAAAAGAGCAATCACATCACGCTTGGGTGAGGTGGGAGTCAGGAGATTGGAGCCTCCAAATGTTTCGAAGTTCACTCGTAGACACGGGCTAGAGGTTGCAAGGGGTTCCATCCTGCAACACACAAAGGTGGGAAAAGGAGGGTAAAAACAGAACAAATTCTTCTCCCCAAGAAGGCTGAACAACGTTTATAAAAACCATCCTGACCATCAAGGTGCTCCACAGGACTATCTTTGACGAGAGCACTCTTCAGCTTAATGTGCTTTTGGTTCCTTTATCAAAATAGGGCTATGCGGTATGGCATGCCCCGATGCTAGAGGGGTTCAGCAGTTCTCTTTCAAAATGTATGGACAGAGAGAAAGAGGGAGAGGGAGAGAGAGAGAGAGAGAGCGAGTGAAAGAGAGCTGATAGCTGTCATCTCCACTCCCTGTTCCTCTTCGCTCCCTGCACACAAACAGGCCTTTTACTTTCATGTGCAGATAACAAACCACAAAGCCACTTCAAGACATCTGCCTACTCCATCCAACTCAAGACTTCGCTGCCTTGCCTTCTGGCACAAATTTGGCCAAATTTTTAACCGTGGACGGACCAAATGTCATGCTTTTGACGGCTATCACTTCAAACCAGGCCGTTACAATACACACCCACCATTGAATGCAAGATCAAAGTCTTTTCATTAACTTTTTACTAAATGAACCCTTAACCCTTGAAGAATTAAACCAGGTGACCAAATGATGTGGTTGTTTTCATGAAAAGCTGAAAACCTTTGACAAGAAAAGCATTTTTTCAGATTTGTACTCAAAAACAACAAAATTAAGGCAAACTGTCCAACCTGAGCTGTCCCTCTAATATACTTACATTTACATTTATGGAATTTAGCAGACGCTCTATCCAGAGCAACTTCCATGTCCTAACCACAGGGACAGTCCCCCCTGGAGCAATTCAAGGTTAAGGGTTTTGATCAGGAACCCAGTGGTGGTAGTGCTAGAGGTGTGATTCAAACCTGTGACCTCTTGATCCAGAAGTAAGTATACTGCCACTAGACCACCGCCTCCCAGTATGTATATATACTCAGTTCTAACCCTGTCCACCCTCGGCCCTTCCGATGCAAATCTCAGCATCTTTAACTCTGACACCTCCAGCTCCACCGCCTGTCTTTTCGATACCGTCTCCAATCCATATACCATAGCTGGTTTTGCTAGCATCCTGTGAACTTTTCCTTTTAAACAACTTGGCCACTTCTAGGCCTTCTCTGAAATTCGCTGTTCTTCAAATGCAAGGTCTTCAGATCCAGACAAAGCAGTAAGCAGATGAGTCATGACGGTGGTTGAGCGTTCACAGTAAAAAACACTTTGAATGGACAATAACGGCTATTACGTCCCTGTCTTTGCAACAGAAGAATGATGGGTGATCGTTACGATACATTACACTGTATAATTAGCTCTAAGTGTCCTGTTAGCTTAAGGCCTTTGCTGAGCTTTGCAGTATCTTCTGCTGACCCAGCCATTCAGGGCACTCAGTTATGATCTAATCTGTCCTTGTGACAGCCAGTTGCGCAAATTAGATCCATAACTCTATCAGCAGCCTCTGTGAATGACTTCAAACTGTCAAATTAACCTCGGGCCCCAAAAAAATGAGAGGGACGTGATTTGGTTTTCTTTAGTGCTAAGAAGCCTCATCTGCTATGTGTTATTGGTATAATAGATTCTGCATTGTCCTCTTTTCAGGGCTTAGCTATCAGGTTGAAAACCCTCTTTTGGACGGTGGTGGCCTGTTGGTTACCAACTTCGCCCCATGATTAGGAGATTGTGGGTTTGAGTCCTTGGCCCGTCCGTTACCCAGAGTTACCCTTGAGCAAGAAGTACTGATGTCCTCTGAAGGACGTCTGGAGCGTCTGTCTGTGTGAAAGTGAACTGAATCTCACTCCATATTAATAGAATTAAAGACTATTAAAGCCTCGAACTTCAACTCCAATAAAAACAATCTACTGAAAATAATCCACATGAACTTCACCGCTTCACTTTCATCACCGTCTCTACTAGTTCTCCATCACGGACACACACTCCACACACCCTGAACTCCACCGTCCACTCTCCCTGTCCTCTCTCTCACTCTCCTTCACTCTGTCCTGCACCGATGGACACACAGAGGGACGTCTCTTCTGTGTGTTTGTGTCCATTTAGTCTGAAACGAGTCTGGATGTTGGAAAGGTGATGGAGAAAAAAAAGAACGGAGGATTCAACGCAGATGTGCTAAGACTAAAGGAAGGAGTCTTCTGAAAATGGAAGAAAGGACAGAGATTTGGGGGAAAATGTAGGGAGGAAAAGAAAAATCCAATACAGATACCTGAAAACTATGTTTGTACTTCCTTACTTGCACCTCTGTCTAACAGGCAGCGTGGTATGTTAGAGCTGCTGAAGACTATTACTCCTGTCCATCTTTCGCCCCAAATTGTTTATTCTCTGTTGAAATTGGATCCGATCAGGAATTCTGGCAGCAAGGTTCCAGCAGGAAAAACATCATAACATTGAAATGGCTTCTATTCACACAGCGGCAGTGATGAAAATTGCAAAGCGTCACAAAAATGAAGTGACAGCAGGAGAGGCTTTCCAGCCGCGTGTGATTACAGCTGGAGATTCGGCCGTCTGGCTGTTTTGCTTGAGTGGGGCCAAGATGCTGCATTGTAATGATCCCCAGCCTAATTCTTCTCAGTGCCAACGCTGTAACACTGTGGGACGTCCGAGGATGGCTTTTCCTCAGCCGATTAATGGGTTTCCGATTATTATAACGCCATTCATTACACAGCTCACACACAAGCGTGCCTGCCTCTGTCACCACAGAGGAGATGTCCGTTGCCAGGTTTCAGCATCTCAAAACAAGGATTTTCAGAAAAAGGCTTTTCATTATTTATTCCTTATTGTTTTTTAATGGAAACATTCAAAACATGTGGAGGCAATGAGAGCAGCTAGAGCTGCAGCTCAGTCCTTGGCAAAAGAAATTCCTGATTCAAATCTCAACTCACTGGGCATTCCGTTGCAATGACACGGCAAGGACAAATGTCCGTGTGTATCCCAAGAGTCTGTGCTGGGGTCCCTTCTCTATGCAATTAACACAACCTGCAAGAGACAGGTTATCTGCTCACATGGTTTCTCCAATCACTCCCCCATCACTCAGTAGAACTGTCCTCTCTCTCTCTGGGTGTGTAGGGTGGTCCTCCCTCTCCCCCATTACTCAGTAGAACTGTCCTCTCTCTCTCTCTGGGCGTGTAGGGTGGTCCTCCCTCTCCCCCTTCACTCAGTAGAACTGTCCTCTCTCTCTCTCTGAGCGTGTAGGGTGGTCCTCCCTCTCCCCCATCACTCAGTAGAACTGTCCTCTCTCTCTCTGGGCGTGTAGGGTGGTCCTCCCTCTCCCCCATCACTCAGTAGAACTGTCCTCTCTCTCTCTGGGTGTAAATGTGATTTTCTCTCCTGATTCTCATTCACTAGCTCTTATTTCAGATTCTCCTCTATCTAGCTCACCACTGCTCGTCTCCAGTCTCCTGCTCACTTCTTTCCCCTCTCAGCTCTTTCCAGCCTGGGCTCTGAGCCGTGACACAGCTCCCAAACGAACCCTCCGCAGTGAAGGAGTTGTGCAGAAGGTTTCGCTTGGCAGCGTCTTATTAATGAGCTTCGACAGCTGCCCCCCAGGAACCTTAGGAACCTCTACCCTCATGACACAATGCCTGTCGCTTTAGCGCTGGTGCCACAGGAGTGATGAGTGGAGGCAAGTGTTGGGTTTTGTTATCTTATTTGAACAAAAAATGTTCTCACAAGGCGTGAAAAGGTCAGCAACATGCTGTCTAAGTATCAAACTAAAAAGTACAGGAATGTACTGAGAGTGTAAAGATCAGAATAGATTAGATCAGATTAGATTAGATTAGATTAGATTCAATTAGACTGAACAGAGCCAGTTTGTCGACCGTCTGCTTTGAATCACATAAAACATGAACAGCACTGATGGAACAAGCACCAGCATGTTTACTACCAAGTCCCACATCAAAGCGAGTCCTCAACATCTTGTCATTAACACACACGTCTCTTTAAACTCAGGACCAAATGTCCCTTCCCTCACTTTTCAAACGACACTTGGAAAGGATGCTGCTCCAGTATCAGACTTCTTTATTTTTGCTTGCTGAGATGAGACCTTTTTGAAGGCACAGAAGATCCTGAGGGCTCCCCTCTGGTTAGATATATGTTGGAGGTGAAAGCTGCAGGGAGATCTCCAGGAGGACATGGAGTCCTGAAACCTGGCCACGAGTGAAAATGATAAAAAACTCACAAGCAGAATGCAACATCAGTCAACATGTGTGTGTGTGTGTGTGTGTGTGTGTGTGTGTGTGTGTGTGTGTGTGTGTGTGTGCACCCTAGAGATGTTTTAACCGTGCTGCTCTCACTGCAGCTCAACAATTAATAAGCTCCTGTGGTTAATGAGACAAGCCAATTAACTTACATTAACTTAATGCATTCACTTTATAGGCTCCTCTTATACACACACACACACACACCACACACACACACACACACGTATGCACACACGCATGCACACACACACTTGCCCAAACTACGAACTGTATGGAGCATCTCTGAAATCCTTGACAGACATTTAATTTTAAAGTTGGATTAAAGTTGAAAAAGTGGGGAAAACATCATTCATTAATTATTCACTGTGTTTAATCAACCGACCAATCAATCAATCCACACATCTTTACTAATAAGGAACTGAAATAAGTAGAATAATGGCTATAAACTGATCACATGTCCCAGAAAAACACGCCCCATGAGGTCAACCTTTAAAAGTTACATTTCGTTTTAAATTTAGATTCTTGAATCCCTGAAGTTCAATCTTCAAAGGTGGGTTTGAACCTTCTGCTGGGTTTAATGTGCAGGTGGAAAAGCTGTGTGTGGGAGTGATTTCAAATCATAAAGACACACCCACGCTAATCCTCTTGCTGAAATCTGATTGGCCGATGGTTGCCATATATAGAAAGTTCTAATCTGATGTCCAGCTATAGGTTTGCTCAAAATCTAAATTTAGGTTGAATCAGACAAATGAGGCTAATTTATTCATTGTTGCAAAATATTTTTCAAATCCCTTGAAAAAAATGAAACGACACGTTTGACGACGTTAATTGACTGATTACACGATGTTTAGGAACATCGTTAGCATAATCACACCATTAAAAATGGGGTTTTAATTCCCCTAAATGAAAGAAATATCGCCTCCTCGTACCCCAACGTGGACTGAAGGAACGTTTAGTGTCTAAATTTACTGCATTAATGAATCACATGATTAATTGTGTAGCTACCTCATTAACATAATCATTAAGACGTGATGGATGGTTTTAAATTCATTCATTTAATGAATTGCCACCTCTTTTGACACCCGTTTTCTGGAGTGAAGGTGTGGAATCCACACTTTCTCCCTTAAAAAATAAGAAATCATTCAGACGGAATGATGGTCAAGGGGACTTCAGGGCTGATTACTGGTGAAGTTCTTGACTAGCGGTACCTCTGACTGTGGCTGGGGCTGCAGTTCGGCCGTCGCATTAATTGCAGCCTGTCATAAGAGTTTGATGGAAGGAGAGCGAGGCTGCTGTGGAGCTGAAACCGAAATATCCCGCAGAGACGGTGGGACTGGTGATCGGTGCATCACAGCAGAGCATTAGTGCTCCAGTTCACTGACACTTTGACTCCAGACAAACACACGACAGCGGGACTGGGAGGAGCTTCGGTCCGAACTCGGCGGTGAGGAGATCCTCACTCCTTCATGACAGTAAAGTGCTGATATGAAAGGAGGTCTTTTGTCCACCTGTCAATCAAGGGCACCTTTGGTGGGAGAGACATCAAGTTCAGGGTGACGGCGAGTGTGGACGAGAGGAGAGAGTGCAGGCAGGTTGGACTGGGTGGAGAAGAGTGACAGGAGTGATCTGAGACAGCAAGAGTGACAGCGAAGATTTACTGGACGATAGCGAGGCCAGCTATGTTATATGGGCTGAAGACGGCAGTGAGACCAGCTATGTTCTGCAGGTTGGAGACGATAGCAAGACCAGCTATGTTATACGTGTTGGAGATGATAGTGAGACCAGCTATGTTATTGGGGTTGAAGACAATAGTGAGACCAGCTATGTTACAGGGGTTGAAGACAGTAGTGAGACCAGCTATGCTGTACATGTTGAAGACAACAGTGAAACCAGCTATGTTATACAGGTTGAAGACAATAGTGAGACCAGCTATGTCATATGGATTAGAGACAGTAGTGGGACCAGCTGTGTTATACAGACTGGAGACAACAGTGAGACCAGCTATGTTATACGGGTCGGAGACCTCTATTCGACTTCCAATCAACCTCTTCTAGTTCCAGACTGAACATTCATATTTTCATTAACATTTGTTGCACCTTCAGATTGTTGACGAGACAAAGGATCAGAACAACGATCCAAAAACCGAGACCGAATCAAACCAGACTCACAGCCTTAAAGCGAAAGTTAGAAACACTTTTTTTCCCTTCCCCGCACCCACAAACACACTTACATGTAATTGTGAAATAATAAGGACAATATTAAACATATGGACGTTTTATATATTAAATAAATAAATAGACTTGAAGATTATAGGAACTATTACATTTAGGCACATTCATTCCATCAATTACATGTTTTAATGCATTCCATCAATAATAATAATAATAATAATAATAATAATAATGTTGTTGTTATTATTAGTATTATTATTACTATTATTAAGTTTAATAAAGAGAATCCTACTACTAATAACAACAATAATAATTCCAAATGTAATAGTTTTTATACATTTAACAATAATAGTTCCAAAGTTAACAATATCTTGTTATTATTATTATTAATATTAAAAGTTCAGAATATTAACAGCTGGTTTAAAAAAAAAAAAAAGATGAAACAGATGCAAAACAAACCCACGAGGCAATATTCTTCACCTTCTCCTGCGAATTTTCCGTTCCACCTTAAATGGAACTGCTGCACCATTTAAGGTGGAACGGAAAATTCGCAGGTTGGAGAATTACAAGTGCCATCAAAGGAGAGAGAAGGAGAGCATCACTCACCCTGTTCTCCTGAAGTGAAGATGTGCGGTGCTGGTCCACACTGCAGGGATCTGATCACCTGTAACACTCAACTAATAGCGGACCGGACCGAACCAAACCCGGCCAGAAGGGGTGGCTTCTCCTGTCCGCGCGGGGGATCAATTATACTCCGCGTCCGCTAGAGGGCGCCCAAACAAACGCGAGTCAATGGAGGAGCCACGCTGCTTTAAACCAAAGATATAATTAAAAAAATAGCCCTTTTCTCATGACCTCCAACATCACCAGCAGGGTTACAGCCACCAAACATCTCAATGAAAGTGTGAAATCTGTCTCACTTCCCAAAACAATAGGAAGGGAAGACAAGGGGACCCTTTTATCACCAATTTATAATCCAATTTTAAATATGTATATATATAAAATATATTAATTAACATTCATATTAATGCCACGACTTATTATTATATAACTATAGAAACTATTATTGAAATGACAAGTTAAAAAATGTATCTTTAGTAAAGGTGAACTCAACGGTGCCTTAAAGTACATTTATTCCAACATTGTTGTTGTTGTTGTTATTAATAATAATAATAATAATAATATTTTTCTTCTTCTTTCGGTTGCTCCCGTTAAGGAGTCGCCACAGCGGATCATCCGTCTCCATTTCTTCCTGTCCTCTGCATCTTCCTCCTTCAAACTTTCCCCCTGCATGTCCTCTCTCACCACATCCATAAGCCTCCTCTTTGGTCTTCCCCTTCTCCTCTTTCCTGGCAGCTCCATCTTCAACATCCTCCTCCTGATATTCTCTTCGTCTCTCCTCTGGACACGTCCAAACCAACGCAGCCTTGCTTCTCTAACTTTGTCTCCAAGACGTCTAACCTGATCTGTCCCTCTAATATACTCATTTCTAATCCTGTCCATCCTCGTCACACCCAACGAACATCTCAGCATCTTTAACTGTGACACCTCCAGCTCCGCCTCCTGTATTTTCATCAGCGCCACCATCTCCAACCCATACTACATAGCTGGTCTCACTACTGTCCTGTAAACCTTCCCTTTTTCTCTTGCTGGTCCCCGTCTGTCACAGATCACTCCTGTCACTCTTCTCCACCCATTCCAACCAGCCTGCACTCTCTTCTTCACCTCTCTTCCACACTCGCCATTACACTGAACTGTTGATCCCAAGTATTTAAAATAATAATAATAATAATAATAATAATAATAATAATACTTCTATTACCTAATTCATGGTTCGGTTATTAATTATTAGATATGACTGTGCTTAAATCATTCATTTCTGCCCATCAAAAGGAGCCTAATTTAAAAAGCCAGACGTCACATGAAAGGGTCCTGCCTGATGCCTGAGACATTTATGGACAGAGTTTGAAGATTTAGGTCTGAAACATTGTGAGGCAAATGAGCTGCCCTGATTTAGTCCAGACGGACAGGTTTGGTTCCGTTCACCGTCGCTGTGAAACCTGAACCATCTCACTCCAAATTCACCCCGCATGACTTCACAGATACATTTCATCAGAGCCACAAAAAGCACCTTTTAAACCCTCGGCTTGTTGATTCTTTCACATCGAGCCCAGAAGAGGCTTCAGAACGAGGCTCAGCTCCTCTCTCCACCACGTTTAGCAACTGCGGCCTCTTAAGCGTAATTGAATTAGTTGTGAAACAGTCCTCATTTGTCTTTTCCTGCCTTGTGTGTGCATGTGTGTGTGTGTGTGTGTGTGTGTGTGTGTGTGTGGCTCATCGTCAGGTTTTCTCCTCAATCGTGCTGATGGAATTCATAATTCATGTGCTGGAACAGCACACACTCGATGGTGCTCATAATGCAGCCAAGAGAGGAGGAGGTGAGGTCACGCCAGTGAAATGCAGCAGGTTTTTTTTGTCTATGTTTCTAGATTACATGGTTCTAGAGTCATACTAGGTCAGAAACCACAAAGGTGGGTGTATTTTAGCACAACCAGCCAAATCCCCAACTTTAAACCTCCCCATAAATCATTGTGAGATATACAGTCATCCAGAGTGGGTGTATATAATATATAGTTCATAAGGTATATAGTGTAAATAGTACATTTTATATAGGGTATATAGACAGTTAGTGGCCTAGTGGTTAGGGCGTTAGCACCCATGATCAGAGGCTTGGGGGTTCGAACCCCCTTCCCAGTAGGTTGCCCTGAGGTACCCTTGAGCAAGGTGCCGTCCCCATCACTGCTCCCCGGGTGCTTTCAATAGCAGCCCACTGCTGTGTATGGGTGAAATGCAGTGAACAAATTTCCCATTCGTGGGATTATAAATAAAGGATTATTATTATTCATAAGGTTAGTCAGTCAGTCATTTTCTGGGCTGCTTGTCCTAATCAGGGTCGCAGGGGGGTGCTGGAGTCCATCCCAGTTCACACAGGGCGAAGGACAGGGACACACCCTGGACAGGTCGCCAGCCCATCGCAGGGAGGAGCGAACTGACGGGGACGCCACCTTGCTCAAGGGTACCTCCGACCCGGGGGAACTCCCTCACCACCAGGCCACCGCTGCCCCAGTTTGTATAGTATATAGTGTATATAGCACAGTTTATATAGTATATAGTGTATATAGAGACAGTTTATATAGTATATAGTGTATATAGTACAGTTTATATAGTATATAGTGTATATAGAGACAGTTTATATAGTATATAGTGTATATAGTAGTTTACATAGTATATAGTGTATATAGTATATAGTGTATATAGTACAGTTTATATAGTATATAGTGTATATATAGTATATAGTGTATATAGACAGTTTATATAGTATATAATGTATATATTACAGTTTATATAGTGTATATAGTGCCGTTTATATGGTATATAGTGTATATTGTACATATAGTGTATATAGTACAGTTTATATAGTATATAGTGTATATAATTATAGTTTATATAGTATATAGTGTATATAGAACAGTTTATATAGTATATAATGTATATAGTACAGTTTATATAGTATAGTTTATATAGTATATAGTGTATATAGTACAGTTTATATAGTATATAGTGTATATAGTACAGTTTATATAGTATATAGTGTATATAGTATATAGTGTATATAGTACAGTCTATATAGTATATAGTGTATATAGTACAGTTTTATCGTATGGTTCAGATCAGCCCAGCTCCCTCATTGCCCTGTGTTCTGTTTAGCCCGAATCCAGTCGGTTCAACGTTCGGTTCTGAAAGTTCATTGAGGGGCGACGACAGGTGAGTATGACTCACGCTCTTCTTCAGAATCGGACCAAACGGGCCTTAGTAAAATCCCTTTAGGGCTTGGGTACAAATTACAGTCAGTTAAAGCCATCACCATAGCAACCAACACATTTATTATTCTAACCATAATCAACATGGGGGAGAATCTCAGCCAATCAGATTGTGCCGTCGGCGCTGACTGTATAATTGATGACGTTTGAATTGGTCGAAGTGTGAGTCGTTGCTCATCTTCTTCTCGAAAGAAGAGTAAATTGTGTGGATAAACAGAAAGAGTTAATTTTGTCCTCCGACCTGCTGGAGGGGACATTAAACATTAAAATGTAAATACGTGAAGCTTCTCTGTGGCTAATTCTGCTGCAGATCGTCCACAACCAAAGGGAAGCGGTTTCACACGGCAGAAGGCATTTAAAGTCAGGTTAAAGATCATTCATGACAGCAAGAGCAACAAGAAGCTCAAATCCTCTGGAATATTAACGGCCTAACGACTGATTACTCCTTCAGGGACTGAGGGGAGGTTCTGAACAGAAACATTCATATACAATTTATAGAGGACTGTGTGTGTGTGTGTGTGTGTGTGTGTGTGTGTGTGTGTGTCAAATCAAGTATTCAACCTTAGGTAAACACCTTAACAACATTAATTACAGTGACACTCCGGCAAAAATGAAAATTCTCTTTCAGCAAAGAGTCACTGAATAAAAAAAGAAGCAACATTTTTATTTTATGAAGAGACTCCTGCATCAATTTCAAAATGATATATTAAAGTTAGACTGAAAATGAAAAATTGTGTTTTATTACATGGACTTTTTGATTTAAATGTAATAATCTGTCTTGTTAAATAGAGACCATTCAAATAAAACTGTGTTTTATTACATACTTCAACAAAAAAGTGGTGTCGTTCAATGGACACAAAAGGAGAAAGGTTTTATTAAAGATAAAGTATTTCGTTTTTTAAAGGGGCACTAAAGGGAAATATCACTGTTTTCTTTTATTAAAAGGAGCCTCCAGCAATATATATACATATATATATTATTATATTATTAGGTCAAAAATAGTTCTGTTTTAGAAATGTAAGGATCATTTGGACTCCAACCAGGTAGATAAGCTACATGTAAGGGCCGGGGAGCATTCTGCACATTTAATTTCCTGCCAAAATCTTCCTTTAAACGTACATTTTTGAAATAAAATAAACAATAAGTGCATCATTTTAGGAAAACAAAGTACATTTTTTGATCAGGTTACTTTGCTATAATAGAAATTATGTTTGTATGTTTGATTGTGAGATACTTGCCGTGTATAAAACTGAGGCTGGGGATCCGTTAGAGCAGGAAAACTCTCGGGACCCTCGTGACATGAGCTGGACGGCAGATGGAAAAGATTAATTGCTCCTGTTGAACCGCAGCCCTGTTGCACTTTCCAATACATCTCTCCACCGTCCTTGGCATCTCATGGCCTGAAAGCTACAGAGATGAACTGTTAGTAATGGACAACCAATGCTGTAACACTCCGGCACCACAATAAATACAGACCGTCAGAGCTGGCAACCCCGAGAGCCCCAGCGGGACACACTGATTTGCAGGGCCGGGGTTCTGCACACCAAGGTCAAAGCCTTTAGACTGGTTAACACAGCCGTCAGAGAGTAACCAGCCACATGGCCGGTGATAGGTCAGAGAATTAAACTCACTTCACCTTCGGCAGCGTCGGTTTATTAATTATCACTCGCTGATATTTGGAAAACCGAGGCGGTGCTTTATTGGGATTAGAACTGTGATGCCTTTTTTGCAGCCTTCCTTTACCTTTAATCACATGTTTGACAATTTTGACCTTAAAACATAAAGAAAAAAGTCAAAAGTGCAAACCAGAACCTGTTAGAGAAGAGAACTAATGTGATTCAGTAGCTATTTAGCTTCATTTATTACATAGGTGCTCACTTAGACTTATGTGGGATTTGGCGCCCCCTCTGGTGGATGATGGAAATTCTGAGCAATTAAAGAGAGATAATTTAGCTTTATTAAAATGAAAAAAAAAGGAAAACTGCTTTATTAAAAGGGCAGTTCAGCCAAATATGAGAAATGTCTTTTATTAAAGGGGTTGTCCAACCAAATAGAGAACAGTTATAACTTCTAGGCCGACAAGGATTAAAGGTTAAATTCAGAGAGCACCGGCCTCCTTCCCAAAAGCAGATCCGTTTTAAGAAAAGTTCTCTTTTCTTCATTGAAAATCATCACACCTCACCGTCATGTTGTCTTCATGCCAACCCCACGGCGTTCCGCCATACGGTCGGTTGAAAATCAGCCGACCCAGTCACAGATGGCCTCAAAACAGTTGGGACCGGAGCCAGTGGGCCCGCTGGCGCCGCCAGGCTACGCTTTTATCACGTTGGCCCTCAGGGAGATCAAGCAGCTGCCAAAGAACAACACTGGGAGGAACAGCCCAGCAAATTTATAACACACTCACTGGCCACTTTAACAGAAACACCCATCTTGTGCATTCACTCACTGGCCACTTTATCAGAAACACCCACCATGATTTCACTCACTGGCCACTTTATTGGGAAACACTCTACAGGTGCTCTTTTATAGATCTTTTGGCCAAACATTATTGGAGTAAATAATTAGTCCAGACAGCTGAGTGCTACCAGCCTCAAAGGAGGTCTCAACGTGAGGGCAATCCTGGATCAATAAAATTCTTTTATCTTGAGTTTTTTTTTTGTATTGGTATGGCAGTGACTGTAAAATGGCCACATCAGAGGAGAATGGACATTCTTGGCATTGTGAGTATAGTGCAGCTTACAGTGCAGCAGGGAGCAACTATTGAAAGCACCCGGGGAGCATTGATAAAGACGTTATCTATCTCAAGGGTACATCAGGGCAACCTGCTGGTCCGGGATTCAAACCATGACCTTCTGTTCCTGGGGCCTCGTCCTTAAACATTGGACCACCGCTGCCCCCGAGTGGGCCTATTACGAAAACTTTGTGCTGCAGCAGCTCTTTTGCGGGACCAGACCGATCAGTGACATTTGGATTTCTGTGAACCAGATGTTCTTCCTTGGAGCACGCTCAAAAAACTCAGGGTCAAAAAACTCAGGGACAAACCTGGCCCGGACAGATCAGTAAATTCAGGTCTGTTGAGGGTGGTGTGGGGGGACGCCAGTGCCACAGGGTGCTCTCGTGTTTGTAAAACCCCTGGATCCTCCTTGAATCTGATCTGACCTTCTAACTTCTTGAAATACCACCTGGCTCTGTAATAGACCCTCTGAAAAGTAAGTTTCTAAATATTTCTTTCGTGGTATAAAATCTGCCTCAATCGATAGCTTTAAAATACTAGGTGTAGAAGGTTTTGAAATCTGCTATGCGCTGATTGTTAAAGAAAAATAAAAAAAAACACCCGGCTTAGCAATCCCTCTAAAAGTAGTTTTAATGCAGTTTCTTTCATGGTGTACCACCTGGCTCAGTAATAGGCCCACTCAGAAGCAGATTTTTAACTCATGAAATACCACCCAGATGGCTATTACTCCCTCTAAAAAGTACATTTTTAACTACTTTTTTCATGGTGTACATCCTGTCTCAATATTAGGCCCTCTCAAATGTTTTGTTTATTCTTTCTTTCATGATTTACCACCTGGTTCAGTAATAGGCCCACTCACTTTTTTAATGATAAGCCTTCACATATTTACTACGGCCAAGTTTTATGACTGAAACAAACTTCTGGACATCTAAAACCCCTGAATCTGTCCTTTTTGGCAGGGTTGTAATAGCGAGATGGCAGGAGTCACATTACTGCATTCTTTAAACTTATGGTCTGTACAGTGAGTTCAAAATAGATCTGATTCCTTTCTCTCTGTTTGAGATGGACGGTTGTCCTCCACCAGCTGCTACACTGAGTTGCAAAGCTACTATCATTTTATGTCTCTCCCGACCTGAACTTCAGATCAGCTCCATCAGACCGGCTCTTCTGCAGGAGCTGCTGCCACGAAGATTAAAGCTTCGCCCACTCAAACAGAGCTCCCACCATTAGATCATCAACCTCCAGTTACAGTCTCCAGTGGACTCTTTTACTTTTACTGGAAGTCATGCTTACTGGAAGTCATCACTACACAGGGTTTTTCTCTTTCTTTTATTTCTAGTGTCGACCAGAGGAGGATGGGTCCCCCTTTTGGGGTTTTGGTTTCTCCCAAGATTTCTTCCTCATGTTTGAGGGAGTTCTGCCTCCGTCGCCCTCGTCTTACCCAACTGGGGCTCGGACCGGATTCTGTAAAGCTGCTTTGTGACAACAACAGTTGTAAAAAACACTTTATAAATCAAATTGACTTGACTTGCCTTTGGTTGGTACTGACCACTTCTCAGTGGCAACATCTCACAAGACCTGTTATGTTGGAGATACTCACACTCCTGTTTCCCCATAAATCAATCTGAAGAACTGACTGTTCACTTGCTGCCTTATATCTGCCAACCCTTGACAGGAGCTTCCACATCAAGGCCGTTCACTCCACCTGTCAGTGTTTGTGCCAGATCTCAGTTTAATTACATAATTAACGACACGGTTGAAGTATGTTCTGATCTGAACTTTTAAAAGGCACAGAATGTAAAGACCAAGATAAATAATAACCCCTAGATCTCTTTCCAGGCAACAAGAATGAACCTATTTTTTCACGACAACCAAGATCTCCTGCATATATAAATGTGGTGCGTGTTGGAAGGTCTCTGCTTGTTTCAACAAGTGATGAATAATTCAACAAAAGCTATACACACCACAGAGGCCCATGGAGGTCTCCCACTCCTCCTGCTTTTCGCTTTCTTGTCCGATATGTCTGAAAATAGGTCAATGTCATCGGGATGTTGGTACCTTCAATGCCCGTGTGATGAATGGCACCATGTGGGAGTGAAGTCACCCCCATGACCTCCCTTCATGTGTGGCTTGTCATGGAAGGAAGCAGTCAGGTGTGAAATGATTAGGACATGGGGCATCTCTTCTACCTCAAGGGGAACTGATTCATGGGCCTCTTTATTGGACAGAACCAGAAGAAAGAGATGAGACCTTCTAATCTGAATCTGATCTGACCTTCTAACTTCATGAAATTCCACCCAGCTCCGTAATAGACCCTCTGAAAAGTAAGTTTCTAAATATTTATTTCATGGTATACAATCTGCCTCAATCAATAGCTTTAAAATATTAAGTGTAGAAGGTTTTGAAATCTGCTATGCTCTGATTGTTAAAGAAGAATTTTTAAAACCACCCAGCTTAGCAATCCCTCTAAAAGTAGTTTTAATGCAGTTTCTTTCATGGTGTACCACCTGGCTCAGTAATAGGCCCACTCAGAAGCAAATTTTTAACTCTTTACTTCATGAAATACCACCCAGATGGCTATTACTCCCTCTAAAAAGTACATTTTAAACTACTTTTTTCATGGTGTACATCCTGTCTCAATATTAGGCCCTTTCAAATGTTTTGTTTATTCTTTCTTTCATGATTTGCCACCTGGTTCAGTAATAGGCCCACTCAATTTTTTAATGATAAGCCTTCACATATTTACTACGGCCAAGTTTTATGACTGTTTTCTGAACGTAACGTGATGTATGCTTCAGTCCTTTCAAAAGTCATGTAAAGTTTTCTTTTCATGGTGTACCACCTGGCTCAGTAGTCTTCATAGGTGTACCAGAGCCCGTTGCTGTGGGCAACGGTACACCACGTGGTACACCACGAAAAGAAAAGAGAAGAAAGAGTTAACATGACTTCTCTTCTGCCTCTTAGTTTCACTGGCAAATTCCAATGTCATTTTCAGATTTGTGCTTCACCGAGAGAGAATCAAAAAGCTGAGCAGAACAGGAGAAGATAAATTGCTCAAGTGACATTTCACTTTTCCTCCTCGCGGTAAAATGTCACTTTATATTCCCGTCACGCCAGCCCGTTTAGTAAAATGAGTTTGGAAAAATGATGTTTGTCAGAACGACTGAATTTTTTAAAAGTCAGAATCTTCAGACTCCAGAAGGATCAACATAGAGACAGCAAGAGAAACAATGATTTTCAATAAAATTCACTAATATGTATGAGTTTAATAATATCATATAAAGGTAATAATAATAATAATAATAACAGTAATAACAACAATAATAATCATAATTATTATTATTATTACTATTACTACTATTGTTGTTGTTATTTTCTTATTGTTCTAGTTATTATTTTATTTTTGTTGATATAATAATAATAATAATCATTATTATTGTTGTTGTTGTTGTTGTTATAGCAACAAAAACACAGAAAAGAATGTACCAAATAATAACAAAAATATTAGGAAGATTAACAACAAAACAAAAATAAAGAACGACAATGATGATAATAATTGAACCCAGCCATTAGGGATGCACAAGCCAGTGTATTTCTTCGTGCCGGTCCCAGTACCGGGTAAATGGGGAGGGTTATGTCTGGAAGGGCATCCAGTGTAAAACTTTGCCAACTCAATATGCGGACAATGATACAGAATTCCATACCGGATCAGTCGAGGTCCGGGTTAACAACGACCGCCACCAGTGCCTTTACCCTGCAGGGTGCTGCACTGTTGGACAAAGCAGAAGAAGAAGAAGAAGAAGAAGAAGAGGAGGAAGGCATGTCCAGAGGGAGAAGGAGAGAAAGAAGGAGAGGAGATTGGAAGTGAGGGAGGAACTTTGAATGTTGGCAGCATGACTGGTAAAGGTAGAGAATTAGCTGATATGATGGAGAGAAGGAAGGTTGACATTTTGTGTGTGCAAGAGACTAGATGGAAGGGTAGTAAGGCCAGGTGTATTGGAGGAGGGTTTAAACTGTTCTACCATGGTGTGGATGGAAGGAGGAATGGGGTAGGTGTTATCCTAAAGGAAGAGTATGTGGAGAGTGAAATGGAGGAAAGTGGTGTGGTTAGGATGCAGGGAAAAGAGGTAACAAAGGTGGAGGAGTTTAAATATTTAGGATCAACAGTTCAGTGTAACGGCAAGTGTGGAAGAGAGGTGAAGAAGAGAGTGCAGGCTGGTTGGAATGGGTGGAGAAGAGTGGCTGGAGTGATTTGTGACAGACGCGTACCAGCTAGAGTAAAATGGAAGGTTTACAGGACAGTAGTGAGACCAGCTATGTTGTATGAGTTGGAGATGGTGGCGCTGATGAAAAGGCAGGAGGCGGAGCTGGAGGTGTCAGAGTTAAAGATGCTGAGATTTTCGTTGGGTGTGACGAGGATGGACAGGATTAGAAATGAGTACATTAGAGGGACAGATCAGGTTAGACATCTTGGAGACAAAGTTAGAGAAGCAAGGTTGCGCTGGTGTGGACATGTCCAGAGGAGAGACAAGGAGTATATCAGGAGGGAGGATGTTTAAGATGGAGCTGCCAGGAAAGAGGAGAAGAGGAAGACAAAAGAGGAGGTTTATGGACGTGGTGAGAGAGGACATGCAGATGGTCTGTTTGAAGGAGGAAGATGCAGAAGACCGTAAGAAATGGAGAAGGTTGATCCACTGTGGTAACCTCTAAACAGGAGCAGCCGAAAGAAAAAGAAGAATGATGCTAATAATTGGACGAATGAGCTTAACTGCTGTACAGTCATATTCTGATTGTTGAAGGAAGAGTTTAGAAAAGTCCTGATGAGGTGATGAGAGATTGTGTCGTTTAAGTGATTGGAATTGTTTAAAATCGGTGAAGTTGTTTGGTTTGTTCTTTTAATTGATCAGCTGTTGTATAACTGCACAAAGAGAAAATATCACGCTTTAGTGAAGTCTCAGTGTTTCTCCCAGGTGAGCTCCGAGAAGTGTTGAGACACCTGCTAGAAACTCAGGAGAACATCTAGACCTCAGTCTTCATCTCACTCAAAGGCTTTCTGAGACTTCCTGCCTGGCGGGTTTGGCTGTGATTGGCTCGGTTTGCTCATCTGGGCATTGATTAATTACCACGCATGGTTAATTAGTCCAGTCGATAAAAGCGGCGCTCCCGGGCAGATTCCCAGACGATCCCTGATGGTCTACAAATTTCCCAGAAGCTCCGGGTGTCAGGTGAGAAGATCCAAACAAAACTACTCATTAGGTCATTAACCAGACAGGCATCTCCATCCACTGGGCTAAATCACATCTCTTCATCTTCTCTCCTCCCATCTCTTCTCCTCTTTTCTCCTCTCCTCTCAGCTATCCTTTGTTCTCTTGTCCTCTCACTTCTTTTATTTTCTCCTCTTCTCTTCTCTGTCCTCTAACCTCCTGTCTGTACTTTTCTTTCCTCCTCTCCCCTCTTCTCTTCTTCTTTCCTCTTCTCAGCTCTTTTCTTCTCCTCTCTTCTCTTCTCTTCACTTCTCAGCTCTCCTTTCTTCTCTTCTTGACTCCTTTCTTCTCCTCTTCTCTTCTCAGCTCTCCTTTCTTCTCTTCGCTCTTCTTTCTTCTTCTTTTCTCTTCTCTGCCCTCCTTTCTACTCCTCTCCTCTTTTCCTCGGCTGTCTTCTCTTCTTCGATAATATGGCCAGCGAGAGGAGGCACATGGTGGGTGTTTCTGATAAAGTGGCCAGGGATCATCACTCTAAAGGGAATGTTTAAAGAGATCAGACTGATGGTTTGCCCTGCGGGTGTGCAGCACTGAACGCACCAGAAACCTACTTTTTCAGTGCCGTTCTAAACTTCACCGTTTAAGCTTCAAGGTTGGACAGCGTAGCGGAGGCCCATCAATCAGTGTTCAGCTTTTATAGTTTCCCTGAAAGGGTTTTTTTTTTTCATACGTTTGCCAGACATTCTTCAAAACGCCCAGAAAAGTGCAGCTCCATCTGTCATTCCTCTCATCTGTGTGTCTCCACAGTCGATCCTTGCCTGACAGTGACACTCACAGTAACGGAGGTTTACAGTGTGCTCACTTACACACACAACACACCCAATACACTGTAGAGCTTAATGACCTCTGCTTGTACACACACACACACACACACACACACACACACACAGATAAAACAGGGACTGAGTGTACAGCAGCGCAAAGTGTTGTGTGTGTGTGTGTGTGAGAGAGAGAAGTGTGTGTGTGTACATGTGTGTGCGTGCATCTTCTAGTTATGCATATTCTTAATAAGAGTTTCAGGTCAAACAACCCTAAAAGTGTCACTGTGGTGGCCCCACCCTTTGGAAACCCTGTGTGTGTGTGTGTGTGTGTGAGGTGAGCAACTTTTCTGTAAAATGATTTGTAGTTGCTGCCCCCTTCTGGCCCTCACTGTGATTACAGCCCATCTTTACAAAGACCCAGGAGACAAGTACCCACTAATTAAGTGCCCTAGCTAGGCACCCTACTTTGGACACAAGCGCGCGCTAGTTATCCACCCAAAAGGGACAGCAGTACTCACTAGCTAGGTATCCTAGTTTGGACACATGTATGTATAAATGTGATGATATTAAGGAATATGTCCACCTTAATATCATCACATTCTTACTTCACCCTGCCTTTGCATCCCCCAGATGCTGTAAATATAAACGCACGAGCTGCCTGCCCTACTTAGTGCACTAGTGCGCTTATTGGAGCGCGCTCTCGGATTTGGCTCGCCTCCTTCCCAAGCGTGGAATATTTGGGAATTTCGGAGAGGTTCCTCCTCACTCAGGCAGCGGATTGGGCCCCAGGCTCGGTAAGCTGCTCGGCGGTGTTTGTCCGGGGCTGAGCCCGAGCTCTGGAAGAGCAGAAGTGGGTTTGTAGGTGGGGAGTGTCGCGGCCGGGAGGCGCTCATCTCGGAGCATCCCGTCAGGAACGATTAACGGCTAAAGCCTAGCTTCAGGAATGCTAACCGGCTAGTCTGTTCCTCCTCTAGATTTAGCAGCCGGGGTTTATCCTGAGCGGGGCACGGTTCCCTAAATGTGAGCCCGCTCCCCGCAGGCTCTGTTTAACGCCAGTATTTCCACTTGGAAGCTCACGGTTGTCGATTTTGGCTAAGCTAGCTTTGGATGCTGACGTTGAGGAAGGGAGCAGCATTAGCCGACCGGACTGTTTCTGAAATTACGACTGCATGTTTATTCTGCGGCTTGAACTGAAATATTTAAAAATCATTTTTCCTTTTAACTAAACTGAAAACAGTGCATGAACACAACTACACAGTCCACCTTAACACACAACTACACAGTCCACCTTAACACACAACTACACAGTCCACCTTAACACACAACTACATATCCACCTTAACACACAACTACACAATCCACCTTAACACACAACTACACAATCCACTTTAACACACAACTACACTATCCACCTTAACACACAACTACATATCCACCTTAACACACAACTACACTATCCACCTTAACACACAACTACATATCCACCTTAACACAGAATCCACCTTAACACATAACTACATATCTGCCTTAACACAACTACATAGCCACCTTAACACATAACTACATATCCACCTTAACATGTAACTACATATCCACCTTAACATGTAACTACATATCCACCTTAACACACAACTACATATCCACCTTAACATGTAACTACATATCCACCTTAACACACAACTACATATCTGCCTTAACACAGAATCCTCCTTAACACACAACTGCACAATCCACCTTAACACACAACTACGTATCCACCTTAACACAGAATCCACCTTAACACACAACTACATATCCACCTTAACACACAACTACACAATCCACCTTAACACACAACTACACAATCCACCTTAACACACAACTACACAATCCACCTTAACACAGAATCCACCTTAACACGCAACTACACAGTCCACCTTAACACACAACTACATATCCACCTTAACACAGAATCCACCTTAACACATAACTACATATCTGCCTTAACACAACTACATAGCCACCTTAACACATAACTACATATCCACCTTAACATGTAACTACATATCCACCTTAACACACAACTGCACAATCCACCTTAACACACAACTACATATCCACCTTAACACAGAATCACCCTTAACAAACAACTACATATCCGCCTTAACACAGAATCCACCTTAACACACAACTACGTATCCACCTTAACACAGAATCCACCTTAACACACAGCTACATATCTGCCTTAACACATAACTACATATCCACCTTAACACAGAATCCACCTTAACACACAACTGCACAATCTACCTTAACACACAACTACATATCTGCCTTAATATGTAACTACATATCTGCCTAACACACAACTACCTATCCACCTTAACACACAGCTACATATCCACCTTAACACACAACTACATATCCGCCTTAACACACAACTACATATCCGCCTTAACACACAACTACATATCCGCCTTAACACAGAATCCGCCTTAACACAGAACTACATATCTGCCTTAACACAGAATCCACCTTAACACACAACTACATATCCGCCTTAACACATAACTACATATCCGCCTTAACACATAACTACATATCAACCTTAACACAGAATCCACCTTAACACACAACTGCACAATCTAACTTAACACACAACTACATATCCACCTTAACACAGAATCCGCCTTAACACAGAACTACATATCCACCTTAACACAGAATCCACCTTAACACACAACTACATAGCCACCTTAACACAGAATCACCCTTACCACAACTACATAGCCACCTTAAACACGACAAATCCGCCTTAACACAGAATCCACCTTAAAACACAACTACATATCCGCCTTAACACATAACTTAACATATCCACCTTAACACACAATTACGAATCCGCCTTAAAACACAACTACATAGCCACCTTAACACAGAATCACCCTTAACACATAACTACATAGCCACCTTAAAACACTACATATCCGCCTTAACACACAAACTACATATCCGCCTTAACACACAACTACATATCCGCCTTAACACATAACTTCATATCCGCCTTAACACACAACTACATATCCGCCTTAACACACAACTTCATATCCGCCTTAACACAGAATCCGCCTTAACACACAACTACATATCCGCCTTAACAGGTACAGCTGCTGGGTGTTTTGTGTGGCGGTTACATCGTGTCTATTTCACTCCTTTATTGTGTTTGTTTATTTTATCCTTCGCCTCACTTTTCCTTCATTCCCGGCAGAAAGACTCACCATGGAGCTGCCGTCCCCTCCGGCGCAGTCCAGCACTCCAGATGAAGGTCCAGGGGACGCCGCACACCTGCGGACAGTGACGGAGTCTCTGCGCCTGCGCCGCTTCCTCTGCTACGGCTCCGAGAGCGCCGCCTACAGCACGAGGGAGCGCGCGCTGGCGCCGGAGAGCGCGCTGGTGCTGATGGAGCTGGTGGAGGCCGGCCGCGGCCACGAGGTGGTGGAGGAGGCGAGGCGGCTGAGCCTGGAGGGCAAGACGGTGCGGCCGAACCCCACGCTGTTCGCGCTGGCCGTGTGCTCGCAGCGCTCGGACGCCCTGGCCAAGCAGGCGGCCTTCCGCGCCCTCCAGGAACTGTGCAAGGCACCCGGGCACCTCTTTGCATTCATACAGTACAAAAAGGAGCTGAAGGACGGGCTGCGCTGCGGCATGTGGGGGCGTGGTCTGCGCAGGGCCGTCTCTGATTGGTACAACAGCCAGGACGCCCTCAGCTTGGCGCATACGGTCACAAGGTGCAAGCACAGGGCCGGCTGGTCCCACCAGGACCTCTTCAGGCTGTCCCACATGAAACCAGCCAATGACGGTGAGTGTCTCGCCTCAAACATCGTCACCCAAAAACGCCTCTCTGCTGGAAACAACAAGAACCAGCTATCAAACAACACTTACAGCTAAAACCAAAGCTAGAACAAAGAACCGGCAGGGTACACGACGATCCAGTATCCGGTGTGAAGGAGCAGGACTAGGGTGGGACGAGGAACCACAAGAACCAAAACAAAGACACGTGGCAAAAGAAATCAGACGAGACGCCTCGAAACTTTGTGGGTCGTTCTTTGGTTTGGATGTAATTTATTCTTGTGTTTTTCCTGCGTTATTTAATTTTGTTAATTTTGTTTTAATTTAGAATTGCTTCAGGTTAAAGTGCGAAGAATGTTCCTTAAACGTCACCATCCGTGGTTCCGGTCCGTCCGAGTTTAAGATTGTGTCACACGTTTATTTTTTCGTGCTTGACAGCCATCGCGCTCATCAGCAAGTACGTGACGAAAGGCTGGAAGGTGGTCCAGGAGACTTACGTGGACAAAGAGCGTCCCGAGGAGCTGGACAAGGTGTTTGCCTACCTGGAGGCGGTGGAGAAGGCCAAGCACTCGACGGATGAGCAGGAAGTGGTTCACCTCATAGAGGAGCACCGTCTGGACAGGGAGCAGATACTGACCAATCATCTGAAGTCCAAAGAGGTCAGAACCACTGACTGGCTCTTCAAGTTCAACGTTCACAATGACTGGGCGACAGAACTGAAATATTGATCACGGTCAGATGTTTCATATCAGTTGCTGATATGAGATAATGTTCAGTTCAGATACTGATCATTATTGATCATCTTGAATGACCTATTTTTATTAAACTACCAAGAAAACAAATGGAATCACGTTATTTATTAAACTGTTAATCAAGTTATGCTAATTAATAGGCATAAATCAGAAATGAACACTACTAATAATTCATTATTACTAGTAACAAGTATTATTATTGAAATCAAATACAAATGCGTGTTCATTAATACAAGTATTTATTATCTGCCCATTAATTATATCAAATATTAAATATCATTATTATCACAATCAGAAATGAATACTACAGTTACTACTAATAATGCTAATAAAGAAGCACAGGTAAGAAATTAATAATATTATTACTGTTAATAATACTAATAATAAATGAATAATAAATCAGAAATACTACTGTTAATACTAATCAATAAACATAAAGCAGAAAATTTCACCGTAACACAAAGTGCAGTTAAAAGAAAATTCCGTCATCTTTGAGGTAAACTGCGTGAACGTAAAGACTTTTATTTTGTAATTCTGTGTGTTTGTCCCGTGGTCAGGTCTGGAAAGCTTTGCTGAAGGAGATGCCCGTGGCTGCTCTGATGAGGCACTTGGGCAAAATGACAGCAGACAAGGTCCTGTTGTCGGGAAGCCCGGAGGTGGCGGCCGTTTGTGAGAGGATTCAGGATGAACAAGCTCTGACGAAGGTACGGAGACACGTCGAGGACAAACCACTAAGAGACCTGGTGAATGAAGCGTGTGTCCCAGTGATTTGGAGTGCGTGGAAATGAGTGTTTCTCTAAAATTAAATCATATTTTTTGGGGAGAACTAAGTATTTTGGATAAACCGGGGAGGGCAGGACTGCATCTTAATGTTAGCCTCAGCTAATAATCTTTACCAGCCTCATCGACTGGGGCGGCGTTGGCCTAGTGTTTAGAGACGAGGCTCCAGGATCAAAGGTCGTGGGTTTGAATCCCAGACCAGTAGGTTGCTCTGAGGTACCCTTGAGCCAGGTACCGTCCCTGTCACCACTCCCTGGCACTTTAAATAGCTGCCCCCTGCTGGAAGGTGGGTGTGTGTGTGGGTGAAAAGCAGAGGAAGCATTTCATTGTGTCTCACTGTGTGCTGTAGCGTGTTTCACAGTGACGTAGTCACTTTTGCTTCACTTTCACTTCGTCTTGGCTCATTACGTGCGGGTAAATCACTTCTTTGAAGAGCCAATCAGAATAGAAGTTGATTTACATAACCAGAGGGACTGTAATGCAAGAAAGGTTTACCTTAGAGATAAATACATCTAAAAGTGAACGTTCTTAGTCGGGGCTACATCATGATCGCTTAATTTTTTAAATAAAGTGTTTTAAACGCGACCGTTTTCCAATCCAGGCGAAAACACACCCCTTCAGCGTGCTGGTCGCTTCTGAAAACTACAAACGAGGCCACGGGAAGCGCGGCAAGTTAAAATGGGAGCCCAACAGAGACATCGTTCAAGCGCTGGACAGTGCCTTCTGCAAATGTCTCTCGGTGAGTACCGCTACATCCACGTCGTAGGGGCTTAAAGTAATCCAGGATGTCCTCACGTGAGAGACGCAGTTTTGCAAAGACGTTTAGTCCTGTGGTAATCACCATAGAACCGCTGCGTCAGACATGCCTGGCCAAAGCTATAGCAGCATTATATTTCATTTTATTTGACATATATTTATTTATTTGATGCATCTTCCAATAATTTATTTTTCAATTTATTGGAAGATGAAACCAACAGAGACGCAGGATGAAAACTCAATACAGGCTCTTTGGATTTATCCTAATAAACATTATACGTGATGTTTAATTGATTCAAATATAAATGAGGCCACAGAGACACTTGTTCACATATTGATCACTCTTCGTTCAGGTGCCACGTTTATATTTACACTTTATTTTCCATTCTATTAGACACATCAAACATCGAAATCGAAATCAGTAGATTATCCTGAGATTCCCTTGAGCAAGGTGCTGTCCCCATCGCTGCTCCCCAGGTGCTGGACATGTCTGCCCCCTGCTGGAGGGTGTGTGTGTGTGTGTGTGTGTTAAATATGGAGGATGTATTTTGTTGTATTTCGCTGTGTTCCCAGTCACACTCACTTTCATTTTGAGGTCTGAAACTCGCATCCTTTAGAATTTTCATAGAAATCACCACTGAAGTTCTGGAAGAGCCACACATGAGCTTATGGGCACCAGACACAATGCTGGTGGGTCTTAAAGCCCCTCAGAATGTCTGTGGAGCTGCTGTTTCTGGATTGTTGGATCATTCTTACCTTCTGGACTGATTGTTTCTTGTCTCATGTGGCAGAACGTAGAGTCCACGGGGAAACGCTTCCTGATCGGAGTCGATGTGAGTGGGGCTCTCAGCAGTCTGGCTCTCGGGAGCTCTGTCAGCACCGTCGCTGTAGCTGCGGCAATGAGCATGGTAAGATGAGCACCAACCTGTTGACCTCCAAGTCCTGAGACCCTCAGTTCTTCATGTTCAGCTCCCAGGCTTTTTTGTATGTTTAATGTCTTGTAAAGGAACAGTTCTCCAGATCTTCCTGAAGGACAGTGTTGTTGTCCCTCATGTTCAGTCCAGTCTCTGTACCTGAGCAGTTTGATAGTTTTGTGTTGGTTAATCCACACAGTGATCTACGTCTGAACCTTCAAGCAGAACAAAGCGTCTAACTTGAAACAAAGCAGTGCAGATGATTCCAGATGATCAGGGGATTCCTTTACTGCTGATGCTGAGTGGGTGGAACCACTTTACCTAGAACCTTGTATCTTTACACACTTTGCAGCCTGGAGCTCTAAAACATTTGTTCCAGTTTCTTTAATTTAATCCTCATTATGATAAAAATCAGACAGCCTGGCGGGAAACGGGACAACAAGGTGATTCCCTAAAATATAAAGAAATGAGGGGCTCTTGACTTTACACAGTGATTTATTACTAAATTAATCTCATAGGAACAAATATCAATAATTATAAAATGCATTTTATACACAAAGTCTGCTCTGCTGTCACACAGGTCCTCCCTCTCCCCCATCACTCAGTATACCTGTCCTCTCTCTCTCTCTGGGTGTGTAGCGCGGTCCTTCCTCTCCCCCATCACTCAGTATAACTGTCCTCTCACTCTCTGGGTGTGTAGGGTGGTCCTCCCTCCCCCCCATCACACAGTAGTACTGTCCTCTCTCTCTCTCTCTCTCGGTTTGTAGGGTGGTCCTCCCTCTCCCCCATCACTCAGTATAACTGTCCTCCCTCTCCCCCAGTGTTGATGATATTGGTACTTAACTGGTCGTGAAGAAACACTTAGGTATCGCTGACATTCTTTCAATGATGTTCCCCGTTCAAGGTCATCGCGCAAACCGAGGCCGATACTGACGTCTTGATCTTTTCCGAAGGAACCATGGTTCCCTGCATCATCTCTGCTGACACTTCTCTTCTCCAGACAACGACGCAGCTCGTCCAGGTAACCGCTTGTTCATCGCAAAAATGAAAAAGAAAAATCCAGACAGCCTTTTTCCAAACATCACATGCTTTGATCTCCTTTAGATCCACAGCGGCGGCACGGACTGCGCTCTGCCCATGGACTGGGCCTCCGAGAACGACAAGACAGTGGATGTGTTTATCATATTCACCAATAACGACACCCGGTTTGGAAGCAGAAATCCTGCAGAAACACTGAGGACGTACAGACAAGTAGGTGACCCTTTACATTGAAAAACTATTTTGTTAATTTCTAACAAAGTGCATATCCTGTTCAGAGTGAGATTCATTGCTGTTTAACATGTTGAATACATATATATTCAAAATGTCCCATTTCTTTTGGCCAGATAAGATTTACAGGGTGCATATCTTACACCTACCCACTTTAGGCAACTTTGATAATGAGCTGTGACGCAGCAGCCAATCATCATTTAGAAAAGAACCACCATATTCATTCTAGTTCTCACATAAGTTCCCACTCCTGTGTAAAAGTCTTCAACCCCTCATCTCTTTATATTTTAGGGAATCACTTTGTTGATGCAAAAGTATTTTTTTGTTAGACGATTTGTTCTGCTCGAAGGTGCAGATGTAGATCACTGTGTGGATTAACCAACACAGAACTATCAAACTGCTCAGACTGGACTGAAAATGAGAGACAACAACACTGTCCTTCAGGAAGATCTGGAGAACTGCTCAGGTACAGAGACTGGACTGAACATGAGAGACAACAACACTGTCCTTCAGGAAGATCTGGAGAACTGTTCCTCAATAATACCTTAAAAATACAAGAAAGCCTGGAAGCAGGTATGAAGAAATGAGGGGGTGAAGATTTCTGCCTGGTTTTCCTGAAGTTTATACCTTTGTTTACATGACCATCAGTGGACCAGGTTTTATCGTCACAGTTTTGTAGGCCATAAAAGTTCAAAGACTAACGAAAACATGTATGTGCATTTATGAGTTTTGAGTTATGAGTATTTTCTAAAGGGTTACGGATTAAGGGAGTGAATGAATGCAGGATAATGACGTCTGTGTCTTTGTTTCCCTTTCGTCAGAAGACCGGCGTGTTTTCCAAGTTGATCGTCTGCGGAATGACAACAAACAGCCTCTCTGTTGCCGATCCGGACGACCGGGGAATGCTGGACATCTGTGGCTTTGACTCTCGGGCCGTCGACGTCATCCGCCACTTCGCACTGGACGTCGTTTGAGAGGGGGGCATTGTGGGAAGTGAAGTTTCTGGAACCAAACTCGCTAAGCACAGAACTGCCATGCTGAGTAGCAGAATAAAAGAGATCAAAGTGCAAAAATCTTTAAAAAACGTGCAGAAACAAGGGAGAAGTCCAGCGGGCTGGATTGGTATTTCAGTCACTTTATTCGCCCAAATTTATGAACGAGGCTTTTGAAGCTATAAGAAGTTGGATTTTTCTATCTTTTTTCTGTTTTTCTGGGGAGGAAAACGAGGAATTACACACCAGTTTGGGGAAGAAAGCAGAATGAATAATAGAGTAAGCTTTTAAAAGATGACGTCTCGGTGTAATCCACTGATTAGATTTTTTAATTGTGCTAATAGAGGCCTTTATCATTTCTGATGTGTGTTTGTTTCCTGCCTAATCAGTTATGAGCGCAGACGTAAAAGCATCGACTTCTGTTGCTTTTGAGTCGTAGTATTGCTTTGTGGGCAGTTCGGCGCCTGTCAATTGGTGGGAGAAAGACCCACGTATATCACGTTTTAATATTTAGGTTTAGAAATACCTCATTTATAACAATGTGGGGCCAAGTAACTTTGGACATTGGGGTCTTGTTGAGAAGACAACAGATGAGTTTACGCCTTGGTGCACCATTACCTGTCCATGAAGGATCGGTGTGTGTGATCGGGGACATTTTTTGGACGGATGACCCGACTAATAGCATCTTAGCTGCAAAGGAGGTTCGTGTACGTTGATCGTAGTTGCTTTGCATCTTGTAAGTTTGCTGCTGTTTTCCGAGAAAATAATTTGAACCCAAAGTTTGTTCCAATGGACTTGGTAACATTGTGTCTCCGACTCCGTAGCTAAAAACGCAGGACGCCAAGTAGGTTTATATTAGGTTTGTTTGAACACAGAGAGGACAGTTCTACTGAGTGGTGGGGAGAGAGAGGACCGCTGTACTCACCCAGAGAGAGAGAGGACAGTTCTACTGAGAGATGGGGGAGAGGGAGGACCACCCTACACACCCAGAGAGAGAGAGGACAGTTCTACTGAGAGATGGGGGAGAGGGAGGACCACCCTACACACCCAGAGAGAGAGAGGACAGTTCTACTGAGTGATGGGGAGAGGAGGACCGCCTCTACACACCCAGAGAGAGAGAGTGACAAGTTCTACTGGAGTGATGGGGAGAGGGAGGACCACACACCCAGAGAGAGAGAGAGGACAGTTATGTATAATTCCCAGTGGGGGGTCGGGAATTCTGTGTCCTAGTTGAATGCTGCATTAGTGACGTTATACTAACTGATGGCTGTTCGCCTGCATTAGCAGTTTTATCGTAGCGCTTTAAAGACATATGGACGTGGTGGTAAGATAAGACTGGTAGAAAGACTTTGTGTAACAGACATTTTAAACGGCTAATGGAAATGTAGGATTGTTAGCTATGAGCACTAATTTAACCAAACTCTCTTGTAGAAACTACATGTTGGTTCTAAAAGATGGACTTGAATGTATTTTTGGTTCTTTATATTTGTGACACTAGAGACTGCTTTATACCTCCTTAATCATTGGCAATATGTAAAATGCTATATTTTACTATTACTAGAAGTGCAAATTGAATGGGAAAATGCTAATTTAGGTCCATGTGGTCTTCAGAGCTGGCGTTGATGATGAAATTGATTTAGCACTTGATTAATTCAATAAAAGTTCATTTTTTAAGTCTCATTTACCTCACAGCATCATTTACATTTACGGCATTTAGCAGACACTCTTATCCAGAGCGACTTCCACGTCCTAATTACAGGAACTGGAGACACTCAGGGTTAAGGGTCTTGCTCAGGAACCCAGTGATGGTAGGGCTAGTGGTGGGATTTGAACCTGGGACCTCTTGATCCATAGGTCTATAGGCAAGTACCACCACCCCGCATTGTGTTGTCATGTTTTTATTACATCAAACTGAAATTCTGTAGCAGCTGGATAACTCTTTCAAAATGTACATCATATTCTTTTTCCTAGTGTTATTTGCATGTATTTACTTATTTTTATAGTAAATATCTTAACATAACCGAGGTAAATAATACTAATAATGAAAAAATATTGCTTAGAAGGTTGATTACACCTGAGGTTCTTCCTTTTCAGTATAAACAGTATCTCTAGTGTAGTATCTATACACTTTTTCCATTTATTTTGCATCAATATAGTCAGAAACCGAGGTAAATAAGTCAGAAATTGAACAGATAGGCTTAAAACTGAGGAAACGTTAAGTATCAAAGGTAAATGTGTCAGTAATTGGAGTTCTGTGTGCAAGCAACTGATGTAAAGTAATTGAGGAAATTTGAGTTACGTGAGTAACTGAGGTAAAGTAATTATGGAAAATTGGGGCAAAGATGCCAAAAAACTGAGGTAAAGTAATTATGCCAGTAACTGATATAAAGTAATTGAATTTGAGTTCATTTGAGGCAAGTATTGAGTAATTGGGGTAAATATTTAAACATTTCAATATTCAAACCTCAAACATTTGAGGTAATTTGCCAAAAAAAAATGAGGTAAAGTAATTGAAGTAATTTGAGCCAAATATGCTGAAAACAAAATACTTGAGTTAAATGTGACAGTAACTGATAAATGGACCATACACTCAGAAAAATGTCAGTAACTGTGATAAATGTCTGTAACTTAGTGGAATATGTTGGAAACTAAGGTAGATTTGCCAGTAAGTCTGGTAAATATGGCGGTGGCTCAGTGGAATATTCCAGTGAGAGACGCCGGAGTCCGAGTGGAATATTCCAGTGGCAGAGTCAGCTGTCCCTTTGTAAACAGTGCTGGGACTTTGGTGCTTAGAAGAACAGGAACCTTTGTGGTGGTTACACCCATTACTGAACAGGGACGTCCCATCAGACTGGTCTGAGGCTCTGCTTATACCCCAGCTCCGTTGGTTCCAGTGTTTTGTAATATTACACTGCTGTGATTACCCTCGCCTGCCGGGCGGGGAGGTGCTCTAGTTCTACCGGTTCTGATTTGTGCTAATAAATAACTACAGGTCTCAATCTGAATGAGCAGAGTCTAGAAAATATGCCAAGAAAAATAAATATGCCAAAAATGAGGTCAAGTGAGGAAAACTGAGATAAATGTGAGGTCTTCGGTAAATGTGCCCTACGTAACGAAACGTAGAAAAATATGCCAAGAACAAGGTAATTGATAAATGTGTGAAACTAAGGTAAAGTGAGCTCTTTGAGGTAAATGTGGTTACTGAGGTAAAAACGAGGTAAATATGTGGGCAGCTCAGGTAGATTGAGGTAAATGTGTAACTGAGGTAAAGTAATTGAGGTAAATTGCAGTAAGTATGTGAGTAATTGAGGTCATTTGAGGTTAAAAATCTCAAGCGCGAAAGTAAGTGAGGTAAATTTGCCAGAAAAATTGAGGTCAACGTGTGAAATATGAAGGCAAATGGAGGCAGATGAGTAACTGAGCAAATGTCATTGAAGTAAGCTGAGGTAAATTTGTGAGTAACTGAGGTAATTTGGGGTAAATATGTGAATAACAGGTAATTTGGGGTAAATATGGGAATAAATGAGGTAATTTGGGGTAAATATGAGAGTAACTGAGGTAATTGAGGTAATTTGAGGTTAAATGTTACAAATGTTGGAAAATGTTTGGAGAAATAAGGTAAATATGGCAATAACAACAGGAGCCAATGAACATCTACAGGCCTGAACATGGATGAGCAGAGTTTATGTTCTGCAGCTGAAGAGGTCCAGTTCCAACGATACTCACAAACTGAAGTGGCCCTCAAAACAGCAGTGAGTGAAATAAAACATAGTGTAATCTTGGAGGACACTGGAACGAGGTTGAATACGAGGACTGCAGTAAAGGAAGGGAAATTAAAGAATGTATGGTCAAACTGAAAGCCTCGGGAAAAATGCTGCAGCACCAGAACCAGAATAATTAACTCCAACATGGAGGAGCATCTATACCTCGGGTTAACTTTGGAGACAACACTTGCATCTAATCATAGATTTCTGTTGATGTTAAAGCTGCTGGGACATTGGGTAAAAAAAAAAATTTAAAAAAAACATTGAAGAATGTTTGTCCTTTAATTAACTGACATTTAATTAACTTTCAAAAGTGCTTTAGAAAATTCTGTGGTGGTGAATGGAACCAGACGTCTCCAGCACAATTCTGCATTTTATTTTCACCTCTTACATTTACATTTATGGCATTTAGGAGACGCTGTTATCCAGAGCAACTTCCACGTCCTCACTACAGGGACAGTCCCCCCTGGAGCGACTCAGGGTTAAGGGTCTTGCTCAGGGACCTAGTGGTGGTAGTGCCAGAGGTGGGATTCGAACCTGGGACCTCTGAAGCTCCATGTGTCTTCTGATTGATAACATGATATCATCAGTTTGGCCTCACAGCATATCCCTCCACCATGAATGGGTTTAGTTTTAGTCCAGAATAGGTGTAGGTGAATGTAGTGTTCGGAGTCTTGCCCAAGGACAGCTGTTGGTGTAGAGTGGTGGACTTGGCCAGGCAAGGAATCAACCTCCAGTCTGCAGTACAGTGTTGTTATCCACTACTCTACGCCATCTCTGTTTACACCATTCAACCCTTCCTAATGGAGCTGATGGTCACAGAAAATTCAAAATTACAAAAGAATGTGAAATCAAGATTAAGGACTAGAGCTGGAAAACCCGAGGATATTAATGTTGCAATTTGGGGAAAAAAGACTTTCCTAGTCAAATAAATAATTTTAGCATAATAAAAATAAATTTACTGTCATTAGCTGGGTAACATTAAATTGAATATTTAAAGTTACCACTTCATAGAAATCCTTCTATTAAAGGGACACTGTTCCAGTCCCTCCAGGGAAACCAACTTGTTTTAATAGTGTTTTTGAGACATCACAAAAAATTAAATAAAGTACAGGGCAGCCAATCAGAGCAGAGGTCATTTGCACTTAGAAAAAGAAACATTTTAGGACCTTTATCACAAGAAATTGGCAAATTAATCAGGAACGTGACACCAGCCTCAGCAAAGCACTAAGAGAAAAGTACGAATTAGGCTAAAAGTGATTAAAACTATGCATCTAAATGGTTAAAAATGAGTTTCCATCAATGAGTAAAACAGACGCGGTGAATTCAACCTATTTCTGTTCATTCCTTCACCAACATGTTCACAATTTAGAGGTGGGCGATATGACTTCAGTATTTAAAGAACAAGGTGATATTTTTAATTAATTAATTTTTATGCGCTCTGTAAAATCCTGATTATGATGATGAGTTTATTTGTCAGTGCTATTTTATAGGAAAATATAGTGATGTATCGCGATATTGTATTTCTGTCATATCACCCAGCCCAATAACATTTCATCAGATTAAGATAAAACCTCCCCTTTCAAACACAAGTGTGGAATAGTGAGATTTTAATGGCACTTTCACTAGAATTCACTTTTTCCAAGGAAATACAGCGGGGAAAATACGTGTTGAACACGTCAACGTTCTTCTCAGTAAATCTATTTCTAATGAGACTATTGACATTTAATTTACACCAGATGTGGGTAACAACCCAAGTAATCCACACATACAAAGAAATCAAAACAAACAGGTCCAGGAATGAAGTTGTGTAAAGTAAAGTGGACACGGGAACTAAGAATTGAACACACTTATTAAAATGTATTCAGTACTCTGTAGAAAAGCCTTTGTTAGTTAAGAAAGCTTCAAGACGCCTCCTATATAGAGAAAATAGTCTCATTGGTCAGGTGTGATTTTGGACCATTCTTCCACACAAACTGTCTTCAGATATTGAAGGTTCCTCTTCTTCTATGAACTTTGATTTTTAGTTCTTTCATACATACTGATAAAAACGTTGACGTGTTCAATACTTATTTTCCCCGCTGTAAACTAATAGAATTTACTGTACATTAATATGGAGTTACTTCATACTTTGAGTGGTTTTTAAAATGGACCTCACGGTCTAACAGATTGTCCCCTCTGCACCGCAGAATGATGTGGAGCAAAGATGGACCCAACTGAGGAAACCAGTGCTAAATGATAGTCCCCACTTCTGAAGTTTAAGTATGGTGTGTGTCAGGACTCAGATTGGTGTTCTCCACGATCGTCTCAGTGCTGGACGAAAACGTAATGGAGGGGGACGTGTTCGCTGCAGAGGACTGCAGCTCCTTGTGGATGGTGTTGAGCTCTACTAAGCCTTGGTGTAGCTGGTCGGTTACGTCTCGGATCTTGGTGGCGAATTCCGACTTGGCTCCTTTCTTGAGCTCCTTCGAGTCTTTGGCCACAAAGTAGATGTCCATGCCCACGAAAAGTCCTGTTAGGATGCCGGTGGCCATGCTGGCAATCTGGACAGCCCGGGCAGCTGTGCTGCCGGCTACATTAGCGATCTGCACCACCCGCATGATCTCATTGGCGTTGATCAGTACAGCCTTACCAGCCATGGCGCCATCCTCATAGATGTTGCCGAGGGCCGGGAAGTCTTTGTCATAGCCCTGTTTCTTCAACCTCAACAGGTTAAACTGCCGCAGGTTCTCAATGCCCTGCTTGATGAACTTCATGCACTTGTTGATGTCGGCCATCTTGTTCTGGTAATCCTCGATGATCTTCTCCACCTTCTTACGGTCCATGGAGTTATTGACCGCGTTGGAAATCCCAGCAGATGCTGTGGTCAGGCCGCCGGCTGCCGCAACCCCGAGGCCCACTGCTGTCACGACAAGGGACGTCCCCATGGTAACCGGTGCCAGGGCGAGGCCGGTGATGGTTGCCACACCGCCCACGGCACTGGTGGAGCCGCCCGTGACTTGGGCCACTTTGGTCCTCCAGTTGAAGCGGTCCAGGCTGTCAGCGATGGCCCTCAGATCAATGATGTGCTGCCAGAGACCTTCGGCTCGTTCTGAGAACAGTTGGTTGAAGACACGGATTCCCTTCTGAACCTTCTCGGCTGTGACAGCAAACACCCTGCAAAAAAAAAAACAAACAAAAAAAACAAAAAAGAAAAAACACAGGTCTTACTCATACAAACCTGACTTAGAGTGTAGCATCACAGCCACTTTTATTTCTTTTCCAAGACCTACTCCATCATTTCCTGCATTTTATTTTAATTTCTGCACCAATTTTGAACCATAAAGTCATTTCTGTTACTGTGCTCTTAAGACATAAGTAATATCTATAAGCTTTTCTCTGATTGGCTTATACAAAAAGTAGGCTCCTCATTACTTGTGTGGGATTAAACTGCTGTTTATCAAAATAATGATGGTTTGTGGCTCAGTTTCCATATTAGAAAAGTAATGAACTTACTTGGCCTCTTCCTTTTCTGTCATGTCTTCGTCTTTAAGCATCTCCTCCCAATCTGAATAACACACGACCAAGGATAGTGATGATTATTTGAACAGAACGATTTACACCATCTTCTAAAACTCAGTATTTCTTAGACTGTTTGTGATGTTTTGTGACACCCACGGGTTACTGTGCTCCACCACTCCATTAGGCCTTGAAGATCCTGCCAAAGAAACCATTAATGCTCAATTAACAAATGAAGTTATTAAATAACGACAATATAAATACATCAGTGTGATTACAGGCTGGGAAATTGGTCAGTAATTTGTGGCATCTTTACCCTGAGACCAAGAAACATAAGCATAAATCATGCTAGCTCAACTCAAACGGAAAATAAAATGATAAAAGCGTACATATAAATACCTAACTTGTAGATCAAACTGCGTTTTGAAAGATAAACAGGAAATGCTAATGCCTGTATGCAGTTCTAAAGTTTTCTAAATATTACTGCACGTGTTCAGCTACTTTTTCATTTAGCTTCAAGAATTAAAACTACATGATCATCATGATAGTTGGTAGATAATTTGCTTATTAAATTTATCCACCAGGGCAGGACCAAATCATTTAAATATTTAAGAATTTGTTAAAAATTATAGTAAAGTGACTGTAATGAAAATGTTCAAATATATTAAAGCTGGTGTAGTACAGCCATTGAAGCTAAAAGAGCAGAGATGCTTAGAAATCACACGTCGGGGGGCTTTATGAAAAGAAGCCTTTTTTTTAATAGGCAGGCCAATCAAAAGTCCAGATTTGCATTATTTAGTGCTTTTTAGGAATCAAGATATCCATGTAATCCACCAAAAGTTGTTATTTCCAATTATTTTCAATATTGATTCACCACTGGCCAATATTATACATTTTCAAGTTTTTTTCTGGGTTTTTCCATTCTAAATTCATCATATGCCATGATTTATATAAAAAAAACACAAAGAAAAAAACTATTATTTATAAATCTGCATGGATGGGGAAGTAAACATCAACTTTGACAATATGTACATGCTTGTAGAATTCCTGATGACATGGACCTTTTAATATATTGAAAGGCAAAGTGTAATTGATATACAGATATTTATACCATACTGTGCAGCGATATTAATCCCAGCCCTCTTAGTCTTGGGTGAAGACAAAACCGAAAAACCCTAAAATCTCAGAGCCTCACACTTCAAGGCTGTAGGAAAGGCTACAATCGCTGCTTCTCTAGCATCATGTGGCGCATGATGACAAACACAAGCTCATGTTAATGGATAAATAGTCAACAACGGTGACAAAAATGTTTAAAATCAGGCTTCTTTGCAGGGGTTTGGAGAACGAATATTTCGGAGCCTGAAAAAAAGGTACTGAGGACCGTTTAACTGACAGATCTAACTGAGACCGTTCGTTTTGCAGTCTCGAGACCTGACATGAGTAATCTCTTGCTGTTTAATTTCTGAAAACATACCTCCTCTTCCTCCTTGTGCGCTTTCTCCAAACGAAGGTCATTTAATTGGTCCATCAGGGACCTCTTCTGGACATTGCTCTGGGAAAAGAAAAATATGCACATTTTATGAGCTGCAGTAAATGCTGTACCAGTCATTGGTTAATGAGGAAAAGTCTTCCGCTTCATCACTACATCCTCATTCTGTATGGCTGAGACCATCTTGAGACCAGAATAAAAATCCGGTGTTACTGCAGACGTTTTGCAATATATTAAGCAGGGTGACATGAAAGTAGAGAGAAAAAAGGAAGCAGAAAACGTCTCCCAGATAGTATGTCATAAGAGACACAACATACAGACATTTCTTTATACCACAATGCAGTGGGCCAGACATGTACAGGAGGTGGAAAATGAAATCAATGTTCAGTTTGGTTAGAAACCAAAACTGACCACAGAGATACCTCCTTCCTCATTTGGGTTTAAAGAGGCAGTGAAACAATGGAGATGGCAAGAGGAAGAGATGAAGAGATATCGTTGTTCAATGGGAAGTGGACCACTTTCCTAAAATGAGATGTAAAGAAAGTCCTCCAGAGAGGTTTTTATGTTGAGAATATATTAACCAGCACATTTTTATCGTTTTCTTAGATCAGCTTGCACAGATTATACACCTGATGTGCTTTCATAAAAACAATGTTTTTGCCGTTTTCGATAGAGCGTGGAATGATTACAGGTCTGTAGATTATTTGAGGTTAATATTTTAATAAATCTGAACAGTTGTAGTGCTTCTGTTAAAACATTACCTTCTAAAAATCTACAAAAATCTGGACAGTTTGGAGACAAAGTGAGAGAAGTGAGACTGTGTTGGTTTGGACATGTCCAGAGGAGAGACGAGGAGTAGATCAGGAGAAGGATGTTGAAGATGGAGCTGCCAGGAAAGAGGAGAAGAGGAAGGACAAAGAGGAGGTTTATGAATGTGGCGAAAGAGGAAGGTGCAGAGGACAGGAAGGCAGGGAGAAGAATGCTCCACTATGGAGACACCTAACGTGTAGCCGAAAGGTGAAGAAGTGGTTTCTGTTTCTATTCTCACTTCTTTCATTAACATTCACTCTGTCTCGCTCGTGGACAGAAAGATATTTGGGTGTGTACACTGGTATACCTCAGAAGCAGGTTCAGTTTCTGCGACGTTCTTCTGATGCATCTTGCCCTGAAATCACAGCACAAACTGAGTTCCACTCATTTCAGTGAGGTACGAGTGAGAAGCATCACACTGAGGACTGGTTTTTTAAAACCATTATTAAACGACATTTTCCAAACTACATCTCAAAAGTGACCCAAAACTTCTCTCTACCCACTCAATCCCTCCACAGCTCTTCACGAACATGGATCAGACTTGTGGGTGTGGTTTAGGACACGGTAGGACTGACTGTCTCTACAAACATCAACTAATCTCCATGACTGCTGTCCATCCCAAATGAGCGATTTTAGATCTGAACTCCTGATCGTGTAAAAAGTCTGGAGTTTAGTTGATGTTTGTAGAGACAGTAAGTCCTTCTGGGTCCTAAAGCACACCCACAAGACTGATCCACCTTCATGAAGATCTGGAGGAGGACTGAGAGAAGTTCTGGAGATGAAAAGATTTGGACTATCAACTTCTACTGTTCACATCAACATAAAAAAAATAGGATAGGATAGGACTATTAAAATAGGATTATTTTGGTCCAACGTTCCTGAAATAAATGATGGTCAATTTAGTTTAATAAGCAAACCAACTTGTACCTTCTATCAAGTTGTGTGCTTGCCAAAAATTATGCAAATGATGGACTACGGGGGGTTGTAGGATATGAAATTATAGAACATTTGATATAGAACATAATTAGGGATTGTTAGCAACATCAGCAGCTCAAACATGTGGAGTCAATGGACAATTGTGGACATTTTAGAAAAATCTAAACGAATCAACTCCATTGAGGCATTTCTAGATGAACAAAACCCCTGATAAAGCTTTGTCCTCTACCTTGGCTGTCACTTGAGGCATAAACGGATTCTTCTTTTTCTTCACCTTGTTCTTTGGCTTTATATGGAAACAGACAAACAGGACATAAATAAACTTGAGGACATTGATCGTCTCATTCTTCAATCACATTCTAGCACTAAATATGTTGATATACCTGTATGTTTTTATTGGCACTGTCCTCTTTGCCATCTTTCTCCTTCTGGTCTTCAGCATTGGCATCTCCAAGAGTTTTCACACACTCATCACTGTCGTCCTGAGAAATGAGAGATTTGTTACAAGAGGACTTTCGTGACTTACTTGTAATCAGGATGGACATGGACAAGTAACAATTTGGGATTTTATGCATTCCTTCAAATGTTGGGAATGTACCATCCATTACTGTTTAATGAACCCACAGAGGTGTAGATCAAGAAATCATAAACAGCACTTTGCAAAATTCTTGAGCCCCTCATTTCTTCTCATCTTGCTTCTTGTGAGTTAATGCATGAGGACCAGTTCTCCAGATCTTCCTGAAGGACAGTGTTGCTGTCTCTCATTTTCAGTCCAGTCTCTGTACCTGAGCAGTTCTCCAGATCTTCCTGAAGGACAGTGTTGCTGTCTCTCATTTTCAGTCCAGTCTCTGTTCCTGAGCAGTTCTCCAGATCTTCCTGAAGGACAGTGTTGTTGTCTCTCATTTCTCACAGGGTGAAAGGCGACAGCAGGTCGCCAGTCCATCGCAGGACAAACACACAAACAATCTCACACATAGAGGACAATTTAGTGTCTCCAATCAACCTGGCATGCACAAAAACTCGGGGAGATCATGTCCACTCTACACAGAATAGTCCCGGACCGTCCCACCTGGAATCAAACCGAAGACCTTCTCGCTGTGAGACAACAGTGCTGCACACTGCACTAACACTGTAAACAATGTAGACTTATCTATTATATTAATTAAATAAATTGGCATATTTCATTTTTTCACTTCAAGTAGTTATAAAAGAACCTATAATTCAAATTCCATTTGCATTTTGAGTCCATTTGTATCATTTGTTTGGTTTTATTCAACTCAAACCAAACTAGGAGGACATTTACATACCTTCTCTGCAACTTGAGCATCAGCTGCTTTTATGGGCTCTTTTAGTCTCTTCGCCTGTTTTAAAAACACACAATTTAGGACTTTAAATCTGTAGTCTGTAAATGAACCAGCCGTCCAAAAGAAATCTAAACCATCAGAATTTATATTCACACACCGGCTCCTCTCGTTCTTGGCTCTTTTTGTTCTCTCGCTCCTCCTGCACTCCTTCACCACCGGACCCCTGCAGCCAGAAGAGAAAGGCGGCACTTTTGCTTTACAGCCAAAACACATATAATCTTAAAAAAAAGTGTAAAATGTTTCAGTAAATGTTTTGTAAGAACATTTTCTGCACATTTATCTGCAAACTTCCAACTATCCACATTCATATGTTGTATTGATTTAATACTTTTCTGCAAATTTTACAGCACTTCTTCTTCAGGCTCCCATTACGGGTCTCTACAGTGGATTGTCCATCCCAATGTCTTCCTATTTCACACTGTCCACCTGCATGTCCTCTCTCACAACATCCATTAACCTCCTCTTTGTCCTTCCTCTTCTCCTCTTTCCTGGCAGCTCCATCCTCAACATCCTTCCTGATATACTCCTCGTCTCTGCTCTGGACACGTCCAAAGCAACACAGTCTCGCTTGTCTCATGTGGTCTCCAAACCGAGCTGTCTCTCTAATACACTTGTCCCTAATCATGTCCATCCTCATCCCTCCTCAAAATCTTTAACTCTGACACTTCCGGATCCACCAGCTATCTTTTTATCAGCGCCATCGTGTAACATAGCTGGTCTCACCACCATTTTGGAAACAGTCATCACCTGCTGGCCCTAACAAGCTGTTCACTAAATCCCCATCACTTCATGCATCTTGGGTATCATGCTGCTCTCTATAGCAGTTTCATATCCCTCTTCTATTACTATCCACTCGCTGGTCCAGTTTTAGAGAAACCTGCTGTAAAACTGGAGCAGAAACTAACACATCGTTTGAAATCGACGCCTTTAACATCCTCTTTCACCAGCAGATATCATCAATCTAATTAGTGCCCAGTTTATCAGATTGTATTACAGTATAACAGTTACCATGATTACAGCTAATCAGAAAGGCCCCCCTTTAGAATTCAGTTACCGGAACTGAAAAGTAGCAGCGTTTTATTTGAGGGATGTTTTTTCAGATGTGGAATCAGAGCTGCAGGAACGGAGAGATCAGTCTCTGAGGAACCCGTGCCTGTGGGTAAGCATGTCGAAACACATCCAGTGTAATAGCAGGACGGGCCTGGACATGGACAGGAGATCTTGTGCAGGGTTTCTGAGAAGACGACATTAATATGTGTGATGATATGCACACAAAAGGGCGTCGCCCCGGCTGGTAACGATTTTGCAAATCTCAGCATCTCTCTACAACCTCCAGCCCGTCTTTACCTCAGCGCTACCGTCCAACCAGTACAACACAGATGGTCCCACTACTGTCGTCCCGTATAACATAACTGGTCTTGCTACCGTCCTGTAAATCTTCCCTTTCACTCTTGCTGGTCCCTGTCTGTCACAGATCACTCCTGTCACTCTTCTCCACCCATTCCAACCTGCCTGCACGCTCTCATGGATGAAAGTGAAGCGGTGAAGTTCATGTGGATTATTTTCAGTAGATTGTTTTTATTGGAGTTGAAGTTCGAGGCTTTAATAGTCTTTAATTCTATTAATATGGAGTGAGATTCAGTTCACTCTCAGCACAGACAGACGCTCCAGACGTCCTTCAGAGGAGACACGTCTCACTTTACACTCTCAGTACACTCCTGTACTTTTACTTTACACTCTCAGTACATTCCTGTACTTTTACTTTACACTCTCAGTACATTCCTGTACTTTTACTTTACACTCTCAGTACATTCCTGTACTTATTACAAGTAGTTGAATCTGTATTTCTAATTGTTGTAGAGTTTTTATCTTTCTTTAGTTGTTACCGGGGCAGCGGTGGTCTACTGGTGAGGGAGTTGCCTCCCGCAACAGAAGATTGTGGGTTCGATTCCCTCACCAGTAGGTTGCCCTGAGGTACCCTTGAGCAAGCTACTGTCCCCGTCACTGCTCCCCGGGTGCTTTCAATAGCTGCCCCCTGCTGCACGGTGTTTGTATGGGTTAAATGCAGAGGTCCAATTTCGTTGTGGTTCACTGTGTGCTGTGCTGTGACCTCGCCATGACAAGGGTTGTCACTTTCACTTTTCATTTGTGAACATCGTTTTTATTGGCTCATGGATGATGATAAAAATAATTTTAAAACTGGTACAGAATGATACCTCCACTGTGGGTTTCAGGGGGATAGGAGATGTTTCCATTTTACTGTCATTGGCAACCTAACAAACCACACACACACACACACACACACACACACACACACACACACACACACACACACACACACACACACACACACACACACACACACAAAAACAGAACAGAAAGCTGTTTGTTCCTCAGTGTGACTCCCACATGACTGCTGTAATTGAGAGCAAATGAAAAGAAGCTCAGAAAGAACAGCCTGAACCATCAGTGTAGAGACTCCTTCTCTTTTAATTAGACCCCATAACATTAAAACCACCTGAATAATATCGTCCCAATTGTCCCACCACAACAGCTCTGACCCATAAAGGCCTCCACAGTCCCTCTAAAGCTGAGCTGTGGTTCCAGCAGCAGATCCTGTAAGTTAAGAAGTGGGCTCATACATGGAATTGAGATATGACTGAGATATGAGAAATTTGGAGTGCAACTTGAAGTCTTTGTTCCTCAGTCAGTTCCTAAACATCATCCTGCTGAAAAAGGACCCTGTCATTAGGAGACACAGTCACTATGAATGGAGAACTTGGTCTGCAGAAATGTTTAGGTGTCGAAGTAACATCCACATGAATCCAGGACCCAAAGTCTTCCAGCAGATCATTGTCCAGAGTATCACACTGTCTCCACCAGCTTCCAATAGTGCATTCCTTCTATGTCTCTTTCCCTAGGTAAGGACACACACACATCCAGCTGTTCACATGGAAACGAGAACATGATTCATGAGACCAGCCCACCTTCTTCTATCTCTCATGGTCCAGTTCTGATGTCCATTGTAGGAGCTTTCGGTGGTGGACTGGGGACAGCATGGACAATCTGCAGTCTGCAGCCTCATACACAGCTGCACTGTATGTTCTGAGACCTTTCTATCAGAACCAGAACTTTTTCTATCAGAACCAGAACTTTTCAACAACTTGTTCTACAGTAGCTCTTCTGTGGGACCAGGTGAGGATGATTCTTTCACTCGTCCAATTTTTCCGTCTTCTAGCACATCGACTTCAGGAGCTAACTGTTCACTTACAGCCTTAAACCGCCACCCACTCAGAGACTGTATTGTAATTTAAACCATCAAAGCCAACAGAAAGATGTTTTATATCTGAATCGCTCGATACAGATCTTGAATCAGATGTGCTGTGTTAATAAATTCTATTCATTTCTTTCTCTAGACATCTCTAGAATATATTTAAAATTTGCACAATTCATTTACAAACCTGTGCAGAAGCCGGTCTTTCGTCATCTTCACAGTCGACTTCCTGATAAAGAAAGAAGGAGAGAATATTCGGAGATATCAGGGTGAACACAGCAGGCGTGTTTTGTTTGAACAGTAAACGGGAAGGTCTCTCTGATGTTGGGAAGAAAGTGTTCTGCGTGTGCTCTAAAGAGCTGTAAACTGAACTAAAGAAACGGTACCTTGATGTGTTCTCCTTGCTTTGAAGAACTCGCTCCATCAGCCACGCCGCCAATGGTTGAGGTTTCCTCCTGCAATGACAGAGAAAATACCATCAAACGCTTCAGACAGACACAGAGAAATAAGTTTCCTGCAGCAACCGAACAGATGAGAAGATCCTCTCACCTACACAGTGAAGACCTATTTCACTTCACTACATGCATTTCCATGGTTACGCTACATAAAGTTACAATGTTACATTTTGCTATTTCAATGGTTTCACCACTCCAGTGTCTGTGTTTCCCCTATTACTATTTCCATGGTTACACTGCTTCTACTTCCATGGATACACCACATAAATGTCCATGGTTAGATCACTTCCATATCCATGGTTACGCTAGATCTATTTTCAGTTACACTACTACCATTTCCATGATTACATTATCATTTCCATGGTTACACTAGCAGTAAATAGTTGTGAGAAGATTCTCCAACAGGCTGTGAAGAAAGAGAAGAAAGCTGTGAATTCTGTCGGTTCTCATGTCAATAATGTTCCAGAACCACAGACCTGCTGAGCTTCTGAGTGTGTGTCCGCAGGTGGCTCTGCTTTCCCCCACTCCTGCAGAACACACACACACACACCTTCATCACAGGTGTGTTACTCAAACCCCTCCATTCAGCCACATTCAGTTTCTGCTTTAAACCCAGATACAGATTAAAGAGCAGAGAGAAGAAAGAGCCGTTTCAGGGAGGACGTTACCTGAGCTGAGGAGCTGAACGGATTCCTGAAAATCCTCCCAAACACTCCACTCTAACAGACAAACAGTGGAAGCAGTGTGTTATTCACAAAACCACACACACACACACACACACACACCCACACAAACCAATTCATTCTTTGCAGTGATGCCACTGTAGAAGCATTTGGGATCTTAAGGTTACAAAGAACTTATGGTGCTTTTAGAATATGCATATTTAAAAATAAAGAATCAAAAAAGGATGTTAGTGAATGAACGACTAAAAGTTTTAGATGCTAGTTTTGACAATTTAGCTTCTGAGAGAGTTGATTGGTTGACATTTTGGCTTCTGGGTTCTGACTGTTCATGCGGAGCTCGGGGAGAATTTCCAGCATCAGCCATTTCTTTATCAGAAAGATAAAAGTCACCAGCGCTCTGTAAAAGCGCACACACTGACACAGCACACGGTTTAACTTACACTGTCTTTGTTGGAGGGATTTCCATCTCTGACTGGTGGTTCTGACGGAACCGGCGCTTTGTCCTGCCACAAAGAAACAAAAGGCTCAATATGAAGCCATTTCATACGAGTGATAACATTTCTTCTGGACATTTTTTTCCCCCAAAATTACCCATAATTCTGTGTTAACAATCACCAAGAGGGAATTTGGTGTCAAACACACAGTACTGTGCAAAAGTTTTAGGCAGGGGTGAAAAAATGCTGTCAACAAAGAATGCTTTCAGAAATATAAATAATGATTGTTTATTCTGATCAATTTACAAAATGCAAAGTGAACGAGCAAAAGAAAAATCTAAATCAGATCAATATCTGGTGTTACTACCTTTTGCCTTCAGAGCAGCATCAGTTCTTCTAGGAACACTCTCACACAGTCAGGGATTCTGTAGGATTATAGTCGGTGTCTGATCAACCAGTTTTACCAAACAGGTACTGGTGATCATCAACGTCACACGGAGGAGAAACACAGTCATGTTTGGAACAACCGACCGGCCGAGTTCCTTCAAAAACTGTGTGCGAGTGTGCCTAGAAGAACTGATGCTGTTCTGAAGGCAAAGGGTGGTCACACCAAATATTGATCTGGTTTAGATTCTCTTTTGTTCATTCACTGCATTTTGTTGATTGATGAAAATAAGTAGAGTAGAGTGATCTTGATCAACACTTCCATTTCTGAAAGCGTTCTGTTTACAGCATTTTACACACCTGCCTGAAACTTTTGCACAGTGCTGTAGTAGTGGTGAATGGAAACATCTTCCTTCTTTTTCTTTCGGCGGCTCCCGTTTAGGGGTCGCCACAACGGATCAACCGTCTCCATTTCTTCCGGTCCTCTGCATCTTCCTGCTTCACCACCTGCATGTCCTCTCTCACCACGTCCATAAACCTCCTCTTTGGTCTTCCTCTTTGGTGGTGAATATAAACTGACGTCGCAAAAAACAAATCAACACAAATGAATTTTATTTCCAGTGAAGCTCCACGTGTCTCTTCGGGACGGTGATGATGTTAGATGTCAGAATCCGTTTGGCCTCAAAACGTGTCCCTCAACCATGAACCAAAATCTTCTCCAAACTGGTAAAACATCTCCGGCAAACCGTTTAATGTCTGTGAGAGACGTCTGGCTCCATTCGCCAGCACTGTGACTCACTGGGTCCCAGGCAGGACTGGGCGATCTGACGGTATTTACTGTTGATGTGAAATCACATCACGGTATGTTTGTGTGGTGATATCGTCAGTAATTAAAGAACACTGAGTGTTTCTTCCAAAAGAGGGTATAAATATTTCCGTTTTAATGGATTTAGTGTGGCAGATGTAAAAGAAATACATTGCATTCATATTTTTTAGGGTGTTTTTAGGGTAGACTTTCTGAAGAAAAAAAAACATCAGGACATATCATATACAGTGAGGTGTAGGGCTATCACCCACCCCAACCACTTCATTCTGCATTTATTTATAAAGGAATATACGCCCATTTTAATGCCTCTTTACCCAAATACTCCATTTTTAAGGATAAAATTCTCCTTGAGCGCTTTTTTATTCTTTTTTCAGCGACTTAACTACTCAGAAAACTGTACGTGACCTGTTAACAGTCTCGCCCATTTTCCTCTTCTATAGAATGATTGCTTGACTGGGGCAGTGGTGTCCTCGTGTACAGGGTAAATGTTCCTTAATCGGAAGGTCATAGATTTTATTCCCTAACCAGTAGGTTGACCTGAGGTTCTCCTGAGGAAGGAACCGTCCCAATCACTGCTCCCCAGGTACTGGATGTGTCTGCCCCCTGTTGGACAGTGTGTGACAGGATGTACATGGTGTTCACAATGACTAATAGTCACTTTCACTTTCACTCAATTGCCAGTACAAACAGTACCGACAAGCTGAGCCGGGCGGCGTCCTTGTGTGTACATATCATCACGCATATTAATAACGTCTTCTCAGAAACCCTGCACAAGATCTCCTGACCGTGTCCAGGCCCGTCCTGCTATTACGCTGGATGTGTTTCGACATGCTTTCCCTGTCCTCAGGCACGGGTTCCTCATAAACACACTCAGAGACTGATCTCTCCGTTCTTGCAGCTCTGGTTGCACATCTGAAAAAACATCCCTCAAATAAAACGCTGCTACGTCTGAAGTGGGGGAGGTCTTGTGTAGATGTATTTTTTTTTTGGTCAAATGTGCCCTTTAAAAGCCAGACTCTATAAGGTGCGTACCTGTGTGTGGGCAGATTTTGGGCTGGGTTTGGGGGACCTTCTGAACAGGCTGCTCAGGATGCCTGTGTTTTCCTGAGACAAGGCACAAAAAAGGATCAGTACGAACCATGGAGCTCCAACGAGCAGCCCAGGTATCAGGAAAGGACTTACGCTGGTCATGGAGGCCTCAACCGGGTCAACTGAGAGAGTGTCCTGATTGGAACAAACAAGATAAGGTGTGTTACACAAGCTAGGCTTCTCTGGAGGTGAGCAAATATATTCAGACAGTTTAGTCTAAAATATGCTGAACTGGGTAGTTTAAAAAAAAAAAAAAAAAAAAAAGCTGATTTTGGAATATATCCAAATAATGACACGTACAGTACTGCGCTTAAGTCTTGAGCAAAAACCCCTTTAATTACATTTTGTAGAAAATTTGTGATTTAGGTACAAACGCATGTAAATCCAGTCTGAACACAACGAGAGTTTAATTCTAACCAGCAGTCAATATTCACTACCACCACCGTTATTCTTCAGCACAGCCTCAACTCTCTTAGACCAGCTCCTTGGGGCAGCGGTGGCCTAGTCGTTAGGGAGTTGGCCCCGCATCGGAAGATTGTGGGTTCGATTCCCTCACAAGTAGGTTGCCCTGAGTTACCCCTGAGCAAGGTACCGTCCCCGTCACTGCTCCCCGGGCGCTTTCAATAGCTGCCCACTGCTGAACGGTGTTTGTGTGCATGGGTTAAATGCAGAGGTCCAATTTCGTTGTGGTTCACGCTTGCTGTGCTGTGACCTCGCAATGACAAGGGTTGTCACTTTCACTTTCTTTAAGTCAGGAACATTCTCCAGGCTTCTTGAAGGACCTCCCAAAGCTCTTCTTTGGATGATTGTTTTTCCGTTCTCTGTGCAGATGATCCCACACTGCTTCTGAAACTGCTCAGGTACAGAGACTGGACTTACCACGAGAGAACACAAAAACTTTGTCCTTCAGGAAGATCTGGAGAACTGCTCCTCAACATTAAACATACAAGAAAGTCTGGATCTTGAGAAGCAAACTGTGAAGAAATGAAGTGTCCAAGACTTTAGCACAGCTCAGAAAGGCAGTGTTAAAACTAAAACTAAAGAAAATCAGTGACGGTTACAGTCCTTCGCTCGAGTAAATCAGGTTCTGCTCCGGGAGTTTCACTAATCCATGCTGCGCTTGGAGACAGAAGTCCACATCTTGTTCTTCTTATCGGGTCACAGGACATCAACTACTGTTCACACACTAAACTCATGTGGATGCTTTTATTTATTCTGCCATGAATGTTGTTCTGGGATGCTCGTTGCTCAGATAAACACTTTAGAAATCAAAGGAAAAAGTCAAAAGGTTCAGTTTGGACCTTCGTCTTGCCGTTTCCAGATGAATCGTCATTGCTGTTGGTTCTGTTTTCCTTTGCTGCCACCACTTCCTGTAACAGGGAGAAGACAGGAGATGAGTTTTTTTGTTTAAAGTCAACACGCTGAACACCTGCGCAGGTAACGTACCGATTTCTCAGCCGGCCTGGGTGACGACCTAAAAACTCCTCTCAGCATTTCCGCCTTCTTTTTCTCCCCTGAGGGTTTTTAAAAAAAGGAGAAGAAGGTGAAAAATACATCAGATCTACTGAAACACAGGACACCAGCAGTCCTGGGTTCACCACAGGGCAGGACAGGGTTTCACAGATTCCCCAAAATCAGTTGGTCTGAACAAAATCAAACATCTGAATAAGGGTTTTTCCGATTCATCAAGAAACTTCATCAAGTTTCCTCAAGGGTGGGGACAAAAATGCAAAAATATATGTTCCCCAAATATATGTTCTCCATATATGTTGCTCTTTCACACCTCCATGTCCTCTCTCACCACATCCATAATCCTCCTCTTTGTTCTTCCTCTTCTCCTCTTCCCTGGCAGCTCCGTCCTCAACATCCTTCTCCTGATATACTCCTCGTATCTCCTCTGGACACGTCCAAACCAACATAGTCTCACTTCTTTTTGTCTCCAACCCAAGCTGTCCCTCTAATATGCTCGTCCCTAATCCTGTCCATCCTCGTCCCTCCCAACGCAAATCTCAGCATCTTCACCTCCAGCTCCACCTCCTGTCTTCATCACCGTCTCCACCATCCAAAGACCTGCATGTCAGTTGGACTGGAGATGCTATATTGTCCTCTAGGTGAGACTGTGCTTGTTTGTGTTTCTGCCCTGTGGTGGACTGATGTCCTGCCCAGGGTGTGTCCACGCCTTTAGCCCTGTGAGAGCTGGGATAGACTCCAGCCCCGCCCACAACCCTAATCAGGACAAGTGGCTCAGAAAGTGAGTGAGAGAAAATACAGTGTGTATGGTTTCAATCTATAAAATCTTAAACTCTTTATCATCATCATCATCTCCATCGTCAGACAAATCCTTTAAAAAAAGTATTTTAGTGGTTTAAATCTTCTGATCTGGTTTTAAGATCAGGTTTAGTTCCAGATTTGAAGCTCCGTCACTCACTAAACTGTTCTCCTCCAACTGCAGCTCCTGACTGAACTTCATGAAGCATCGATTCTGCATCATCTGAACATTTGAAGTGTTCCTCTGGTTTTTTTTTGGAGAAGTTTTATATTTAAAAGTCAGGCTTGAATAAACCAAACAAGCCTTTTTAAAGCTGAACTCACTCAAGGAAGGGCAGTGTGGGCATCTGCGTTTCCAGCTGGTGTTAAAATCCCATGATCCGGTGATTTTCCTCCCTGAGGCGGAGGCGAGGCGAGAGTCACGTGGTGGAAAATTTCATGCAAAAACTGCAACCTGTTTTCAAAGTAAGAAGGTTCAGGAGAAGGTTCGGAACAACGTGAAACTCAAGAGGTTCTGCAGGTGGACGGTCCTGATAAAGACTCGGAAAGATCAAAGCTAGAGATGAGTGTTAAAAAAGTAGCAGTTTCTCTTCTTTCTGTCCGTTTTAGGGCAAAATAAGAGGAATGGGGACGCAAGGAGCACAAATAGAAGATTAAAGCCTCCTGAAAATGAAGGTTTTAGGATTGTTTTTTAGGGTCATCTGGGAAAAAGTGGTTTACAAAAACAAAAATGGATACAATCAATCAACAAATAAATAACCAAAATTACTTCAGTTAGTGGAACCCAAGTGGCTGTCTGAGCCCGACATGTTGAGCTACATATGCAACAAAGTGCAGGGAATATAAATAAACAAAAAACACCAAACACAAACAAACTAAGTGTTAATCACAACCTTTTTAAATGAACATTTTGAATCCTGAAAAGCATCAACTGACAGATTTCAGTCAATATTTAGTTAGAAACCCTCCTCTTTACCTCCTGTTGAGGACCTGTCCTCATGTCCTCCTGTCCCCCCTGGACAGATTACAGTGATGAGTCCGAAAGGACCCACATCTGTAGTGTCAGATTTCATGGCAAAAAAATCGAAATGGGAGGAAAGCAGGACAAAACAAACTAGTAGAACTTTAGTGGCTGAGTCTGCATTTTATGTTTACATAAACAAACAAACAAACGGTTAGAAATGACCTTTAAAAATGAACTTTTCTTAGTCCTGAAAAGCGTAAACTGACAGATTTCCTCCCTATTGGTCTGAAATACTCTTTACCTCCTGTTGAAGGAGGGACTGTCCTCCTGTCTTCCATGGACAGGTTACAGTGATGTGTCCTAAAGAACCTTCAAAAACGGCCTGCTGGATCAGAGCAGAGACACTCACCTGGACAGGACCGAGCCCCGCTGTCCGGAGTGCAGGGCAGAAGAAGGACACAAAGTGAAAACAGTTACTGTTACACTGTTGCTCACAGCGCGCGCGCCTCCTGCTGGCCGAGAGCGGAACTTCAACTGCGCCCCGCCTCTCGCTGCGTCTCGAGCGCTGATTGGCTCGTCAGATCTTGTCCCTCCAGTTTCTCTAATCACTGTCCCCCTGAACACCGTCCCTCTACACGTTGTGGGCGCGCACTCCACCCTTATATGCGAATAAATTTGTATATTTTAGGGTTTTATTAAATTATACACACTTTCTAGTTCACATAATTAAAATATTTTTAATACATTAACATGAGATCACTTTAATCATTAAAAAATATATATAAATGAATTAAAGATCCAGATAAACACACAGAAAGCGGAGTTCTCGGTGCGCATGCGCACTCCGTGGCCGTATCGTTGGATTCATTTCGAATCGGTTCTTTTGATCGGTTAGCTTTGAATCAGTTCTACTATTCTTTTTATTTCCCCTTAAAAACGGATTCAGGGAAAGGACACAATCCCACTTTCTGTGTAGTTTCTACTAAAATATTCCTTCATTTGTTCCGACACACCAGCTAAAAACGAGCTCTGTACAAAAAAAAACTTTATTTAAAAACAGGTTCAAATCTTTCCCAAATGACTCACTACACTTTCCACACAAAGGAAAAAAGTTCACATCAATTTAAACACGTCGAATCATCGAGTCATGGTTAAAATATTGTTCTTTTTAAGCTAAAATTGGCCCTAAATTTGAACTATTCCACGTTCAACACTGAGCTGTAATGGGGGGAATGGACGCTAGAGGCCGCCAGTGAGCCGCTGATAATTGAATGGTGCCAAAAATATTAATAAATGCTTTTTAAAGCAGACATTCCTTTAGAGGAACGAAGAACATGAAACTGAACTCTCACTATCATATTACAGGTTTGGAGCAGGAACATGCCTTTATTTTTGCTGGTTTTCAGCATCGTTAAAGCAGAGCGCCTCCGTTTTTGGACGAAGATGTCACTTTTAAAATAATATTAAAGAGAATTAGGAATAATACATGTGTCAAGCTCCTGGGTTAGAGATCCTCTGTGCTGAGCTACCAGAGAGCGAGGGCTTTCAATAAACAGGGTCAATGTGGAGTAAAATATAAAAATAAAATAGGACAGTGGTGGCCTAGTGGTTAAGGACTAGGCTGCATGATTGGAAAATTGTGGGTTCCAGTTCCAGACTGGAAAATTGTCCTGAGATTCCTTTGGTACAGTCCCTGTTGCTGCCCCCTGCCAGACGGGGCCTTTTTAACTCCAGTTTAAAAGTGAAAACTAGAGGAGCAAGACTACACGGGAGCAGCTAAGAAACATCGAACACATAACCTTGACAGAACCCTGGGTTTCCTCTGATCCAGCCTGGTTCTGGTTGCGTGGGACGCAATGATGGTGTCCAGGCTGCAGGTAGTGATGCTGCTGTGCGTGTGGGCCGGACAGGCCCAGGAGTTCATGACGCCAAACATTCACATCATCAAAGAACTGGGCAAACTGGAGACCATGGAAAAACTGAAGCTCATGGAAGAAACGCTGCAGAGACAGAGCAGATTAGTGGAGGAGCTGAAGAAAGAGAACGAAGGTTAAGGTCAAACCAGACGGACCTTGTTCACCTTGAATTTTTGCGAGAAACTCATTCCCCAGGTGTGGTCGATCATGTCTGGGTCCGAAGTTACCTTCATTAGTTTGCAGCTGGAGCAACGGAGCCGAGACTAGAACTCAAGGGTCACCCAAATCTGTTCTCCCAAATTTCTATCTACCCTCCTCCAGCTCTTCATTAAGGTGGACTTGTGGGTGTTGGTTAGGACACAGCAGGACAGATTCCTCCATTTTTTTAAATCCTCAAAAAACAACGTGTTGCATAAAAAGTCTGGAGTTTAGTTGATGTTTGTAGAGACAGTAAGGCCTACCGTGTCCTTAACCACACCCACGAGTCTGATCCACCTTCATGAAGATCTGGAGGAGGTTTGGAGAAGTTCTTTAAAGATACAGTGCAGGTAGTTTTGCTTTTTTTTATTATAGAAACGATGCAGAAGAGTGAGCTCTTCAAAAGTAGTCTGGGACAATTTTGCCATGGAGATGCTGTCCTTCACTGTGAACACATTTCTTCTGCTTGTGCAGGGAATTTGGGACCGAATTCCTTGCTTTCTTTCTTCAGGGATCTTCACGGCTCCGCTGAAAGGAGTTTACTTCTTCAGATTGTATGCTCACAGTCAGAGTGGAACCACAATGGCGGTCAGTCTGAACAAAAACCAGAAGGTCGAGTCCTCCGCGTTTTCCTGGAAGCCCGCTGCCAACGCCAACGGGATTGTCCTCACTCTGGAAAAGGGGGACCAGATCTTCACCAAGCTTCGGGACAATACCTGGGTTTATGATGATCCAGCACACTACACCAGTTTTGGTGGATTCCTGCTTTTCCCGCTTGAGGGTCTGAAGTGTCCTGCAATCGGATCATGAGCGTTCCTATCCTGCAACCCCAAAACTGAAAGCCACCCAGTTTCATGTGTCCCCTCCACATACAGCTCTAGGTCCAATTTAAGGTTTTTCACATCACAGTCCCTGTAAAACATAGCTGGTCTCACTACCGTCTCCAACCCGTACAAACAACAGAATGTGTCTACATAAAGCATGTCTTTCAAAGAAAACGGAAGTATGTTTAAGAAGCCTTTCCAATGTTTCCATGGTAACCATTTGTCCCTTGAGATTGTCAATTTTGAATAAAAGACAAGGTGCAACTTTTAGCATTTTATTGAAATTTATATGTAGAATTTATCTGAACCAGAGTGATGATAAAAAACATGTAAATATTAACAGACTGTTTCCAGGATGAAGAAAGGAGGTGGAGGTGTGGCAGCTCCCCACCCACAACAATAACGAGAGTCTGGTTCACTACTGTTAAAACAGCTTCCAAAGAAAACACAGTATTCTTTTTAGAGAAAGACACACACACACACACACACACACACACACACACGCACACACACACACACACGCGCACACACACACACACGCGCACACACACACACACACGCGCACACACACACACACACACGCGCACACACACACACTCTCTCTCTCTCTCCCCCCTCTGGAAACGAACAAGAGAACAGCACGTCCGTAAAGCAGCCTCTAAAATCTTGAAAACCTAAAAGGAAGAAGAGGGAGCCGCCGAGAGCCTGAGCAGACGATGGGAGCAGATAAACGACAGACCTTCATGTGTGTTTCTCTACGTTCCTCACGAAATGAACGAGTGAAATTAAAAAAAAAAAAAAAAATGTTTTTAAAGCGACTTCATTTGAGGAGAAGAGCCGACCTGTGGGAACATGTGGATTCAAAGACAGTCTATGGGTGATCTCCGTTGACGCTGTCCCCATCATCCTCTCCTTCCTCATGCTCTCCCTCTTCCTCCTCCTCCTCCTCTCCTTCCTCTTCTTCATTCTCTCCGCTGGGACTCTTCACCTGAGAGGAAAGGAAAGGGATCAACTGGAGACACGGTATTATTTAAAGGAACACTTTCCAATTGGTCCAGTTGTGGTCAGGGAGCAGTTTTTGGAGTCCAATTAGGAAAGCAATTTAGAGTGATGGGGGAGAGGGAGGACCACCCTACACATCCAGAGAGAGAGAGAGGACAGTTATACTGAGTGATGGGGGAGAGGGAGGACCCCCCTACCCACTCAGAAAGTGGCAACTGTGTTCTCTTGGGTTCCGTGGCACCACTGTGTACCAAAATTTGTTGTGGAACATTTTTTTTTTGATGACTGGAAGTGCTGAAGTGAATCGGTTGGTACTAAATGATTTCCACTGAATTCTGAGGGCCGTCGATCTCTCAGAGAAGACTCACCTCTTCCTCCTCCAGCAGGTCTCCCTCCTCCTCAGAGTCGTTTATCTCCTGCTCCTCCCTCTCTCGCTCCTTCTTAGTACTGGAGTGCTGCTGGGAAGCTTCACCCCCTTCTGACTTCACCACCTTTGCTTCTGAGACAGAGCGAGAAGAATTATCACAAACCAAAATGAATTCGGGTGGCTCTTCCACCGGGGCTACAGTTTACTATTTAGAGCTCAATCTTGGACTAAATTTCAGTCTGTATGAAGAATTACAACTCTAAATTCATTAAAGTCTAAACTTGGGCTTAATCTGGCTCAGCATAGCCCTTCCTAACCAGAGTGGAGCGAAATCCAGCACAACTGAAAGAGCAGACTCCATCACAGGGCAACAATAGGAAAACAGAAAATAGGAACTAAGCATTTGATCAGATGGTGCTGAAATTTCAGCACCAACAGACCGGATTTGCTGAACATTTAAGCCAGACATGAAGCAACTACCATCGCATCTAAAAATTGTAATAATATTCTTGATTTTTAAAAAATGGCAGAAATGCCGTAAAGATTCCTTGTTACCCGACTTCTTGCTGTGATCTTTCTCCATCCGGTCCAGGCTCTCCAGAAGGTAGTCCACTTTGTGCTTGATCTGAGCCAGTTCCCTCTTAATGGTCTGGAGGTCGTCGACTTTAACTAAAGTAAATAATGAAAAGTTAAATGCAGTGTTCCCACTTTACGTTAAATTCCCTGAACTTTCTCTGACCAAACAGTCAATATGATGACCTATAATGACCTTTGTGGCCAAAATTTATTCTGCGTGAAATATTAGTTATAAAACAGGAACAAAATGAATTCATTTATGGGGTTTTACTTCCTCTTTCACGAGGGATCAGATCTTTTTGATGAACGTTGTCAGAAGTTCCTGCGCTTAAACCCGCCTTTAAAAACAAACCATTTCGCACCAAAGCCACTCGGGACGGCCGTTATGGATGGCTGTCAAAAGTGAATGACCTGTAGTCGAAATCTAGGACGTCCCTCATCGCTGGCCGGTTCGTGGAGAGAAAGTAACGGGCCGTTTTACTCACTGGCCCGCGAAGACGAGCGCTGGCTGCTTTTGGAAGAAGACGAGAAGCTGGACTTGGTCCGGCGACTTCCTCCACTCAGGCTGACCCGGGCCCGCTTGGACGGGATGACGGCCCTCGAGAGGGGGGGAGGGGGAGGAGGCACACGGGAAGGGTATGCGTACATCCTTGAAACGGAAAGGGTGAAGTTATTGTCCTTGCTGATCTTAGGAACGGCTGTGTGCACACCAGAGACCTCCATATATTTTAACCATTTAATGAAAAATGAATTATTTATTTTTTAAAAATATGTTCATTTTAGTATATTCATTTTATTTTAGTCTTTTTTTCTTCATCATTAAGTATGTATATCTGTGACAGAACACATTTTATAAAAATATTTAAAGCCAAAATGGTTTAACTTGTTTATACTAGTAGATTCTGCCTTTTACTTTACAGCACTTTGATGCCTACTCTCTAACATGCTTTAGAAATAAAACTGACACCAACATCCAGACTAAATGGACACAAACACAGAAAGGACGTCCCTCTGTGTGTCCATCGGTGCAGGACAGAGTGAAGGAGAGTGAGAGAGAGGACAGGGAGAGTGGACGGTGGAGTTCAGGGTGTGTGGAGTGTGTGTCCGTGATGGAGAACTAGTAGAGACGGTGATGAAAGTGAAGCGGTGAAGTTCATGTGGATTATTTTCAGTAGATTGTTTTTATTGGAGTTGAAGTTCGAGGCTTTAATAGTCTTTAATTCTATTAATATGGAGTGAGATTCAGTTCACTTTCAGCACAGACAGACGCTCCAGACGTCCTTCAGAGGAGACACGTCTCACTCACTCCTCAGTACCTCCCTGTGCTTTTCTGTTACTCTCAGTACATTCCTGTGCTTTTACTCTACACTCTCAATGCTCTGCTTTTACTTTACCTCTCCAGTATCTCTTATACACTTTACACTCTCATACTTTACACTCTCAGTACACTCCTGCACTTTTACTTTACACTCTCAGTACACTCCTGTACTTGAGTAGATGAATTAGAATTGCTAATACAGAATCTGAATAAACTGAACTTGATAAAACGTATGAATATAAACTGCAGGTCTTACCTGTCGTAATAATCTCTCTGAAAATCGTAGTCAAGTTCAAAGGTGGAACTACTGCAGATGAAGAACAAAAAGCAAATGAAAACTGACACTTCCAGAGAGGAACATTTGATAATGGAGTAAATAAATAAATAAAAAGACGCACCTGTACATGTCCCCCGCTGGACGTTTTGTCGTCTTCGACCGGTGAGGTTTGGGTTCACCCGCCAAGTTAATGTCTGTTGGAAGAAAAAGCAGCCATTATCTCCTGATAAACGTCCTTTTTCGCATGGTCACCGCTCCAAAACTGGGCGTAGAGGAGGACGACGCTACAAAAAACACTTCACAGTTTATTTATACGATACACTATATGATCACATGGTCATTTGATTATGAAACTTTAATATAAAACAGAATAAAAGCAGTGCACGTTTTCTTAACGAGTAATATACCTGATCAGAGTTTCAAAAAAAGCTGTATTTCTCTCTTTAGCCAGATATCTTAAGCTCAAAGTCAAGTCTGTCCAATAGGAAAAGAGCTGAGGGATGTTGCTATTGGAATTCAGGTTTAAGTTATCTGGCTAAAGTGAGAAATCAACCAGGCTCTCGTCTGCTAATGTCCAGTTCAGGGATGTCCGGGCCCAGATCGACAGAGTTAATAAATGTGAAATACAGTTGGACCCTTACCCAGCACCTGTCCCACGATCATGCGCCCGTCCTCTCCGGCCACGGCGGCCCTGGCGTTCCTCTCGTAGGCGTACTGGACGAAGGCATAGCCCTTGTGAACGGAGCAGCCCACAATTTTCCCGTACTTGCTGAAGATGGCCTCCACGTCCGCCTTGGTGACCAGCATGGTGTTCAGGTTCCCGATGAAGACCCGCGAGTTGAGGGACCGGGGGTCCGTCTTATTGGTCACATTACTCGCCATCAGGAGGCTGCTGGTGGGGGAACGGCTGAGAGATAGACAGGGGGGAGAGAGAGAGAGACAGAGACACACACACAAACAAAAACACACACATAGAAGTGTGTTCTGATTGGCCACTTCAACTTTCCACATCCTGGTCCTGGAGCCCCCTCGCCTAAGGGTGCGTGATGGAGGGTAAAAAATATTTTTGTGTATACACTCAAAGTTGCTTTAATGATACGAGTTACAATATTCCTTAATTTGGAGAAAATATATTAAAAAGAAACACTTTCAAATTTTGAAAGCAATCAGCCATTTTTAAAGAGAAGATAATCTAGCAAAAAATAAATAGATAAATAAATAAATAACTGGATGTAAAACTTTGCATGCAGCAAAGTTGATTATATGATATGACTTGATATTTATTTGGAGAACAGAAAAAAAGATGAATATTTCATATGTTAAATCTTGCTTTGAATCAGCCGTTATTAAATTAACCAACGGCGACAATTTAGCGAATCTGTTTAAACAGTTGAAATAAACTAAAAAGAGAGTCGATTTGTTATCGTTCGGAGTTTCAGACGCGCTAAAAACAGTTTATTGTTTCCAAAGAACTTTAATTAATCAACTCGTTAAAACGTGAAACGTGTAAAAGCTCTAAAGCGCGGAGGACGAGGGGACACCAGGACCAAGATGAGTGTCTGTGAGGACAAACCGAAGAGACTTTCTACACAAACAACCACCAAGAAATGATTAGCGCTACAATTTATTTACAAACACAATAAACAACAACACACGTCGTTACTGAGGGTTCATGACATGGGGGGGCAAAAAAAACAAAAACAAAAACAAAACTACTTTTTGGAGATTTTAACGAGTTTATTTATTTAGAGTGTAACGATTAATCTGTTTTATCTTAAATGAGGATTTAAAGGAGTGCAATTTTGGTAACTTGAATAAAGAGGGGGTTTAATTTTATTAATTATAATAATAATCTCGTTATACAGAGCTCATGCAGTCTTGGGAATTTTAGCACGTTACATTTTAGGTTAAAAGACTAAGTTTGGGTAAAAACAGGTAAAAAAAAAAAGATTAATATGTATTCCAATTATAATAGAAAAGATTATTAAATAATAATCATCATTTTAAAAAGCCATTTCCCCACATCATTCAACCCTGCTGTGTGTGACTTTAATATAAATTAACATTTTCTGGGAGAAATTAAATGTTTAACACTGAAATATTATTCTTCATATTCTTTTTCGGCTTTACATCACTGATTTGCCGAGATCGCCTTCTCTCGCCCCAACGACTCATTTAAAAAAAAAAAAAAAAAAAGTAAACGGTTCTTCTGCATGTTAGACAAACATTACCGTAGTTTATGTGGTCGATGGACAAAAAAGAGACAATTTCGATCAGTGTGTGAATTTGTAAGCGATAAAGTGAGAGAGGTTGTCCTCGGCATATCAGTGATCACACGCCTGTTTTATTTATATAATTATTTATTCTGATTCATCTTTTTGACTCACTGCACTAAAACGGACTGTGGAAACGATCCGCTACCAAATTAATTGGAGAAAATTGCCTAGAACCTTTTAAAATCCATTTCTAATCTCATACTTCTCTTCCGGTTTCCCTTTTTGCACACGTGTTTGTGTAAACGTCAGTGTTCTTATTGATTACTGATCAACTTCATGTCTCAACTCCGTAATAAAGAGATTAAAGTATGAAGGTGTTTCACTTTTAATGAATGTTTTAAACAAGTGGGAGGGGCTTGTGCGTGGTGTTTGAGGGAGGGGGGGATAAGGGAGGTGTTAATGACCATCACTCACTCCATCGCGTCTCTGCGTCTCGCGGCCCGTCTGTCTGCGGTTTGTCTCTGAGGGATAAGGCTGGGGGGGAGGAGGAAGGGGGACGATTTCAGCCAAAACTACAAGTCCCAGCAGCGCAGCCCCCCGAGAATTACACTGAGGCAACAAAGAGACACCCCGTTACTACTGCACACGGACACGGCGGCTGGACACGGGGGTCCAACAGTGCGCCGCGCCACTGCACACAGGTGGAAAAGGTCAGGACCCCAAAAAACTGTGCCAAACATACCGGACACTTCCAAAAAAAAAAAAAAAAAAAAAAAAAAAAAAACAAACCCAAAACAAAAATACATGACACGGACACATCAACTCCCTTTTTGAGGTTGTATGTAAAAATGGACCCCTAACATTTCTGTCTGAATGTCTGATGCGGGAAAACCAGACGGTTAACCATAGAGGTGTGTGTGTCATCGTTTCAGTCTCAAAATCCAATTTATCCAATTAATTTGGGATTTACTGAAGGGTCCTTTAAAGGGGAGATGACCAGGGTTCAAAATGAGCCATCATATCAGAAATGAGGCCCCTTTGGATGATCTGAGTGAGGGAAAATAAAGGAACACAGTCAAGCAAGTGGACAAATCTGACATTTAAAGCAGTTTTTAATGCATATGAATGGAACCCAATGGCTAATTAGAAAAATATTGCAATAATGCGGTCCCAGAAAAATTATTAATGGCAAAAATGAAGCTCTAAAAGTAAAAATGAAAAAATAAAACATTATAAAAATTAAATAAAAAGACTTGAATGTGTGTATATATATATAAAATAATAATATTAAGGCTGATAAACACTGAGCTGAGCAGCTGCGATGAAGGGAAAAGCGCGGCCTCAGGCCTGAAACAATTGTTCGATTCATTTTCAGATTTTTCTTGGACAAAAATGAAAATTAGGACACGGGTTCGGTTACAAACCCAAAAATGAAGTGATTTGTGAAGAACAGACGCGGTTTTAATGCTGAAAACCTCCAAAAACTCAAACAGGAAAAAACAAAAACAGCCTCGGCTAACGGCTAACCCTCAAACTCGCACAAATCCTGGGCCAAAAACCCTCCAGAACGCCGTCCGAGCAGCTCAAATCCTTCACCAGAGAGCACAAAACCCAAAAATACTCATGAATTAAAAATGCAGAAAAATCTCAAACCGCCTTAAAACCGAAACAAAGACAATCCAAAAAAAAAACCAAAAAAAAAAAAAACGAAAAAATAAAAATAAAACCAGGGCAGATAAACAGACTGGAAAAAAACGGGAAAAAATAAAAACAAAAATCTTGGGGGGGGAAAAATACTCACCGAAAGTTCAAAGATAAAACGCGAAATTTACAAATATTTATTGTTTATTCGGTAAAGAACCGGTGAGCTCGAGCGGCTCAGAGCGCAGCGGCTTAACGATAGCGGTTAGAAAAACTTCAAAATAAAAGTTCAGGGAGAACAAACACCTCCTCCACAGTTACCGTTACATTTATGAAGGCGAAACAGTCACTTTAAATTAAAAATAATAATAAAAATAAGCTAAGAGGCTGTAAAAAGGCACATACATTTCCCTCTGGATTAATAAAGTTGTTTATAAATTTTTTTTTAATGTGTGTATATATATATTTTTACATATCTTCGTAAATTTTTTCCTCATTTTCTAATTGGATATATCGTTTTGTAATATTCTAAGACAAAATAAAATGTTTATGGATATTTGTTCTATATTATGTGATTGACCTGTGTCCTGTACTGGGCTTTTCTTTATGGTTAGGAAAAGTGGCGGAGATAAAAGCTTCTAGAAGTGATAAAATGCCACGAATCTTTACAGAACTTAACTTTATTGATTCCAGAGGAAAATTATTTGGTTGCTGCAGTTCCAATCGAAAAGAAATTGGGACTTTTAATTTGTACAGTAGGCGCGTTGAAAAGAAGCACGTTAGTCCTGCGCACATTAAACAAGCTGTAAGACTGTGTATCATTAATGTATAACAATTTTGTATCAATATCCCAATGTTTACGTCTCAGTTTCAGGGTTTCTGGTAAACCTGGACGACCTTAAAACCCCAGTGTGTATCTAGTGCGTTATACTGTATAAACTTGTTTGCTGAGATGAATTATAATAAAATATTAAAGATGCACCCTGCTCAAAAGAAAGAAAGGAAGGAAGAAAGAAAAAATCCTCGGGGTTTCTGTAGGCTTTTCGTTTTTGCAGGCCTGGTGGACTTTTATTTTGTTATAACGCCCCTGTGAAATGACGCAGATCACATAAACATCCTCCACCGTCTGAAATGCTGAGAAAACCAGCAAGTCCTCCAGCGAAGCAAAAACACTTTTAATGCCCCACGATCTGGAGAATTAATCCACGACTCTGAACCTGATCAGCTTATTAAGTAGAACTGAAACAGGACTCTTATTGTGTAAAGCGTTTAAAACATGTAGGACACAAGAACATTAATGAGCATATAGCAGTACATTCCTTTAAAGCTGATAAAAAAAAAGAATAAAAAAATTATTACAAAATTATATATATATTCTCATTCTTTCTTGTTCATAAATATATGCTCTTTAACAACAGAATTGAGTGGGTGTGTAAAATATTTAATACGAATAAATTAGTTTTTTCCATGCTGTGGTTCTTTTAAAGCAATATAAGAAAAACTATTTAAAAAATAAGTCAAATTAATACATTATGGCTGCTGGAACTAAATGAACATATCTATTTGAACTTTTTCATGCAAATCAGTTAAAAACCTTTAATATTAAGATCTGGTATTTCTGAGTGTAGGCTGTATGCTCTAGTTAATTCAGCTCTCGGCCTCAACTCCAACCTCCAGCACTCCTGCAGACTGAACCTGTTTATAGGCTTTTAATCCTTGACGTGATTTAAATCCTGGCCCGCATGTGACCCCTGGGTTCTCTTTGCAAAGTGGAAACTACAATCCTTAAAGCTTTAGTGCCTGAAGAGGAAATCCACCAAATTTTCTGCATAATTAAGTTCTTAGGATGTGAAACGCCTTCAAATCCGAACCGTTCCCACTGTTGGTGAATGAACGATGAAGATCAGCCAAAACTGAACCTCTTCATGGTGGAGGGACACAGAACTGATTTAGTGCTGTTTTACAATCAATCAATACAAAAAAAAAAAAAAAAAAAAAAGGGGTCAGGGTGTGAAAGTGACTATCCGTCATTGTGAAACGCAGCACAGCACAATTAAATTCACCCTCTGCGTTTCACCCACACATGCAGGAGGGGGCAGCTATTGAAAGCGCCCGGGGAGCAGTGACAGGGACTGTACCTTGCTCAGGGGTACCTCAGGGAAACCTTCTGGTGAGGAAATTGAACCCACAATCTTCCGATTCGGGGCGACTCCCTCACCACTAGGCCACCGCCGCATGTAATGTAATTAACAGCTAGATTTTTTTGTTGTTGTTGTTCAAGATGTCTGGTTCCATTCACTCTCACCCAAATCATAAACCTCTTTCTTTTTTTAATTAAAGAAAAAAAAAAAAAGTGCTCAAAATGACAAGACCACGGGTGAGAATCAGCCTTTTCTCATTTTTACTGCACAAGTTGTACAAGATTTCAACTGAACTGATAAACAACAGTAGGCAGCGGTGGGAAAACTCCTCGATCAAAAACCTAGAGGAAACTGGAGGGGAAAAAAAGGAAAGACGAAAATTTATATATATGCCTGGGGGGGGGGTCGACTTTGTTATAACAGAGCAAAAACAAAAAAAAAAAAAAAAAAAAACAAACCAAGTTCAACTCAGATTTACATTTGAAGGTGTTCAGTGAATATTCAGGGAAAAAGGCGTTTTATTGCCCCCTTGTTTAAAAGTGTTTTTTTCCTTAGACAATATAAATCTCTGCGTCGATACCGATCGAATCCTGACATCGTTTCCCCAAAGAACATCGGCTGAAGAGGAGTTCTTTACAGTTACTTTGTAATATATATTTATATATTTGTATGTACATACAAAGTAATTTAACTTATTTTTTTTTTCTCATACAAAAAGAGAAATGCTGGATTCCCCCTCACGAAAAAAGAAGGAGGAGATGGGAGTCTAAGTGCCGCCCTCAGCCCGGCTTTCGTTCTGGAAGAAAAAAGAAAAAAAAAAAAAATCCGCCGCCCCAACGAAACACATGCGAATCCAAGGATGGCGTCCCGTTCGTGGGGGGTCCCGGGAGCCGCCTTAAACGGAGGCCTTTAAAGAGCACATTCTGGTATTAAAAGGGACACTCCAGTGTCTTCTCCACTGAATCCGGATCTGCTGGGAACGTGACCACCTGAAAGAAGCAGGACAACTAAACTCTTTAGGCCGAAGGGCAGGCGTGGAAGAGCCTGCCCCACTGGCTTCACTCATGAAGAGGCTGTGTTCCATTTCTCTCAACCTGGCGGAGATCGGCGTGAGAAACACTGGAGTAAACCTTTAAATCCTGCTTCCTGAAAGAGTCTGACGCCGATTTTCCAACTCTTGCCTCCACCTCCGAGCCTTTCTGGCCGTCCCGGAAGCCGGGTGTGGGATGGTCGGTCCTCTCTGGCGCTGGGATTGTTCAAACCGTCCCTACAACCGACAGGGGGACGAGGGCTGAGTCGGGTCCGAGAAGGAAAAGAAGAAAAAAAAAAAAAAGCCCTGTGAGCTGCTGGCGATTTGTCCCGGAGGGAGTTGGTTTTGTCTTTTTTCTCTTTAAGGAAGAAAACATCGCTCAGGCTTTTAAACGGGATATCCCACCGAGAGAGTCTCCGTCCGAGTGCAAGAAAAAAAAAATTCTGTGTCAAATCTTTACATTTAAACCCAAGCTTTTTTTTGTTGTTTTTTGGGGTTGGGGGCGAAGGGGAAAAAAAAAAATAATAAAGTATTGCATGCCCCGCCCCTTAAGTGCACACTTGTCTTAGAGCCTCAAAAAGCAGATTCCCTGATTAAAGTGCACTCAGCAGCCCAGGACGGGAGACAGAAGCAGCTCTGGCGCTCTGTGAACAGAGAGGGAGGCGGCTCACTTTTGTTCGGGTCTTTTTGTTGTGGGTGTTTCACCGCCTCCGGCTGGCGGAGCAGGAGATCCTGGAGAAACAAGGATGCTGGTTTGAAAATCGCCTCCGTAGCCAGAAGCCTCCGAACTGCCCCAAGCGATCCGACCAATCGGGGCTGTCTGAGGAAAAACTGTAAAATACGAAGCGTAGCGAAACAAAAAGGCGAAATCCGAAAAAGCCGCAAGCCTTTTTTTTTTTTTTTTTTTCGTTTTAAAGAGTTTTTTTTTCGGCTACTGCAGTACAACACTGTTCTTTCCATTCGCTGCTGATCACTGACAGCGAAAGAGTTGAGGTGAAATTTATTTTCCTAAAATGCTCCAGTGTGCAATAGGGGAAGCTGTGAGAGTGAGACCGTGTGTGTGGTGTGTGTGTGTGTGGGGATGGGTAGCACTTGGGTGCTTTTTTGGGTTTTGGGTATGTGCTTGTGCAGCAGAAAGCATATCAAAAATATCCTCTATCCTTTTTCCTGTGTGTGTGTGTGTGTGTGTGTGTGTGTGTGTGTGTGTGTGTGTAGTCCAAAGCAAAGCTGGAGGGAGTGCTACCATGTTCCCCTCTCCCTCACTCTGTATTTGAATAAAGCTGTGTGTGTGCGCAGAGTGAGGGGGGGCATCACTGCTGGCCTGTAATCGTCAGTGTGTGAACCAGTGTTTTTAAATGTGTGTGTTTAAATATATGGTGACGCGCTGGTGTGTGTGGGTGTGTGTCTGCAGGTGTGTCCACGTGAGGCTCAGGAGGACATGCACTGGACATGGTCGGGACCCCCGTCTTCGTCGTCGGAGGACTCGGGGGAGCTCCAGGACTCGTCTGTGTCTCCTTCGCCACCCTCGCCACGCCGGGTCTGGAACACAGACAAGACATTACTTCCTGTCTCTTAACTTTTTAGACGGCCAATAAGCTTTCCTGCACTTTTGTGAGAACGGAAAGGATTTTTGCCACCTTGACTTTAATTTTATCCTGCATGAGAATGAAGATCAGACTAAGGCCTGTGAATCAGTGTCCAGTAAGACATTGGTGTTTAAAATCACAGAAACCCAGTGAGATCCAATCCTGGATTCTAGCGCTGTGCATTTGGCCCCCAAAGATCCTGACATTTTTGTATTTTAATGTGTTGTTGAGGAACGGATCTCCAGATCTTCCTGAAGGACAGTGTTGTTGTCTCTCATTTTCAGTACAGTCTCTGTACCTGAGCAGTTTCAGAGACAGAAACACTGTGGAATCATCTCCATAGAGAGTTTCCAAAGAAGAGCTTTGGGACGTCCTTCAGGAATCCTAGAGAAGTGTTCCTGACTTGAAAGAAGAAGCTGGTCTAAGAGAGTTGAGGCTGTGCTGAAGAATAACGGTGGTGGCAGTGAAGACTGACTTAGAATTTGAATGAAACTCTCTATGTGTTTAGACGGGAGTTACATGTGTTTGTACACAAATCACTGAACTACTGTCTCACTTTCATAGAAAATAAAAGTCTGATGGAACGGTGAGTTTTGCACAATAATAAATATATATATATATATATATATAGTCACCTTGTCAAAAGCCCTGATAGATTAGGGGTTTGTTAGCATATTACAGCCTTTCAATACTGCGCAGCCCAAACTCTAGAGGCAGAGAGAACTTTAAATGGTGCAGTCACTCACTCTGAGAGGTCTTCGGTTCCTCATGTGCCTCATCAGGAACCAGAGGAGCTGTGTGTCGTACTGATCTCCCTGACGGACGCTGTCCTCGTCTCGCTCCCTCTTATTCTTCTTCATCACCTGGGCAGAGATCCCAGTAAGAGGGGTGTGTCACCAAACTGGTGGATGACCATTTTTAATATTTCGAAGCCTTCTATGCAGTTTGGTAACTTCAACCAAAGAATAACTGGACCATAAGAGCAAAGAAATCCAAAATGGTCATCCAGTCATTTCAATCATGATTATTATAAGCCTGAATAAAACATGCAGTAAATTAAACGCTGCATTCTACTAGTGTGACCCCTGTTGATAAACCCTGAGGTTCCCTTGATAAAGGTACTGTCCCCATCAGTGCTCTCCAGGTGCTGGATGTCTGTCCCCTGCTGGACAGTGTGTGTGTATGTTAAATACAGAGGGTGTGCTTGGTTGTGGTTCACCGTGTTCGCGATGAGTCACTTTCACTTGTGCTCACTGTGGCTCTGCCATCGCACACCTCCTTTCTTATTTCAGCTGCTCTCGTTCTCGTTTAAGTGTCTCCACGTCTTCCTGTCCTATGCATCTTTCTCCTTCGCTCCGTCCCCCTGCATGTCCTCTCTCACCACATCCATAAACCTCCTCTTTGTCCTTGCAGCTCCATCCTCAACATCCCCCTCCTGATATAATCCTCATCTCTCCTCTGGACGTGTCCAAACCGACAGTCTCACTCCTCTAACTTTGTCTACAAAACGTCCAACCTGAGTTGTCCCTCTAATATAATCGTTCCTAATCCTTCCTTATAACTCTGACACCTCCAGCACCACCTCCTGTCTTTTCGCCACTGTCTCCAAACCATATACCACATCTGTAAACCTTCCTTTTCACTCTCGCCGAGAGCCGTCCCGTCACAGTTCCCCCGCCCCACCCTGCCTCAGAGCAAGCAGTTCAACTGTAGTGCTCCGTCTCAGCCTGAAACCAAACTGCTGCTCCCTAATCATCACCTCTTTACGGGACACTTTTTAATCTCACAGGCCCAAGTCAAAGCCTTGCGAGTACCTCTTTGAGGCCCTTTAGGCTGGTGGGGTTCTCAGCAGTGGGGGCCCACAGTTTCACATCATGATCCAGACCACTGGTGGCTAATCCAGGTAGGTGAGGATGAGGCTCCAGGCAGTTCACCTGCACACCAGAGATGAACAGAAACAGAGTGAAGGGCTGAAAATCAAGAGCGAGCAGCTTTAATGAACTGCGCTCTTCCCTTCGTTCACATGATTCACGATTGAAATTTTCTCACCACTCCTCCCCGGTCTCCTTCCATGAACTGCACCACACGGGCCGAGTGTTTGTCCCACAGATAGATGTGGCCACAGTCGCTGCCACTCACCACAAACTCGCTGCAGGGTCCGTAGAAGTTCACGCCTTTCACTGTGACACAATTCATGTGAGAAGCAATGTTGGTGTGCGCTAAATCCATACAAACAGCTGCATGTAGCATCAACAATGTAGAAAACCAATAAAATAAGGGCATATAAGTTATAAAAATACCCACCTGTCATTATCATAATGTCAATGAAATTGATATTAAAATGAAATGTGCCATCTATTCCACGTATATATGAGATTAGGAGTAAAAACCTTATGACATTGAAGTAGAACACAAAAAGGATTAATAATATTTTAAAGATTTTGTGTGTAAAGTAACAATCTATTTTACATAATAATAAAACAAAAAATAAAACGGTCCATCTATTCCTAACTGAAGTGATCTACCAGGATCGTGTGAGAGTGTATGTTGTACCTGTCGCGTTATTGCGATGCCCTTTGTATCTCCTGCGGTAATCGGCTCCGTCGCTGTGGCTGGAGTCAAACAGGTAAATGTCTTCGTCGTTATAACTGGCCAGCAGCTCTAAATCATACAAGGGTGCACACAGACGACATGATGAGATTTTCCCTTCAAAAGGATCTGAAGAGGGTTAGTGTTCATACATAATACTAGTCCAACGAGTGGCCCAAGTCTTAAAGCCTGAAACAAATGTATGGTTTTAAGTTCATCATGTCCCTCTTCAGTAATTAGAAGCTAAACTCTTCCCTGAACGGAAGTAACACACACAACGGAGAAAAGTCCTACACTTTAACGCATGTTTTTGCTAAATTTGGCATTTGGTAAGATGCTTAAAATGCTGCCAGTACAGACGTGAAGGTGATCTTGTACAATCCACTGCTCTGACAGTTGGCTAAATTCAGCCAAAAAGCAGACACTTTACATTAACACTGACAGAAAGTGAGTTTTCCACAGTTTGGCTGTAATTGAGGCAGAGTTTCTATAAAACTGTCGCTGGAAAAAGAGGGAAAAACTCTATTTTGTCAAACATTACAGAAATGAATCATGAGAGAAGGTTGGGAGAGTCACCTGAGCCATCGTGACTGTACACTAAGCAGGTGATGTTAGTCTTGGACTCGCTGGCTACCAGGTGTGATGGGCAGAATTTCTTCAGAACACCGTTATTGTCACTTTCGTTGATCTTTCTCTGATCGTAGATCCTGAAAAACACGCAGGAACACACGGTTAATGAAAGAGATGAAACACACAAACTGACTGCATGCGATTTTCGGAGAGACGGCTCACCTGACGTACTGGTCTCTTCCTCCCACAGCGAAGTGTTGCGTGTTTGCCGGATTGACGAAGATGGTGTACAGACCGACTTTCTTGTCGCCGTCCTTCACTGTCGCTAGTTTGCTGAGAGAGAGAGTGAGAGAACCATAAATCCGATTTAGCAACCATGCAGGATAAACTGCTTTTAAGAATGATGTTTATGTAAATGGAGTCTGTTCTGATTGGCTGCCCTGCGTTGTGCCTCATTTAAAAAGCGTTCAGTGTGAACTTTTCCTTTAATCATTCTTGGCACGGCTTCGAGACTCACGTGGCTGGCCGGTCAAGACGAAGGTCAATGCTGAACACGATGGCGTCCTCGCCAGCAGAGAGGAAAGTGCAGGGTGAGTCTGGCTCCAGTGCCAGCTAAAATGAACACACACACACACACACACACTTTCATGGCCAGCTCAGCACATTGGGCACAGTTTCCACACCTTCTCACTGATATGAGATGCAAAGTTTGTGTACGTGGCTGGAAGGGAGAAGGATATTGAGGATGAAAAAGAAGAGGAGGTTTGTTTTAAACAAATCTGAGTGAGAAAAGCTGTGGACCAAAGTAGCAGCTGGAGAACCTCCTGAATGGTTCTGTATTATAGTGGGAGGTTGTGTAAAAGCATTGGGCACTGGGAAAGATTTTCCTTCACATCCTGAAGAGGTCATGCTAAAGCAAAAAAGATAAATAAGAAGGAATAGAAAAATAAGAAAGAAAAAGGAAAACAGAAGCAGACAGAACAGCAGGCATCTGAAAGTCTGGAGTCACAAAATCTGCATTTAAACTGTTGGATGTACCTGTGGAAATGATCATCTTGAATCTGGCCAATCAGGTCCAACCTGGATAAACTGTGTTTACCTTTTGTTTTGGTGTTAAACAGATGCATGTGAAGGGAATCAGGACTGAATCTGTGTGGCATAAACACATCACGAAGATCATTTCTACCTGAAATATTAGTTTAAGGCTGGAGGTGTGTGGTACCTTGTGTGCAGCGCCTTTGTGCTGGGCCACCCGTTTTGTGTTCTTGCAGCGCTGTGTGGCCGAGAGCTCGGCTATTCGGATTTGTCCGTCCCGGGCACACATGGCCAAGGTGGAGTCTCCGCTGTGGGGCAGGAACTTTGCCTGAAAATTTGACGGAAAAGTGGGTTTCAGTCACGCATCAATCTCTGCTACGTGCAAATGAGCCTCTATCCAATCACACACTTTTTCTCAAATCGTTCTGAACGATCACAGCTGCAGTTTTTAACCTGGACTCACGACTCAGTATCTGTAAAAAAAGATCAAAACAAGTCAAACTAGGGGTGGGGAAGTAACTACTAATCCTATATTATTAAATTCAGAACCAAAATGTAAAGCAGAGGTGCCACTGGCTGATTCCGGCAGATGTGAACATACAAGAGCCCTTCATTTCTTCATAATTATCTTCCAGACTTCACTGTATTTTGAATGTCTTACTGAGGAACAGTTCTCCAGATCTTCCTGAAGGACAGTGTTGTAGTCTCTCATGTTCAGTCCAGTCTCTGTACCTGAGCAGTTCTCCAGATCTTCCTGAAGGACAGTGTTGTTGTCTCTCATTTTCAGTCCAGTCTCTGTACCGGAGCAGTTTGATAGTTTTGTGTTGGTTAATCCACACAGTGATCTACGCCTGAACCTTCAAGCAGAACAAAGCGTCTAACTTGAGACATGAAGCAGTGAAGAAACAGGTGCAGATGATTCCAGATGTTCAGGGGATTAGTTTACTGCTCAGTGGGTGGAATCCCTTTATCTAGAACCTTGTATCTTTAAGCACTCGGCAGTATGGAGCACTGAAATATGTTCCTGTTTCACTCAATCCTCAATATGACAAAGATCAGACAGATTAAGGGGCGGAAATTTGTATAAGATGGTTCCTCAGCAAAATATAAAGAAATGAGGAGAACAAGACTTTTTGCACAGGACTGTAGTTCCTCTTTCTGCAGGTGTATGATAGATATATACATGAAAATCTTCACATGCTGGCTTACAAATAGTTCTGGCGCAGTAATAAAATAACCTTCTATCTACAAGCGGTTTGTAGACCTTCACAGACAGGCTGAATATTAGGACTTTAATGAAAGGGTACAAAAGATAAACAAAAATGGATGCAAATGTTCAATGGTTGAAAGTGAAGATGGAGATTACCAGTAGCACTCACCTGGAAGACGTTGCTCTTGTGTCCGCTGTCGAATTCCAGCTCTGCCCGCCGGCGCGCCCAGTCCCAGATGACCACACGCAGGTCGTCGCTGCCCGAGGCCAGGCGTGTCCCGGACGGGTTGAAGTGGAGTGTGTTGACGCAGCCTGAATGGCGCTCCAGACGCCCCTGGAGCTCCAGCCGCTGCACCAGGCCTCGCGAGCCGCACACCCGCTGCACAAACTGGGACGAGCCCCGTCCGATCTCCCGCGCCCGCAGGGATGGCACCGCCCTCCACCGGGGACCGCCCAGCTCCTGGAGCTCCGCCCCCAGCCATGCCTCAACCTCCTGCTCACAGTAGGACAAAACCTCAGACATAGTTTGCCTCTATAGTGCGTTCAGTACTCTGATTACGTCACTAAATTAGTGGTAAATTTCATTCCATGAAGAAGTTTATTAAAAAGTTATGTTTTTTCTTGTTACAGTTCCAAATGTGTCCAGTGGACTGACTAGCATATTGATCATTTATGAGTGTTGAGCCCCTAAATTCTATTTCTCTTCAAGACTTCGTTGTATGTTTAATGTCTTGTTGAGGAAAGAGTTCTCCAGATCTTCCTGAAGGACAGTGTTGTTGTCTCTCATGTTCAGTCCAGTCTCTGTACCTGAGCAGTTCTCCAGATCTTCCTGAAGGACAGTGTTTTTGTCTCTCATGTTCAGTCCAGTCTCTGTACCTGAGCAGTTCTCCAGATCTTCCTGAAGGACAGCATTGTTGTCTCTCATGTTCAGTCCAGTCTCTGTTCCTGAGCAGTTCTCCAGATCTTCCTGAAGGACAGTGTTGTTGTCTCTCATGTTCAGTACAGTCTCTGTACCTGAGCAGTTTGATAGTTTTGTGTTGGTTAATCCACACAGTGATCTACGTCTGAACCTTCAAGCAGAACAAAGCATCTAACTTAAGACATGAAGCAGTGAAGAACCAGGTGCAGATGATCAGGTGATTCATCCACCCACTTAACGCTTAGTGGGTGGAACCCCTTCATCTAGCACGCACCTTGTTTCTCTAGACACTTAGCGGCCTGGAGCACTAAAACATTTGTTCCTGTATTATTTAATCTACTCAATATGACAAAGATATTTTAAGGAGTAGAAAATAGTATTTTTGCACAAACAAGGGGGAAAAAAAATTTATATAAATATAAACTGACTATTGCACAAGACTATTTCATATGACAACTGTATAATTTACTGATTCGTGATTTTTTGAGAGTATCATGAAATCTCATATTTCCCACAACTTGATTGGATTTTTTTTTAACACAAAATTGTCGTCAACTGAATGGATGATGGATTTCTGTGCCCAAATAAACTCATCAAATAAAAAATAAGTTCAATTAGTGTGTTTTACAGCAGGAAAATTAACAAACTACACTGGAAGAAGTGAAATATTCTTATAATCTTATATACGCGGCTAACTTCAGGCAGAAAAGAACACACATTATTGGATTTAATCCTACTTTTAAAGCCAAACCCCACCTGTTCATCTTCCTCCTCATCTTCCAGCTCCTCCTCTTTCTCGTTTTCGTTGTCGTCCTCGTCAGAGCTAGAGGAGTGTCCAGAAGTTCCTCCACCGCTGGGACGGTTCCGCTTCCTGCCCGCTCTTCTGCTGCCCTCGTCTTTCGCTCTCTCTCTCCGTCCCCCTCCCTCGCTCTCACGCTCGCCCTCCTCGGTCAGAGAATAGAGGCCACTGCCGTCCATGCTGTCTGTGTCTTCTTCCTCCTCTTCTTCTTCTTCAGCAGGCCGCTCCTCTTCTTGCTCTGCGTCCAGCATGGGTCTGTCCTCCGCGGTCTCAGGAGCCTCGGGATTTGGGTTCAAATCTATGAAAAATGGAACAAAATCAGACTTCAGTGTTGCTTAACTTGTTAGTGAGTGAAACGCTCAGTTTGGGAAATGTCTAAACGTTTCACAGTGTTGGTGAGTGGAACCGAACGTCCCTCACAGACATTAAATGGTGTCTGTCTGATGTCAGACATTGTACCACAGTTTGGAGAAGATTCTGGACTAAAACTAAACCTGTTCATGGTGGAGGGACACATGCAAGACAATCCAATTCAGTTCAGACTGTTTTACCATCAGCATCCCACAGAGACAAGTGGAGCTTTACTGGGGGAAGTAAAACGTACAGATTTAGGACGTCCGGCTCCATTTGCCACCTCTGCAAACCATTTCACACCAAACCCACTCTAGATGACATAGTTAAGATCTCAAACGCTGAATAAATTAGTGGGAGCTTGGTTTAGATGATACTTGTCAACAATCTTTTCAATTTTTTGAACATTTCAGTTCACAAACATGTTCAAATTTATGCTCAATTTAAGAAAACTTTGGACTTTTTGTTGCATAGCCCATCAGCAGAAGCTAAAATGTCATTTGCAACACCTGAAATATAAAAACAAAGCTGCAGCTCACATGAAGGATCTTCTATGTGTTGCACAACAAAAACAGAATGCTGTCTCAGGGTGGCTTTTTTAGATCATGAGGAAGGAAACTGGATGTGGTGAAATAAACGATAGAAGGCCAATGAGGTCTTGAGATAGTAAAACATAATTGGGCTTGCTAAATGCCCACCAGCTAATAAATATGGTTGAAACAGCTGCATTTTCTGCCCACGTGGTGAATCGTCTGCACTGAGCTGCAAAAATATTACAATTCTTAAATATTCACCAAGCGGTCCTGGACCAAACCTGCCAAGGGTTTAATCAAAGCAGCACCATAATCTGCACTGTTCCCTCGTAAAGATTAGGAGTTACCCAACTGTGATGGACACTGGCCCACCAGGAGCACAGTGTGGCCCTCCTGCAACCTGGGCTTCCTGAAGGCCTAGGATATTTTCCCTGATGTTCATTTTAAATGAAAAGGACAAATTTTATGACTGAATCCAAGATCCAATCTGTCCCTGAATATCCGCAGTATGGGACTCTGCCAGGGCTGCCCCTGGTCTCCAGTCCTATTCGTGATCTTCATGGACAAGCTTTCAAAGCAGTCATTTGGAGGAGGATGGCAGGTAGGTAACGTCTGGATCACATCTGTGTCTTCTGTGGTTCCAATGGCTTCCATTTGACCTTCAGCATGCACTGAGATGGTTTGTGGTGGGTCAGCACCTCCAACTCCTCCACCTCCAAGAAACAAAGAGGTTTAAACCCTATGATATGGATTTTTGGATCAAGGAGTGAGAAGTTAACAGACGAATCTGAGCAGAGTTGGCAATCGTGCAGGTCCTGAACCAAACCATTGCGAAGAAGCCAGAAGGCAAATCTTTCAACCTACCAGTTGATCTGTGTTCCTCAGACATATGGGGGGATCTTTTTGGACATCTTGAGATCGTTTAGACATCTATAGTGGGTTCCACAAGCAGGACTTCAGAAGAATTTTTCCAAAATCCTACTTTGTAGAACACCCCCTAGTCAGGAAGTCTCCTGGAAAAGGTGTCCCAAGCAAGATCCACTGGAAAGAGACCACGAGGAAGTCCTACAACTTTCTGAAGGGATTATATATCAGGAGTCCCTCACGATCCTCCAAGAAGAACTGGTGGAATTCACTGGAGAAAGGTCGGTCTGGGCTTCCATTTTCAGCTCTCAGAATGAAAAATGAGGAACGTATGATGAATCTATGATCTTCAGGTTCATGAAGGTCACGTTGCGTGATCAATTCATGTACCTGCTTATTTCATCCCTTTGCATCTGACGAAGACCACAAAAGATCTCAGCGGATCTCATCTCCCTGACAGGCTTACGTACCTGACTGGGGACGTGTCTGCTCGTCCTTGTCCGAGGGGACGTCTCCTCGTCCCTCCCCTGGCTCTGGATCGTCTGCATAAGTGGACAAGAGCCGGAAACGGTTAAACAACCCCAATCACTCACAGCAAAGCTTGCATGAGAGAAGGGATCGGGACTGACCGTTCGAATGACCGGATTTATCCTCAGTGTCGGCCATGGTGCCTCTGTATGGAGCCTCTCCAGAAGAAAAGGAGCCTAGAAAAAGGGAAGAGAGGCAGACATCACTCTCAGAAGTTGTCTCACATTTCAAGGGGACAAAACGCGCAGCCTGGCACTGATTACTGACACTTTGGAGGCTTTATTCAAAGCAGGGATGCACTTTTTTGGAATTATCCGTTCCACCTTAAATGCTGCAGTAGTTACAGTCCGGCGCCTGTCCAGGCGCCGGACTGTAACTACTGCAGCATTTAAGGTGGAACGGATAATTCCAAAAAGTAGTAGGAAATCAGCAAAACCTGATTATAAACTCTTCCCTCTCATTCTTGACATGTTGTTAGCCACGAATTCAGGCGAAAACCTTTAACACGCAGTGAGAAAAGTGACATTTTAACCTCTGAGGAGGGAGAAATGCTCGAAAACTCCAACCTTCCGTTTAAAAACAAGGCCAGACGGTGTTACCCAAGGTCAGAAAAAAGGTCTGAGGGGCGTAAAGTGGGTTTTAAATCCCCTTTTAGTGCGTGTTCGAGGTAAAGCTCCTTTCTACGCACGAAGGCAGACAACGGCTAACTAATCTTAGCTTCACGGTGACAATAAAAACAATGTCCCTAAAGGAGAAAACATTCCTAAAAAAACAAAGCCCGGCTCCGTCCAGAAGGAGGTTGGGGTGTGAACATTATCCACCGGTGGCGTTTTGTCAGTAAAAAGTGTTTTTCTGGTGTTTTTCGGCCTCGGAGTTGCTGTGTTTGGATGTAAACAGCTAGCTGCGTTAGCTGCGTTAGCAGCGTTAGCAGGCCCGACCTGGGCTCCGATCCACTCCGCTGCTGGCTGATCCTCGGGCCGCCCGGACCGAAGCGCTCAGGGTCGGATCAACCCCATATTTAAGCTGCCAGAACCGGGCCAGTGGCGGGCCGAACCGAACTGAGACGAAGCCGAGAAGTGAGCAGAGCGCTGGTCGAACTGCAGGCGCTGCGGAGCGGCGGCGCTACTGGACCGAACCCGCTCCCTCCCTCAGAGTGAGGAGCTCCGGAAACCGGCGGACCATCAGCAGAGCAACAGCTGAACAAACAAACAAACAAACAAACAACAACAACAACAACCGGCGGACCATCAGCAGAGCAACAGCTGAACAAACAAACAAACAAACAAACAACAACAACCGGCGGACCATCAGCAGAGCAACAGCTGAACAAACAAACAAACAAACAACAACAACCAGCAAAGCAACAGCTGAACAAACAAAGAAATAATAAAACATCAACAAACAAATAACAACAGCTGAACAAATAAACAACAACAAGCAGCAGAATCTCAGCAGAGCAGCAGCTGAACAATAACAGATAAACTCTTCCAAAACAAACAATAACAACAAACAAATTGCAACCATCAGTATAGCAACAGCTGAGTCATGAAAACAAACAAAAACAAACAGATAAAGAACAATAACAAGCGGCAGAACATCAGCGCAGCAACCACGGAACAAAAACAAACAATAAGAAAAATAAACAACGGAACATCAACAGATGCACAGGGGATCATAACAAACGAACACAAACCAACAACAATAACAAGCAAATGAAAAATACAACCAGTTAAACCTCAACAAAGCAACAGCTGAACAAACAAACATGTAAACAAACAGACTGACCGCCGAACAATAACAAATAAACATACTAACAACAATAAAAACAGTTACAACCGGCAAATAATACAAAATAAACAACAATCAGAACAGCTGAACAATAACAAAGAAATAAACAACAATAATAACCAGCAGAAATCATAACAAACTATAACAAACAATATAAACAAATCAACAACCAGCAGAACATCAGAGCAATGCTGTGAACAAACAAACAAACAAGTAATCAACATTTCCCAAGGAAAATTAGCAGAGCAACAGCTGAACAACAACAAATAAACAACCAGTGGAACCTCAGCAGAGGAAGAACTGAACAAAAAGAACAAACCAATAAACAGCGAGGAAACAAACGAATAAACACCACCGACAACCAAACAACACAAACATACAACAAGTGAAGAATACCAACCGATGAGAACAAACATAGATGATAATCAACAGAGCAACACTAACAACAAAATTAACAATTTCGTTGTACATTGTACAATGACAATAAAGTCTATTCTAACAAAGAAAACAATGAAAGCAACAATAACAATAACAGAACAGCACCTCCCTCAATAAAAAAGAGGATAATAATAAGTATATTCTTTATTGTTGTTTAGCTGTTAATCATCATTTTTTTATGTAATACTGTAAAAAAAAATATCATCCCCTTTAAAACAACCCACACACACACACTCTCCTCCCTCTGTGTGTGTGTGTGTATGCAGTAGGGGCTGGGTTTGTAGGCACTTCTCTCTGATCCTGTCCCACCATCGGCAAACCTGAAGGGGAATCTGAGCAGTAACCACGGCGACGGACGGGGGCAACATTGACCAAATAACTCCATCCATCTGGCACACCTTCACCTTCATCTCAGCACCATGAGCCAGGTGAGTGACATTCTCTCCATCTTCCTCAGGAGTGTGTGTGGGATCACGGTGAAGTTAATATTTAACCAGAAGGTGGAAAACTGTGAATTTAACTAATAAACAGCGGTTAAACCATCAGCCTGCAGCTCACAGCTAAGAAGAGACAGAATGAACCCGGGCTGCGTTATATTGTATCATTAAAGACAAATGAAAAGTCAGTGATCACTAAAATAAAGGAAAATAGAACATCTGACAGACCCCCACTCCTCTAATTTTACTAATTACACTGCGGCTCCTGGGAGACTGACCTGAGTGAAATGAACTGGGCTAATTAGCAGATGGTCTGTGTGTGTGTGTGTGTGTGTGTGTGTGTGTGTGTGTGTGTGTGTGTTGTGTGTGTGTGTGTGTTTGACAGCTATTTTAAGTGTGTGCACCTCAGACCTGAAGCCTTTTCTTAACATTCTCAATTAATGATATAGAATGATAAAGAGGGATAGATAGATATAGATAGATAGATAGATAGATAGATAGATAGATAGATAGATAGACAGATAGATAGATGAACGGACGGATGGACAGTCATAGACTGAATCTATAAAAGAAAAAGAGAGGAGAGAGAAAGAGAGAGAGATTAAGAGAAAGAGAGAGAGAGAGAGCGAGAGAGAGAGAGAGAGAGAGAGAGAAAGAGGTGGAGATGTTCTCTTTGCTCAAAATAGTGCTGGTGAAGAGAAACTGCAGAAATTTACATTTGAAAGAGCCTTTGCAACAAAACTGTGTGTGTGTGTGTGTGTGTGTGTGTGTGTGTGTGTGTGTAAGAAATAAGAGTGTCTGCAATGTCTTCTTGTGCAATTATTTTGCCTGTTTGTGAAACTATTATAATATCACTATTATTATTGTGTGTATTATTATTATTATTATTATTATTGTGTGTATTATTATTTGGCCCCATCCAATCCAGGTTACATCACTTGAACAAACTAATACACAGGCTGTTCTTTTATTTTAAACTCCACCCATTTCATACATAAATTTAGTCACCCATTTCAGCACCAGTTAGCTCCACCCATCATGTTAGCTTAACTTAAGCAGATTAAATTTCTGAAGTGAAAGTGACTATTTGTCATTGTGAAACTCAGACACACAGTGACACACATGAAATTCAACCTCTTGCTTTTCACCCACAAACACTGTGCAGCAGGGCAGCTACATAAAGTGCCCAGGGAGCAGTGATGGGGACGGTACCTTGCTCAAGGTTACCTCTGGGCAACCTACTGGTCTGGGATTCAAACCCCGTTTTAAAATCCTGGGATGCAGTGCCCTAAACTCTTAGCCACCACTGCACCATGTTACAAAAGTTAAAACCACCATCAAAACACTCAACCTTCAACCTCTTAACTCCACCCATGGACACAGAAGTTATGTAGGACTGCAATTAGTTTTAGCTCATTTGCATAAATCAACAACGTGTTTTAGTAAGTAGAAAGGTGAGATAGAGAGGCTGTAATTAATTGGATAAAGCCAGCATGAGACACAATTCTTCTGAATGTGGGACATTGTCCTCCGGCAGATTCACTCATTTTCTTTACATAATTAAAGCAGCAGAGTCCAGATACCACCCGTCCATGTCCCCCCGTCCTCATCCTCACTGAACAGATTTAGGCCTGCAGCATTCTCGCACTAACAATGAATATAGACAGAAAGGACAAACACACTATGTAATGGCAAGCATCAACAGCCATGATGTAATAATAATAATAATAATAATAATGTAAAAAGTGACTATTCTTGTCACTGTGAAACAGCGCAACACAAAGTGAACCACAACGAAATTACACCTTAGCAATTATCCACACATGTGCAGCAAGGGGCAGCTATTTAAAGCACCCAGGGAGCAGTGATGGGGGCGGTACCTTGATCAAGGGTTCACTCAGGGCAACCTACTGGTTTTGGGATTCAAACCCACAAAACAAACAAACAAACAAACCAAAAAAATATATATATATATATGTATGAGGGGAATATATATATATATATTAGGGCATTTTAATAATAATAATAATTATTATTATTATTATTATTATTGTTGTTACCATTATTATTTAGTAGTATTAATAATAATAATGGAAAAGAAAAGAAAGAAGAAAGAATAAAGAATATGCATAATATGTAATTTTTTTTTCTATGTTTGTTTTTAGTTAGAAATAACTAACTACTTTAACTAACTTTAACTTAAACTCTGTATTCCTGTTTTGGATATTCTTTACTTTGGGAATAAGTTTATGTATATATGTTTGTGTTTCTTTCTGCAGGTCACATCCTCGGACCACCCGGGCAGCACTCGGGAGCCCCCAGCTGAAGTGAAAGGTGAGTGTGTGTTCAGTAGGTGTGTGTTCGAGGGTCAGTTTTTAGGGTAAGATGTAACTTGCTGATGTACTAGAAGCTGATTAAGACCAATGTTGGATGACACCATGTCACTCAGTGGCCGCTTTATCAGAAACACCCCTCCTGTGCTTCTGCTGACTGGACACTTTATTGGAAACACCCATTCTGAGCCACCTTGGCCGAAGCACTTAGTTTTGGTCCACGAATCTGATCCCAGATCAGTCTGAACAGCAGTCCTGGTGTCTGGAGTTTAGTTGATGTTGTGAGACAGTAAGTCCTACTGTGTCTAAACCACACCCAAAGTCTGATCCATGAAGATCTGGGCAGGTTTGCGGGAGGATTTTTGGGATTTCAGTTCTAAACCACAGACTTTGGACCTGAACCGTGTGCAGGGATGAGTGAAGAGTCTGAGTTTGTTCCGTGTTATTCTGACCATGGCCATGGAGGCAGGTGAAGCCCAGGACACAGAGGAGAGATCGACCTTCGACCTGGGCGCCCCAGAGACGGAGAAAGCAGCTTTGGCCATCCAGAGCCAGTTCAGGCGCTTCCAGAAGAAGAAAAAGTAAAAGGGATGGAAGGAAGTAATGTGACGTATGAACAATAAAGGAGGAGAGGAGGGTGTGGGTGAGAAATTATGGAGGTTAAAAAAAAACAAATAACAACATTTCAGTTTGAGCTACAGAACAATTGGCTTAACCTAAACCCTGTCTCTCTCTCTCTCTCTCTCTCTCTCTCTCTCTCTCTCTCTCTACCTCTCTCTCTCTCTCTCTCTCTCTCTCTGTCTCTCTCTCTCTCTCTCTACCTCTCTCTCAGTCTGTCTCTCTCTCTTTCTCTCTGTCTGTCTGTCTCTCTCTCTCTCTTCTCCCCTCTCTCTCTCTCTCTCTCTCTCTCTCTCTCTCAGTCTGTCTGTCTCTCTCTCTCTTTGTCTCTCTCTCTCTCTGTCTCTGTCTCTCTCTGTCTATCTCTCTCTCTCTGTCTCTCTCTCTCTGTCTGTCTCTCTCTCTCGGTCTGTCTGTCTGTCTCTCTCTCTCTCGGTCTGTCTGTCTGTCTCTCTCTCTCTTTCTCTCTGTCTCTCTCTCTCTCTCTGTCTGTCTGTCTCTCTCTCTTTCTCTCTCTCTGTCTGTCTCTCTCTCTCCTCCTCCTCTCTCTCTCTCTCTCTCTCCTCCCCTCTCTCTCTCTCTCTCTCTTTCTCTCTGTCTCTCTCTCTCTCTCTCTCTCTCTCTCTCTCTGTCTGTCTGTCTCTCTCTCTCCTCCTCTCTCTCTCTGTCTCTCCTCCCCTCTGTAGCGATAAGAACTGAAGAGACAGGAAGAGTAAAGAGCAGTGATGCTAAACCCGGAACTGAATTAGGAACTGAATTAGGAACTGAATTAGGAACTGAATTTGGGGATTTAACTTGTCCAAGTGTGAATGGTTTATTACTGTGCTACTGAATCTGCTTTAAAAAACTGGAGATTTCCTCTGAAACATGTTCTGTTTGTGTTGTTTTAATCAAACATTAAAACATTAATGATTCTTCTGTAAATTATAACAAATATCACATTCGATACAGCAACATCCCAAAAACAATCTCCACGTTTCCTCCATCCCTGCTGTCAGTTTAACGATGGACACAACCACAGGGCTCCCCTCAACAGACTCAGAATGATTCTGAATCAATTATAGTGGATACTGAATCATTCATAGTAGATACCGAATCATTCATAGTGGATACTGAATCATTTATAGTGGATACTGAATCATTTATAGTAAATACTGAATCATTTATAGTAGTTACTGAATCATTCACAGTGGATACTGAATCAATAACTCACAGTGGATATTGGATAATTCAGTTCATTAACACATTCAACTTTAAATGTTTATCCTTCAAACTAGTAATTTATTTGCGTAAAATATTCATTTATTAATTTATAAAAACAGTCCAAAGTTGTTTAAAGATATTTAATGCATTGAATTTCTTCTCTGTTTCTTTACATGTGGTTTTGCCTTGCTTTTATTTAATTTAGAGGATAAATGAAAACAAGGTATCACTTTATTTTCCTTCTTAAAATCGAAATGAAATGATCGGCCGGTGAGTTTTTAAACAATCTCATCAAGAGTTTCATTTAATCTATTTTCAGTTTCTCTCTTTCCTTTACTCCTTTCTTTTCTCTTCTCAGATGCCTGAAAATAGTTCAGCACAGTTCACACACACACACACACACACACCTACACACACACACACACACACACACACTCGCACACACACACACAGACACATATCTGTGATCAAATTGTCTCTCATCATAAACCAGACTCATCAGTAAAGGTTGGCGTTTTTTTTTTAATCACATTTAGGGCAAAAGTCAATGTTCCAAAAAAAACGCTGAACAAAAGATCTGCATTAATATTTTTGTTATTTAAATAAGTTATGTTTGTTTAACATCCATTTTTAACAATTTTGACCATTTACTAAGCACTGCCTCCTCTGGTTACTGTTGCAATGTCCAAAAAATGAATCTTCTTCCTCTTTCGGCTGCTCCCGATTAGGGGGCGCCACGGCAGATCATCTGTCTCCATTTCTTCCTTTCCTCTGCATCTTCCTCTTTCAAAACAACCACCTGCATGTCCTCTCTCACCATGTCCATAAACCTCCTCTTTGGTCTTCCTCTTCTCCTCTTTCCTGGCAGCTCCATCTTCAACATCCTACACCTGATATACTCCTCGTCTCTCCTCTGGACATATCCGAACCAACACAACCTTGCTTCTCTAACTTTGTCTCCAAGACGTCCAACCTGATCTGTCCCTCTAATATACTCGTTTCTAATCCTGTCCATCCTCGTCACACCCAACGAACATCTCAGCATCTTTAACTCTGACATCTCCAGCTCTGCCTCCTGTCTATTCATCACCGTCTATAACATAGCTGGTCTCACTACTGTCCTGTAAACCTTCCCTTTTACTCTAGCTGGTACCCATCTTTCACAAATCACTCCAGCCACTCTTCTCCACCCATTCCAACCTGCCTGCACTCTCTTCTTCTCCTTTCTTCCACACTCGCCGTTACACTGAACTGTTGATCTGAACTATTTAAACTCCTCCACCTTCATCACCTCTATTACCTGTAATATTATTGAAAATATTCAATTATAATAATAGACCTCAGTAAAATCTATTGCTTTAGCATAGTGACTCCAGTGCAGTTTACATAATTTAATGTCATTTTTTGTAGCATATATAAGCATCATTTTATGTATTTTTATGTAACAATTACTTTTCAGGTATAAATATTTATTTTTCTCTGTACGAAAGGAGCAAAGCAGGAACAACTGAAAGCTAAATAAATAAATAAAGTGGGGAGCTTCTATTCGTCTCTATTTTTAAAGTAAAGAGGGAACAGCAGCCGCTGAGGTGAGCGTGGAGGGGGTGGATGCTTTTCGGGACGAGTGGAGGAGAACGAGGGATGTGGAGAGGCAGAAAAAGAACAGAGTGAGCCGGAGGGAGGGCGTGGAGCTCATTTACACACCTCTCGAAGTGAAGAGAGACATGTTTAGCCTTCAGTGTTACAAAAAGACACCGTTTTGCTTCATGTTATTATTGATCAGGTCTGTCAGAGTTGATCGTAGGATCAAAGTAGAGATCAGATACATTTAGTCAAAGTGACTATTCTTGTCATTGTGAGAACACAGCACAGTACACAGTGAACCACAACGAAATTTGACCTCTGCATTTTAACCCATGCACAAACAAACACTGTGTTTACAAAATAAAGCATCACTGTGTAGCCATGAAAGCTGCCCATGGAGCAGTGAGCCTGGGTCCAATGTTGCCTCACAGTGAGAAGGTCCTGGGTTTGATTCCCAGGTGGGACGGTTTTGGTTCTTTCTGTGTGGAGTGGACATGTTGTCCCAGTGTCTGTGTGTGTTTCCTCCGGGAGCTCTAGTTTCCTCCCATCAAAAGGTCCAAAGACCTACATGTTAGGTGGACTGCAGATGCAAAAAATCATCTCCCTAGGTGTGTGTGAGTGTGTTAGCCTGTGTGTCTGTCCTCTGATGGACTGGCAACCTGTCCAGGATGTCATCACCTCTCGCGAGAGCTGGGATGGACTCCACAGGGACTTGAATTTGATTCCAGTGGCGGGGTGACATCGGCTGATTGAACACCATACATTCAGGATCTAACTTTTTTACTGTTAGTATACCCAAGGGGGTTGGGTAGCTGGTTGACCTTGGACCCTCAGAGGTTTTTTTCTCCACATAGTGGAGTTTTTGGTTCCTCTCCTTCGTAGTCGTCCGGCTTTAACATCTATTACTGTAACCTGTTCCATCATCTACCACCAATGTAAAGTGCCTTGGGGCAACTTTGTTGTAAAAGGCGCTATACAAGAATAAATTGAATTGAATTGAATTGAATCTTCTGGAGCTACTATCACCTGGCCATAAAATTCCTGAGAACCAGAACCCCTGATTCCAACCCTGGGTTCCTCCTGACTTGTGGATGTTGTGGGTTCATTTTTTTAGTTTATGCTCCGGTCTTACAGTTTATCCACTGGTAAAAGCAGATACCTGACTGGGGACAGTGGAGGACAGACCAACAATAATGGGGACTGAAGTTGAATCAACAGCATGCAATCCAGAACATCACTGGCCTGCCTGATCACATGTGTGATATAAATGGACAATCCATCCATCCATTATCTGCCGCTTGTCCCAAACGGGGTCGCGGGGGAGTGCTGGTGTCCAAGCCAGCGCACACAGGGCGAGGACGGGGGACGCACCCTGGACAGGTCGCCAGCCCATCGCAGGGAGGAGCAGGACGGGGACGGCACCTTGCTCAAGGGTACCTCAGGGCAACCCATCGGGAAGGGGTTCGAACCCCCGATCTGCCGATCATGCGGCCAACACCCTAACCACTAGGCCACCGCTGACCCCTAAATGGACAATCATAATAGTTTAATGTTCTAGTTTAAGGCCTTGATCAGTGGAGTAGTTGTAATTGCATTAAAGCACAGACAGGAGGCACTGTCTCCCACACAAACACACACATTAATGACCTCCCCTACTCAGGACAGAGGTAATAAACACTCTGCGGTGATACTGGTTTGGTGGCTGAGGACACTGTCAAGAGTCCACATGCTTAGGAGACACACATTTACACATTTCCAGCAGGTTTCCTCAACTTTATAATAAAAATATAACAAAAGTAACAGCTTATTAAAAAATAAAAAGACTCAAGAACAAAAACAAAATAACTGGGGGTGTAAAAACATTTGCTGGGATTATGTACAGAGATGTAATGTATAGCACTGGGCAAAACTCCTGGGCCACTCGTTTCGATCCAGACTTTCTCATTTTTAATGTCTGGTTGAGGGACGGTTCTCCAGATCTTCCTGAAGGACAGTGTTGTTGTCTCTCATTTTCAGTCCAGTCTCTGTACCTGAGCAGTTCTCCAGATCTTCCTGAAGGACAGTATTGTTGTCTCTCATTTTCAGTCCAGTCTCTGTACCTGAGCAGTTCAGAAGTGGGATCAAAAGGCAGTGCTATCCAAAATAGACCTTTGGAACATCCATCAAGAAGCCTGGAGAAGTGTTCCTGAAGACAGCTTAAAGAAAGGAGCTGGTCTCAGAGAGCTGAGACTGTGCTGAAGAATAATGGTGGTGGTAGTGAATACTGACTTTAAAGCTGGTTAGAATGAGACACTTTGTGTTTAGACTGGATTTTGACATGTTGTTAGTACACAAACTTTCATACAGAACAAAAAGAAAGGAGGGGGGTGAAAAATTTTGGCCAGTCTGTAGGCAGAGCGTACTGAATGTCATTAAGACTGATGGTGGCTTGAGATGTCTGGGGTTTACGGAACCCTGAGCTATTCCTGAAGTTATTCATAGTTACATTTGTTCTCAGATTACATCTCTGATAAAGCGAGCCTGAGCCTGAGCCACTTCCTGGTTTATGGCTGTCCTGGGACCACTGCTAACAAACTCTCCTGCTAACAACTTAATAGGGTGTGTGGGACTCACCGCCAAGCTATCATGGGTGTCCTGTCAAGCTTGTCAAATATCTGGGCCTGAGCGCAAATCCTGTAGTGTAGAAAGTGACCTGGTTGGAGTTCAGGACTGTCCTGGAGTTGACTGCCAATTTCATGTCTTGTTTAAAAGGCACACTTGGAGATAAAAAATTTAAATGATTCCTATGAAGATCCATTGCTGACATCCTTTCCTACTAAAAAGCCAGCCAAATATCCTGACCCAGTGCAAATCCTTTAGTGTGAAAAGTGACCTGGTTGTGGCAGGAAGTGAGTGATGATCTACAGCCCACAAGAGGGCAGGAAATGGGGTTGTGATAGGAAGTGAGTGATGATCTACAGCCCACGAGAGGGCAAGAAATGGGGTGAGTGTAAACCCAGGGCAAGAATTTAGACTGGTAGAGATTCATTCTGATTGAAGTCAGAGATTAGGTTGGTTTGGACGTGTCCAGAGGAGAGACGAGGAGTACATCAGGAGAAGGATGTTGAAGATGGAGCTGCCAGGAAAGAGGAGAAGAAAAAGGACAAAGAGGAGGTTTATGGATGTGGTGAGAGAGGACGATGCAAAAATAAATGTAAAATGCAGAAGACAGGAAGAAATAGAAGCAGATGATCACCTGTTGTGACCCCTAGCACAAGTTCAGTGGCGTCTTTATTACGTGGAGTCATTTTAATGCTGCGGGAGAATTCTTTGGAACAAATTATCATAGTAACATCTCTACTATGTAAACAAGAGCCAGGGGTTTTTTGCAAATGCCTGTTTAAAAAATAATAGTTCCTCATATATTTCTTTAGAGGGTTTGGATCTATTTGTTGTAACCAGTTTCTGGCAATGTATGTATTCTGGAAACAGTGTAATTAGTGAAATTGGCCCCAGGCTATGTTATGTTCCAGTAAGCATAGAATCTCCTCGACCCATGAGACCTGAGCCTCCGTGCATGCCTTGGTGGTGAGGTGACCCTGACTGGTTTTTACCCACCTTGAAAACCCAAAAAAGGAAGCTACAACATACATGCTAATTGTACACGACTAGTGATGCACGAGGTTGGGTGGCTGTAGGTGATGTTTATGACCAATTTGCACAGATTGCTAAATCTTGGAGAGTCAATTAGCGTCCCTGTTCCATAATCTAGACTGCTGACAGGCTTTAAAATGTGGAAGAGTATGTTGTCACTCGGGGCTTTCTTCTAGCAACCCATATTGTCCTTTGTCCTTATTTATAGCCCTTAGGATCCGTCATTCTCTAAAACAATGTTGTTTATAACGACACCAACCAGGAACTTCCTCGTGCTTAATTCCAGTAAACGTGGTTGCAGAAATTACTTATGTCAAAGGCACTTGTTTACAAGTGTTATGAGCAAAAGCTCGGCATAAGACACACAAAAATCTTAAAAGAAGTCAAGTGGCACATACATTGAAATTCTTATCCGTCTCAGAAGGCATTTGAGGAAGAATTTTTATTATATGTGTTCCCGTACAGCCAATTTTGAATCATGAGTTGCATAACTGTCAATTTTGGCTTGTTCAGAATGCTTCAACCTGTCTGCTTTCCTGGAATAGAAAGTTGGTGCAAATTATCTCATTTCTCTACAGTGGCTTTCTTTTCAGGTTTGACTGCAGTTTATTGTTTATATGAAGGCTGTAAGAGACAAAACCTTGGAAAATTTTACTGCTGAAGCCTTGCAGCAGATCCAGACCTCTTTGCAAAGCTGAGGCACCCTCAAACTCCCGGGATCACTCGGAGTCCTGTCTGTAGTTTGTGCTTTCATTGCAATTAGGTTTTATGTTTTTATTTTCCAGTTCTGAGACTTTTTAGCCAGAAAGGAGCTACATTGTTAAATATCATTGCTGATCTCACATCTGGCACAGGTTCCTATGGAACTCTCTATGAAAAAGACCTTGTGATGGTTTGCACAATTTTGGTTTTTATTACATTTTTAGGATGACAGCTGGTTCTTGAGCCTTTGAGAGCTTGAGCCATCTTTTGCCTAGAAGCCAATTTTGCGTCCCCAAAAAGTGCATCACCAATGTGCGTGTCTTTGGACTGTAGATGGAAACCTACCCAAACACAAGGCTGGGTGCTGAGTGGTGGAGGTGCCCTTGTGCTGTGATTTTTTAGAAATTAAGTCAACATATGTTTAAGGATTTTTTAATCTGTGGCCAGCCTACAAGGGCATTCAGACCTATGACCTTCTGATCAAGGTTCCTGGTCCCTAAACCCTAGACCACTGCTGCGCCCTGGACTGTCAAGGCTTGGAATCAACTGGGGCCTTGATCTATCCCTGTTGTAAGTAAGGAAAATCCAGAAATCAGGAATTCAAAGGTGGTGTTTTCTACACAATTTGAACAAATAAAAAAAGAATGTTGGTTATCACCAAGGAAAATCTCACCATCAACCAAACACACACGCTTTAACCAAGCTAATCTCTATTGTAACTCATTTGACTATAGTTTATCTTCATATCCTGTTGTTCTATTTAGTGGCCAACCATGCTTGTTAGAGCTAGGCCTTCAGTCCAAGCCCAGAGTGTCAAAACACGGTCCAAAAGTAAAATAACGCTCTCTGCTCGCGCCTCTATGGGATTCTAGGTGTACATTAGCGCTAAGCTAACATCTCTGCCCATGAATGGTTTTAGTCTAAAACATTTCTGTTTGTACGAGATTAAATCCAGTCAGAAAGTTTCTGAAATAAAGTTTTATGTACTGATGTGATAAGATCAGTCTCCGCCAAAGTGACGGAAAGGTCAAAGTTTGAAGAAAGGAAGAAAAAGCCCATGAACATCTGTGAAGCCTGGTGGAGGTAGTGTCATGGCTTGTTGAAGATGATGTATAAAATCTGATCTCTAATTTCATATTCACCTTCCAATTTCCAACCCAAATGTAACCCAAGTGCAGAAAAATTAATTAATTAATTTACATCCTTGCTGTTTAAAAACTTTTGGTGGGGACTATCTACTGTCGTAGAGATCTTGAATACAGTTCCAGAGTGCTCGATAGAGGAGGAATGACTCACGGACAACAGGAAGTTATTTAAAATAAACTTTAATCAGTAATTTTTTACCTTTGATCCAAAAGTTACAGAAAAAAATAGCATTAATAGGTGAATATTCATATAAAAGACATTAACTGTTAGCATGGGGATCACTATATGTTTGTATTCACTTCATAAGAACAGATGTCAGTCGTGAGGCCAGTGTGGGAAGGCGAACCAGTTCAGAGCCCTTGGTGTCACTAGAGTAAGAAACAGGGAGAAGGGAAGAGAGGAGCTCGGCCAGTAATCCATGGCTTCATGACATTTCTCCAGTGCATAAGGTTCTCACACACACACACACACACACACACACACACACACACTCACACATACATATGCAATAACCTCGCCTCACACACACACACATGTGTAGGTGCACATAGCTGCGTTGGGATGTTTTTGACCCAACTTGACTGTACTCTGCCACACACACCCTGAGAAACACTTTACGGGGGAAGTTTGGCCTTTAGTAGAGGAGGAGGATACCCACGGCACTCAGCATGATGGCCAACACTGTGAGAAGAGAGAGAGAGAGAGAGAGAGAGAGAGAGAGAAAGAGAGAGAAAGGGGATCAGTCAACACATCTCTCGCCCATAATTGCATTAATCGTTTATTCGATTAAAGTTAAGTGCAAGTGACTATTTGTCATCATGACCCCAGCACACAGTGAACCACAACCAAAAACATCCTCTGTATTTAACCCACGCACACCGTCCAGCAGGGAGCAGATATATCCAGCGCCCAGGGACCAATGATGGGGACTGTACCTTGCTCAAGGGAACCTCAGGGTAACCTACTGGTCCTGGATTTGAACCCAAGATCTTCAGATTCATCCTTAAACTCTAGGACAGAGCTAGGCCTGCTAATGTGTTTTTCATCTTCAGTTATGTGGAAAATTTGGGAGGTTTTGTCAATTTTATCAATGCCGGAAGGTTCAGGGTTCAAGTCCTATCTGCTGGGTCAGTAGGTGGGAAGTAGGTGGAGGGGAGTGTTTACCACGAGCCACAGGATTGGCCAGAGGGTCGCTGCCAGATGTGGTGGTTGATGGAGCTGCAGTACTGTTGGTGCTGTTGGCGATGTTACTCTTGGGGTTAGTCAGGTCCAGTATGGTGGTAGAGTTAAACACTGTGTTGAAAGGGCCCAGACTGGTTCCTGTGGAAATACAGAAAAGTTTCAGCAAAAATACATTCCTGTATATTGTTGAAGAGCCTGTTCTGGACTTTAATTCTAATGGACGAGGCTGGAGTTTTTGGGTCGGTCTTGTAACAATCGAAAAACATTTTAAAGCCAGCTATGGGCCGGAGATTGAATGATACATTTTAAATATTTAGTTCTCTTTCTGAGCGCATTTGTGTAGGAGAAAGCCTGACCGGTAGTGGTGCCGCTGAAGATCCAGACCCAGAAGCTGGTGGTGGCTGATCTGGTGGTAGTCAGGTTGCTAGTCAGGTTGCTGCTGGTATTGAAGGTACACTGGATGAGGCTCTGGTTCAGGGATTGGTTTCCTGAAACTGCACCCTGGACTGAGTAGACAGTGCTCTGTCACAGAGAGAGAGAGAGAGAGAGAGAGGTCGCAAAATGAGAGCATGGAATAAAATAATAATTTAATGCTCAATAGTAATCCAAATATTCCCCAACAATTTCTCTCAACCCACTTGAACTTCATCCAGCTTTTCTTTAAGGTGTACCAGACTTGTGGGTTTCATTTAGGCAGCAGGACTTACCCTCGGTTAAAAACATGAACTGATCTTCAGCCTTTCACAACAGTGATCCTAAATTCACAAGAATCTGATCTCAGATCAGTCTGAACATGTGCTGAAGTGTGTTTGGAGTTTAGTAGCCAACAGTAAGTCTTACTGTGTCCTAAACCTCACCCACATGTCTGATCCACTGTAACGAAGAGCTGGAGGAGAGGTCTTGGGGCATAGATGTGGGTGACTATTCACCTCTAGGGTGACTATTCATGCTCCAGCTCTAAACTTAACATCGACTGGCCACACTTAGGGACAGTGGCACAGATCTACTCGCTGAAATATTTATGCACTCACCACGTTGCTGCTGATCAGGTTGTTTGAGTTGTTTGAGCTATTGGTGGCAGTCGTGAAAAACAAATTGCTGTTGTTGTTGCCACAAACAAACACAATAGACACTACCTGTGGAGAAAATCGAATAACAGATTAGGTAAAGACTCCTCCTCCTTCCGATTAATGACATATGTGAGTTAAATTCGGTATCAGGAAGGTTTTGGAGCTTTTGAGTTAAACTGATTTTAATATGCAGTCACTAAAATATATAGAGCTACAGTGGGAGCAGAAAGTATTTGGATGTTTGTTTCAAAGTAAAATGTAGTCCTGATTTTAAAAAATGGCTTAAATCATGAATTTAGCAATTCCAGCATATGTTCCACCTTTGGGAGGTAGTAGAAATTCATCACTTTTTGCATGTGTCCTTTAAAGAGACTGGCCTAATTCGTGCTCAGGTCAGTGTCTTGAGGAAAAATGGTAACTTGTCCAGAGACTTTAACAAACAACAAATGACTGATTGGAGGTCTTTTTTGCTTTATTGGGGCCAAAAAATGTTTAAAAATCAATCATGCAGATCTTCCTCCTTCACCTCCAACCCAGTGGATCCGAACGCTTCATGCAAAGGCGGTCAGAGTTGGGAGAACCTGAAGAACCTGTCCACAAAAATGTGAAGAGCCATTTTTTTTCTCTAGGGGAATCAAAAATGGTTGTTTTTTTTAAATTTGTGGTTGGGGGTTTCAACATGAGGAGGAACAACAAAAGGCTGGTGTGCAGAAACAGGTCTGGCAGCATGTTCTCCATGTTTGTGGAGTCATGTCAGATGGAGAGTGCGTGCGGATGTGGGAGGAATGTGCTGACCGCACTCACATTTTGACTGGTGCCCAGGCCCAGAGCCACATAGCCGGAGGTGGGGGCGCTGAGCTCGAAGTACAGGGTTGTGTTGGACGTGGACTGGGAGGAGCCGAAGTAGCAGGTGCTGGAGTTTGCTTGGGGGTCGCAGGGTGTGAAGCAAAGCTTGGTGGTTCCGCAGCCGTTTCGGGTGATGTTGGTCTGCGGGAAAAAGGAAGGTTGGTTAACGGCGTTCACATCACCCAGGAGGAAGGTGGCTGCTCTGAAGTGTCCAGAAGGTGGTGCATGGGTGAGACCACCTCTTTCACAACCACGACACAAGAGTAGCTACACTGTTCACGTTGCGCAATCCTTTGTTTAGGCCAAATTGTTTCGCTCAAGAGGCCTCGTTCACCCATCCTTACCGTGAGCGCAGTGGGCGTGATCGTCTGGCTTTCGATGCGAGTCACGCCGCAGGCAATGGCAATAAACACCAGCAGTCGGGAGTCCATGTCTACGGTGATCTTTTCGGACACAGAGACATTCGATGAACATCACACATGTTATGTACAGTCCACAAATAGTCAGACAGGTATTTTTTTCCCCAAATTTGAGGTCACCAGCTCGCCATTACATTGTGTCCAGATTTTGGGATAAATTTCAGATAGGCTTAAAAAAAAACCCATCTGGTTCCATTGACTCACACTGAAGAACATTTTTAAGGTTTTAAATGAATTTTAAAAACACACAAAAAATGTATATAAGTGACAACCCTTGTCATTGCGAGGTCACGGCACAGCACACATGAACCACAACGAAATTAGACCTCTGCATTTAACCCATACACACACGTGCAGCAGTGGGCAGCTATTGAAAGCGCCCGGGGAGCAGTGATGGGGAAGGTACATTGCTCAAGGGTACCTCAGGGCAACCCACTGGGGTGGGAATCGAACCCACAATCTTCCGATGCGGGGCCAACTCCCTAACCACTAGGCCACCGCTGCCACATGTATATATATAATTATATTTATATATAAAAGAAAAGTCTATTAAAACAAGACTTACTTTCAAGTTTACTCTTTTCACAACATTATTCTGTATCATTTCAGATCAAAATGTGATGCCAGCTAGACAAAATCAGAAATCAAATGTAATATGGCAGCTTTACCTGTTGTGGAGGTTGGGCTGTGATGCTTCCAGCAGTTCAGAGGCTCGTAATGAAGCGGTGCTGCTGCGTTTGGCCTTTTAAACCCTGAGGGTGTGGTCGTCCCGCAACCTACATCATGGACAAAGAGAACAGGAGGTGAATGTAGAAGAACAGGATTGTGTTGGCATCACGAAAGTCCCCTGAGGCTTTTCCTTCATTTATCAGCCCCGTCCATTGCAGGGCTGGCGTTGTCCAGATGCTGTTAGGCAGGAGGGCCCTACCTTCTCCATCTTCTGAAAAGGAGATCCCTGATGAAGGTCTGGAGGAGCCCGAGGAGCATCCCAGCTTGTCAGCGTTTTCTCTCCAATTTGAACGCTGCTCTTGTCTGAAGTTCAGCAAGAACGGACCATCAGAAACTCACACTGGAAGTGAGGAAGGATTCTTCCTTCTAGAGCTGATCAGATTTGACATTTTGTGATTTTGACATCCATCGGTTATGAAACTGATCTTAACTGTTTGTAACGGTTTGATTTGGTCTCAAAATGCATCTTATTTTATTTTGAGGAGATGAATTTTGACACTATTTTTTAGGCATGATTCAAATAAATGCATTCAATGTTTCAGTTCTGTTTCCACTTAAATTTGAAGTTAAAAAAACAGGAAATCACTCTTCAATTAAAGTTAAAAATGTTTCCAAAGTTGTGTTACATAATGGTGAGCTCAGCTCTGATGGAAATATTTAATATATTTGACCTCCTACCAGAGAAATGGAAGAGTTTTATCCAATTAAGTGGCCAGACCGTGTGTTTTAGTCAATAACTGCACCTTCAGCATTTTGGCCAAAGGATTTAGTGGCCCAGACATAATTGTGCTCCTTCTGTGTCAGATTAAAATACAATCATCACATCAACACTCTCAATAAGGGTTTTCCTGACTCTGTGCTTCAGGCGGCGAAATGCCATCCTTGAGCAGAAGCAGAAAGAATGTGACCAGTTAAGCAGAAAGGCATCGTGCGTCTTTTACTTCCCTGACATTGATACAATCTCAAATATCAACAAATACCGGATCACTTTAAAATCCGCTGTGTTTCAAGGAACTGATGTCATGAGACATTTAGTGTCTAAAATTGGAAAACTAGAAATCAAAAGCCACCTTTTTCTTCAAAAAGTTCTTCATGAAGGTGGATCAGACTTGTGGACATGGTTTAGGACACAGCAGGACTCACTGTCGGACACAAACTGAAACTCCAGACTTTTTACGCAACAGGGCCTGTTTTTCCAGGAGAATCACAAATCTCATCCGAGATCAGACCTGCTTTATGGACAGCAGGTTTGGAGTTCATCTGATATACCTACCTCCTCCCAAACCACAACCACCACCATCAGTCTTTGAGTTTTTAAGGATTTTTCAACCACCATGAAAAACAACATGGTAAATTTATTATTTAATCAAGTTTATTCGTTTCTTTTACTGCCGTCTTCTGAACACCAGAGTCAGCAGGTCGTGGGTTACCAGTGGCTTGTCCTGAGTTTCCCTTGAGCAAGGTACCATCCCCATCACTGCTCCCCGGGATTCTGGATATATCTGTCCCCCGCTGGACGGTGTATGTGTGTTAAACTCAGAGGATGCATTTGGTTCACTGTGTGGTCACAAATAGTCTTAGTGGTTCTATAGTCTAGTACTTCACTTTCACTTCAGTGCCAGAACCAAAACTGTGGCCGTTCCGCCTCCTCTGATTTCGGAGGTCCTGCCTCATGTAGAAACAGGGTTCGATGTTGAGGCTCTTGCTCAGTTCCTGAGTATCATTCAGCCGAGTGAACGAATGGATTCCTCAGCGATGAGACTCACTTCATGTGACCCTGCCGAAAAGCTGCAGCGTCACATTCCTGCTCACCTGTTCAGACTGTACCTGAGAGCCAGCCGACAACAAATACAGCTGGCCACAATGAAAGACACAGTGCTTTGGTCAACCCGCCATAAAGATTTCGTTCAGGCTGATTTTGTATGAAATGACTCAAAATCAATGGTGGCGCAATGAGAAAGTCCTGGGCTCAATTCCCAAGTGGGACGGTCCTTTCTGTGTGGAGTGGTAATGTTGTCCCAGTGTGTGTTTCCACCAGGAGCTCTGGTTTTGTCCCATTGTCCAAAGAACTGCAGGTGGATTGGAGACGCTAAATTGTTCCCTGTCCTTCAGAAGTTTCTTTGAATTAGTAGAAATTAGGTTCTAATAAGAATGTTCTACAAAAGTTCAACAGAACGTTTGTCCAGAATGAAGTAAAACAAGTATTATCCATAATCCAGAAAATTAAAAAAACTCTAGTAAATATTCATAGTAAAATTACTATGAAAAAAAGCTGAAAAACTGAAAAACCTGTGGCTAATTGACGGTCCTGATGGTCCTTTCTGTGTGGAGTGGACATGTTGTCCCAGTGTGTGTTTCCACCAGGAGCTCCGGTTTCGTTCCTTTGTCTAAAGAACTGCAGGTGGATTGGAGACACTAAATTGTTCCTAAAATGACACTAAAATAGGTTTTAATAAGAATGTTCTACAAAAGTTCTACAGAATGTTTGTGCAGAATGAAATTAAACAAATATTCCAGAATCCAGAAAATGTATTTCTGATAAATAAAAAAATTCTAAAAATTCCAAAAATTCTTGTAAAATTACTATGACAAAAAACAAACTGAAAAACCTGTGGTTAATTGGATTAATATTAGAATTAAGTTCTTAGAAAATGTATGTTCAGAACAATGTTCTAAAAAATTCAACCAGACTCAACTCATACCAGAACCAGAATCAGAAGAAAAACTTTATTGATCCCAAGGGAAAATAAAGTTCTAATAAAATGATCTGGGCTAAAGTTTAAAATAGAGTTTTAGAAAAGAGTTCAAATAAAATAAACATCCAGAATGAAGTATTAAAACAAATATCCAGAATTAAGTTATATCATCAAGAATTAATTTCTAATAAAAATAATATCCAAAGTCAAGTGTTTGTAAAATTATCATTAGATTTAAGTTCTAATAAAATGATCCAGAATGAACTTCTAATAAAATTCATGTCAGAAAAAAGTTATAAAATTAGTAAAGTAAAGTTCTTGGAAAAATGAAAATAAAAATAAAGTATTAGATCCAGAATAAAGTTCTAATAATATAAACTTGAAGTGAACATCAGAATAACATTTGAATAAAAGAAATTAAAAAAATAAAAACGACTTAACGTCGCCGAAGCTCAAATCCAACCATCACCCTGATGTGAACCTTAAACTCAACCCAAAACCCTAATCCTAATCCAGATCTTAAACCTAGTCTTGGAGTTAATGTTAATCCTGATCCAGGCAGTTTGAACGTCTTTAATGTTTACACGAGGCCATTAACAGGGCAAAAAACCTGGAAATACCTTCTAGTGTCTCGTTAACAATATTTAATTACATTAATAAACTCAGTAATAAACAGGGACGACTCTGATCACTTTACACTGGTGGTGAATGGAACCAGACGTCCCGTGTTATTTGTCTGTGTTTATATGGGACGATGTTGATGATAAAATAGTCTGAACTGAATCCGTTTGTCCTCACAACACCCTGCAAGTCCCTCCAACATGAACGGGTTTCGCTTTTGTCCAAAACTTTCTCCAAACTACATGATGTCTTCATCGCCCTTTCATGTCCGTGAGGGACATTCGGGCGTCCGCTTCCATTTGACAGTAAGACTTTTCCTAACCACCAAAATATGTGCTAATTATGAGCAACTGCTGGAATTATCCTCATCATTCTCACAATAATAGATTTTATTTATAGTGGAATTTTCATATCATACATTTTGCATCAATTTAATGATTAATTGATAAATTGTTCTAAATAAACACACAAAGAAAGCAGAGATGATGGAGTGGAGGTGAATGGAACCAGACGTCCCATTTCATTTTCTGTGCATGTGTTGTTGATACGGGACGCGTCCATGTCCATTTCCAACCTCTCTACATTCAAGTGCATCAGGCTTTCAGTGACTGATGTATGCAAATGGTCTCTGCTCTGATTGGCTGCCTGATTCCAAAGTACTCCAAAGTACCACCTAAGTACCGCGGTGGCCTAGTGGTTAGGGAGTTGCCCCTCACCAGAAGGTTGCCCTGAGGAACCCTTGAGCAAGATACCGTCCCCGTCACTGCTCCCCGGGCACTTTCACTAGCTGCCCACTGCTGCATGGTGTTTGCATGGGTTAAATGCAGAGGTCCAATTTCGTTGTGGTTCACTGTGTGCTGTGCTGTGACCTCGCAATGGCAAGGGTTGTCACTTTCACTTTTTCACTTTCTTTACTCCATTGAATGTATTGCAGGTGGGTGGGGCTAAATGGCTATAGGAGAAATAGCGTGTGGATGTAAATAACACGCAGACATCAAGGTGTTGCTGCTTTGTAGGCCATGCTTTTGTGATAGGCGTTGGATTTTCAGCCACACGTTCTTCACATGCACTGGTAGAACAGGTTCCTTAACCACAAAGAGCAGTTCTAGAACACACGCCGAAGTGCTATTCTTTCATCAAGCATGAATTTAATAAACACTTTAACCCAGTGAAGAGTAGGAGGAGTCCACCTGATTAAACAACAGAACATTCTCATGTGGTTGGATACAAAAAAAAAAAACAGGACACATTCTCCTAAATGTGGATCACTTCTGCGTACTGTACCGGTTCATCGTGTCAGGGCCCGGTGCCTGAACATGTAAACACTCCTTAACTGTTGCTTTACTTTTTCGCAGATGCTTATAGGTTCCATCCATCCATCCATTATCTGCCGCTTGTCCCAAACGGGGTCGCGGGGGAGTGCTGGCATCCAACCCAGCGCACACAGGGCGAGGATGGGGGACACACCCTGGACAGGTCGCCAGCCCATCGCAGGGATGCTTATAGGTTGTCATATAATTACTTAATGGTAAACCTTAACCAAAGATTTATCAAATTCCTCCCATTATAGAATTAGCCTGACCAGTCTCACATTCCCTGGCCCTAGGTTTAAGTCTGGCCCGAATTTCCTTCCGTGTAACATTCGCTTTAAGATTGATCTATGAACATGAGCTCTGACTTCATTGGCCGCCCAGCTTTGTTCCTCATTCAGACATTCCTTCAGTATATAGTATCTGAATTTCCCCAATATGGGCTGAATGATTGGTATGTAGATGGACTTGAACAGTATTTATGTCCTTATCTTTTTTGAGTATGAGTAAAACTGAGTTTTTCCTCAGCCATTTATTTATCTAGTATATATATTTATATATACTATATATATTTATATATAGATATAGATATAGATAGATATATCTATATATTTTTTATCTAGTAGGGTACTTGCCTATGGCTCAAGAGGTACCAGGTTTGAATCCAGTCGTTCTGGATAAGAGCGTCTGCTAAATGGCGCAAATGTAAATGTACATTTTACTGACATCAAGCTTTGAGGAAGGTTAGGGATTATCTCTTCACAAGTTAACCAGAATAGAATTGTGTAAAAGACTTGTGAAAGTTCATTCAACTCAAGAACAAGTGAAAGAGAAAAAAGAAGTAGTAAAAAGAACAGGAATGTAATGAGAGCATAAAGTAAAAAGTACAGGAATGTGGTGAGAGTAAAAAGTAAAAAAGTACAGAAATGTACTGAATGTAGAAAGTAAAAAGTACAGGATTGTAGTGAGAGCATTAAGTAAAAAGAACAGGAATGTACTGAGAGTAAAAAATAAAAGGTACAGGAATGTACTGAGAGTAAAAAATAAAAGGTACAGGAATGTACTAAGAGTGTAAAGTAAAAAGTAGAGGAATGTTGTGAGAGTAAAAAGTAAAAAGTACAAGAATGTACTGAGTGTAGAAAGTAAAAAATACATGAATGTACTGAGTGTAGAAAGTAAAAAGTACAGGAATGTAATGAGAGTGTAAAGTAAAAGTACAGGAGTGTACTGAGAGTGTAAAGTAAAAGTACAGGAGTGTACTGAGAGTGTAAAGTGAGACGTGTCTCCTCACTAATAGTGAAAGTGAAAGTGACAACCCTTGTCATTGCGAGGTCACGGCACAGCACACATGAACCACAACGAAATTGGACCTCTGCATTTAACCCATGCACACTCAAACCCGTGCAGCAGTGGGCAGCTATTGAAAGCGCCCGGGGAGCAGTGATGGGGACGGTACCTTGCTCAAGGGAACCTCAGGGCAACCTATTGGGAAGGGGTTTGAACCCCCGATCCTCCGATCATGCGGCTAACGCCCTAACCGCTAGGCCACCGCTGCCCATAGAATAGAATAGAATTAATAGAATTAATAGAATAGAATAATAGAATTAAAGACTATTAAAGCCTCGAACTTCAACTCCAATAAAAACAATCTACTGAAAATAATCAACATTATCTTCACTAGTTCTTTGACATTACAATCATCCATCCATTTTCTGCCGCTTGTCCCAAACGGGCTCGCGGGGGAGTGCTGGAGTCCAACCCAGCGCACACAGGGCGAGGATGGGGGACACACCCTGGACAGGTTGCCAGCTCATCGCAGGGAGGAGCGGGACGGGGACGGCACCTTGCTCAAGGGTACCTCAGGGCGACCTATTGGGAAGAGGTTCGAACCCCCGATCTTCTGATCATGTGGCCAAAGCCCAACCACTAGGCCACGGCTGCCCCACATTACAATCAGTAGACACCTTTTTAAACTTGTTAAAAACCCAGAGGACACTACAAATGTTTTTGATGAAGTCAGTTATCTTCACCGTATGACGGAATACAGGCTCTGAAAAGTACAAATACTTCTACCTAAGATGCTTCGTCACGGTGCACAGACTCCTCAAGCTTATCTAGATGGAAGCAATCACTTGGAATAACCCTCTTTGCTTGTTTACCTGTTTGGTGACTTTTGACAGATATGACCTCATTCTCTTTTAGTGCTCTATGTGTCCATACATTTGGGATGCTCTCATAAAACCATAAAACCACAACAGGCCTCACACTGAGAAGGTTCTGGGTTCGAATCCCGGTCTGGAGTAAAATGAACTGGAATTCTTGTCAAATTAACCTGAAAATGAACTTCTTACTTCAGTGTTCACATAAAAAATTAAACATGTAAACATGAATATTAGAATGAAGTTAGAAAATGAATCTTAGATTTAAGATCTAATAAAATGATCCGGAATTAAGTTCTAGTAAGAATAAAGTTATAAGATTAACATCTAATAAAATTAACATTAGAGTGGATTTTTCTTTTTTAACCACAATGTGATTTAACCACGACAGAGCCAGGTCTCTTTTGGGGAACAAGGCTAATGTCTTTATCTGTCTTTATCTAAATACCTGTTCAAGGTGTCTGAATCTGTTTGAAAATTCTAGGTGTGTAAAGTTGTGGCTTGTGGAAAGAAACCCTTGTGTTATTTTCATGCTTGTGACGTTGACACAACCCCGTCAATGCAGCGTGAAAGAACGTCTCCACATGAGTCTTCATTCCAGATTAACCCAATTATCTCTGATCAATTGAAACGTGCAGGTTTGCCGGCATACTTGCCTGATTTCTAGCGTTAGTAAGTAAGTGCAGGGTGTAGCTGTGATTGGCACTCCCTGCTGCCCTGCTGCACTGGCAGGGGACAAAACCATGTCCCAATGTTTTAACAGCTAAGTCAGATTATTGTATTAAATTATTAAATTGATGGAACTGAATATCTTGGGCCAGGTTCCCAGATAGGCCAGCATTACACAGCTTTCAGAATTCTCCAATTAATGTAACATATCAGCTAGCTAGCTAACTAGCTAACGAACTAACAGACAGACTGACTGACTGACTAACTAACAAACAAACTAACAAACTAACTGGTTGACTGACTGACTGACTAACTAACTAACTGACTAACTATCTTATGAACAAACTAACTGACAGATAGACAAACTAACTGACTAACTGACTAACTAACTGACTGACTGACTGACAGACCGACAGACAGACAGACAGACAGACAGACTGGCCGGCTGGCCAGCCGACCGACCAACCGACCGACCAACCGACCAACCGACTGACTGACTGACAGACCGGCCAAACAACTGACCTACTAACTAACTAACTAAATAAATAACTGACCTACTAACTAAATAACTGACTGACTGACTGACTAACTAACTAACTAACTGAGAGATAGACTGAATGACTGACTGACTAACTGACTAACTAATTAACTGACTGACTGACAGACAGACCGGCCAACCCACTGACTGAATGACCGAACGGCTGACTGCCTGACAGTCCGACCAACCGACTGACCGACTAACTAACTAACTAACTGAGTGACTGACTGACTAACTAACTAACTGACTAACTACCTACCTAACTAACTAACTGACAGATAGACTGAATGACTGATTGACAGGCTGACAAATTCAGTAAGTCAGTATCTAAGTCAGAACTTCACTAGTAATTAAGTGTGTAAGTAAACACATAAGAAAGTATGTACTTAAGTAAGTCCGTAACAACAACAATCATTAACTAACTAATTAACTAATTCATTCATTTGGTGAGTATGTAAATAAATAACTGACACAACCTCCACTCACATGTCTTCTTTCTAGCACGGCTCAAACATGCTTCCTGTCAATCAAAGCCAAATTCTAAACAAAGAAAGAAGGAAAGACATGGTATGTTTAGGCAAAGACGGTGATAAGCGTTTGGGAATGAAAGCCTTTGAAAGAGGAATAAAAGATTGATGGAAAAAGGAAGCTTGTTGCCCAGGACTGTCTTTGGAGGTGGTGGTCAGGTGGTCAGGAGACTCAGGTTCGAATCCCACCAGCGGCACTACCATCACTGGGTTCCTCCCTCTAATTCCCATGTTCCTCAAGGGAGACTGTCCCTGTAATCAGGACATGGAAGTCCCTTTAGATAACAGTAAATGTAATTGTAAATCTTCAGAGACATGTGTCAGGCTGGCAGACGGGGAGGGGACACCACCGACACTCGTGAGTCTCAACAAGAGATGATTCAGCCGAAGCCTGACCCTCGGACTGATCTGTCCTACAGGAGTCAGGTGGCACGGTCTAGAATAACCCTGCTGCAGGTTTTGAGTCTTATTGTTATTTCTTTTGTTCTGGCCGCTCTTCTCACGGTTTCAAGGGTTTTCAATGGAAAAGAGTTTCCTCTCAATCCCTCTTGTTTCCACTACATCGGCTAAAACTGGTTTTGATGGGATAATCAGGGTTGATTATCCCGTCTTTCGCCTGATGAAGGTGACAGAGAAGAGAGGCTGGAAGTGAAAGTGAAAGTGACTATTCTTCTCATTGTGAGTACGCACAGCAGAGCACACCACAACGAAATTGTACCTCTGCATTTAACCCATGCGCAAGCACACCAGGCAGCAGGGGGCAGCTATGAAAGCACCCAGGGAGCAGTGACGGGGACGGTACCTTTGGACTGTGGACTCCGCCACCGCTGCCCAAAGTTTATAATGATCTCATCCCTTACGGCTGGGATACATAATATCACATTATTTTCCCTTTTTTTCAGGTGGGTAAGATGCTTTGGGTTTTGTTTATTTTTTGGAATATCTGAAGGGTTATTTCTCCATGGTTTTTTTTTTTTTTTTTTGGTTACATTTGCAAGATTTGGATTTCATTTTATGTTGGATTTTTCAGGATGGGTTGATGGGTTACATTTGCATGATATCTGATGTGTTTTGTTTCATGTTTTTTTTTAAGGATGGTTGATGCGTTACCTTTGCATGATATCTGATGTGTTACTTTAAAGGGATGTTTTTTGGATGTTACAGCGAAAGTGACTATTCTTGTCATCATGAAACACATCACAGCACACAGTGATACACGACATTCAACTTCTGCATTTCACCCACACACACACCGTGCAGCAGGAGGCAGCTACTGAAAGCGCCCTTCTAATATCATATATATTATATATTATCTTTTAAAATCTTTTTCTAAACACAAAATAGTCCCTAAACACTAGGCCCCAACTCAAAGATGTTAAAAATCATGCTCTATATTTGTGGGCGGAGCCTAATCCCAGTAGACTGTATATCTAGAGATCAGCTACTGATCATCACCTGGTCGTTGCTCCATACAGCCATCCACTTTTTTATGCAAATCACATCCACAAATGGAACAAATGCCCAGAAGGAAGCTGCTGTTCTACAGAAGGGCTTTGTTCTTGTTTTTGTAGTTCCGCCAAAACTGAAGGAGGAAAATCTCAAGGCAAAAAGAGGGAGGGGGGTGGATGGCAAAATGACAGGAAGAGGAGCCGTACTGTTGTCTCAGATGTCAGATCTCAGATCAGCCTGGGGTTGGTCTGGAGTTTAGGTGATGTTTATGGTTGACAATAAGTCCACCTAAAATATCTGGTGTAGGTTTAAAGGGGCAGAGAGAAGCTTTGGGGTCTACTGTCCACTGTCTTCACATCTACTGTTCGTCTCAACCTCTAGTTCTAATATAATTATCATAAATAGATGTTGTTGTTGATTTATTTTATTCAGTCAAACACAGTGAAGAAAAGCACAGCCCGAAAATATGAAATCACAAATTCTCTACATTATTAGATTTTTAACAAAATCTATAGCAATTTAACCAATGATTGATTGACTGATTGATTGACTGAGCGATTGGTTGACTGAGCAATGCCTTGTGAAATCTGGCTGTAGCTCTAAAACTGAAATATCTAGAAAATAGAAATGCCAAACAAGTTAAAATAACAATGTCTATCTCAAACCAGTCCTTCAGAAGCATCTTTTTAGAGACTGTCATCCAGTCAGCCACATCTAGGACTGACTGGTCACATCTGGGCTAAGAAAAGCAAATTAAAGACCTGTATCTGCAATTTTGTACCACTGGACCACCAAATATAAAAAGGAAGATAAATAAAAAATAACTAACGATATATAAAGGCAGGAAGTACAGTGAAACACAGCTGCTTCAGTTCAGGCCAGATTTCCCAGCATTTCTGTTAAGCCCCGCCCAGATGCTCTGTCACAATAAATAGTCACTTTCACTTGCTCTTACATCGGCTCGGTCTGATCCATTTAACGTTGGTCATTCTGCCGTCGTCAAAGGGGTTTTGGATGTACTGCGGCGACTCTCCTCTTCAGAACCAAAGCATAGGTGCTGCAGTGGCCCGACTACAAACAAGGAGCGTCCGCTTACATCATGATCAGGACGGTCTTCCTTATCATGAAGTAACAGACCACATTCATAAATCGGCCATAGACCACAGACTGTTTTATCCACCTGTTTTTTGCAGCCACCTTTGAAGTCTCATGTCTAAAGGAAGCTCTTCTCTGAATGTGTACACTGGGGGTGTGTGTGGAGCAGCCTCTTTAATGAACCACCCACTCTTACAACAGGTATTGTGAACACACTGCACAACACAGTAAAACAAACACATCACTCTTCAGTCAGTCGGTTTTCTAAAGCTTAAGTGCTTAAAGGCTTAGGGAGTATGCCCAGTCATCGGAAGGTTGTGGGTTTGAATCCCAGACCAATAGGTTGCCCTGAGGTTGCCTTGTGCTGGATGAAGTGAAAGTGACTATTTTTCTTTGCGAAACACGACACACAGTGAAATTACAATGAAATGCATCTTTTGCACTTCTCCCACACACACCATGCAGCAGGGGGCAGCTGTTTAGTGCCCATGGAGCAGTGATGGGGATGGTATCTTGCTCAAGGATACCTCAGGGCAACCTACTGGTCTGGGATTCAAACCCATGACCTTCCTATCCTGGTGACTCATCCCTAAACCCTAACACCACCGCTGCCCCCAGAGGGTATGTCTGCCCCCTGCTGGATGGTGTGTGTGTGTGTGTGTGTGTGTGTGTCTGTGTTTGTTAAATACAGGATGTATTTGGTTGTGGTTCACTATGTTCACACTGAAAAATAGTCACAGAAGGGTAACACAGTCCAAAGCTGAGGAGCAAGTCCAACTCTGAATGCCTCAAAGAGGTCTAGTCAAAGTCCTGACCTGAACCTTGTTGACATGTTGCGTCAAGGGCAGAGTGAAGTCTCTCCACAGTGACAGCAAAAACATGACTGTTACCGGAAGCAGTTGAACACAGTATTGAATTGAGGGGTAATTACTTTTTCACAAAGGCGATATAGATGTTGGTGAGCAACCCGTCCTTGTAAAACTCAAACTGCTATAGAAACAGCAGGAAGAGTTTCAACCAACCAACAGAGGGAACACATTAGAGTCGGCAGGGGGCAGCCGTATACACCATCCTGGGAGCAGTGATGGTGACAGTACCTTGCTGAAAGGTGCCTCAAGGCAACCTACTGGATCTGGAACCTTCTGATCCTGAGGGCAACTCCCTAAACAAAAGACCACGGCTGTGCAGAAAGTCATTGTCCTGTACTGGGAAGCTGGGCTCAATACGGGAGGAATGTTACTCTGCGATCTAAAGAATGATATAAGTGTGACTCAGAAAAAAAAAAAAGCTTTGCTTTTTTTTCAAAAATGTTTTGATGACGGACGAGAGTAAATGTCCGTGATTTGGGGGAAGTGAAGGGTTTGTGTGGGACGATGTTGTTCCAGCAGTGAAACATGGAGATGGTGGAGGTCTAGCGGTAGGATACTCTCCTGTGGCTCTATGGACTAAATGGTCACAGGTTTGAATCCCACCTCCAGCACTACCACCACTGGGTTCCTGAGCAAAACCTTGAACCCCAAGTTGATCCAGGAGAACATGGAAGTTGCTCTGGATAAGAATGTCTGCTTAAATGTAAATGAGGCGGATCGGGATGTTCTGGAAACGTTTTGGGGAAGAAGATCTGGAGACTTTAGTCCAAATTAAAGGGAAATTTAATTGAAAAGATCATTCAGTTCTTCAACATCCTGGAGATGGGATTCAAACCTGTGACCATTTGGTCCATAGATCCATAGGAGAGTATCTTACCACTAGATCACCACCATGTTTCACCGCAGGAACAACACCATCCCATCTGGTTTAAAGTTCATTGGACCAAATTTCATTCTTCAGCAGGAAAAAGATCCTGAGGCAAAAACAAAAAAACCTGGTCCTGAGAGAAGCAAAGTAGTGATGAGAATTATGCCTCGTCATCCCCAGTCAGCAGATCTGGAGGACAGTTCATGAAAATGCACTGGAAATGTACACTGTTACATCACATTTAATAACCAGGAAGCTAGCTGTAAATATTTATTCTATTTTCTGTCTCGTTAGTCTATTGTTATACATATATAATTTCAATTTTCTTTCCTGTAAATAAATAAATATATATGCAAATGATACATTAAATTGGAGATTTAATCCAGGTCTAAAAGGGAACGTGTGAAGTTAAAAGGAGAGTGTATGGGTGCTTTTTATTTGAGATTGTGACTGAATTGAGAACTACTGGCTTTGATTCCATACATTTTATGAACATTTAATTAGCCCACGATGAAAGGGCCAATTAAAAAAAAAGTTATAACAAAAATAAGGGATGAATAGAACCTCAAAAATAAAAATAAAAGAATAAAGAATGACATTTTTTCTTTTCCTAAAAAGTCACTAATTATTATGTTCTATCACTTCAGTTTTGTAGGTGAGAATTCATAGAATCGTGATTTAGTAAATGATAAACAATAAACAATAAGTACCGTCTGTCATGGTTATGCTCGAGAGGCAAGGCACTCACACGCAGGTCTAACTGGGACACGTTTATTTCCAAACTATGACACAAACACAACGTTGTAACTCACGGTGCAGACAAACATTAAGGACGGTGAACGGACAACACTGGGTCGGACTGGCAGGCTATTTGTGTGTGGTAGTTCAGGTGCGGGTGATCAGTGGTGATAATTACGAGTGCTCGTGAAAGCCCGGTCAGTACTCCGGGGACGGGGACCTCTCCCCTGGCCTGGGTAACGTGGTGGGCGTGACACCGTCATTCCTTTCCTTCTTTCGTTTCTTGTTCTTGTGTGTAGCTCGTAATGATTGAGGTCCTGGAAGAGACACTATCTCAGGACGAAATATTCCCTCTTTAATCGTCCCGATCTTATTATTATTATTATTATTAGCATTGTTATTATTATTGTTGTTGTTATTATTATTATTTAACAAACTATTTAAATGTAATCACAGGTTTACATAATTACTTAGATGTTACATAACCAATTACATTTACATTACAGTGAGCAGAAGCAAGTGTGTTTCCAGTAAAGTGGCCAGTGAGTGGAGACACTTGGTGTTTCTAATAAAGTGGCCAGTGAGTGGAGACACTTGGTGTTTCCAATAAAGTGGCCAGCGAGTGGAGACACTTGGTGTTTCTAATAAAGTGGCCAATGACCACATTTCTTCCTCATTTAAGTTTGTGAAATGTTCCTGACTAGAGAAACTTTCCCAGTGTTGTTAAACGGAACCAGGCGTCCCTCACGCACATGGAAGACGCTGCTTCACTCCGGAGACGCATTCATTCTGCCGCATTCACAAAGTCACACATTTTACTCTGCAAAAAAGAAGCTTTTTATTAACTGTGTCCAGAAATGAAAAATGGCTCAGAACTGTCCGGGACCTTCAAACAGTGGAAATGTGTATTTTGGTCATGTGGATCATTCTTCCAGATCTTTTTTGGAAGAAATGGACGCTCCAAATCCAGGCTGTGTTATCGAGAGCGAGTCCAGAAAGAGATATTATTTATCGCCGTGATGCAGCGTTAATACAGGAAAGAACACTTTCAGAGCAACAAATTCAGTCTTTATCTCCATCTTCTTCATGCATTTCTCAACAAGATGATGTTCCTGTGTTTGCAGGAAGAACGGGACGAAATGATGCACCAAACGCGTCATGAATTAGCATCTTAGTGCCGAAAAGTCTCTTAGGCATTGAAGGAATGGCAAAGTGGTGAATGATTTTCGTTTCATTCTTCTTATGGAATGCATTGCAAGTGCAGGAATGGGGTTCATTAACAAATTATAAGAAGTCAACCAGACAAAACGGGAAGTACCTCAGGTTCATTCTGTAACTGCAAGAATCACTTTTTACTTGGACTTTCCGTATGGTCCCAGCTTTTTCTGACTTGCAGGACGTTGTGAGGACATGATTTAGTTCAGAGTAGCGTAACTGAAGGCTTTGGAGAGGCTAGACTTTTGACGTCTGGTTCCTCACCACCATTATAAAGAAATCTGAACCATCACAAGCCACAACCACTCTTTGATTATGCTGAATTATGGGGAGCTTCTGGAATCTTTATAAAAAATGTGATTGTTTAAATCATTTAGTGGCAAAAAGGGTTAAAAATAATTAATTGTCCTGAGTTTAATACAGGTGATTGGCATGCTGGGGCCCGTGGTTTCAGGTCATGATCGGAATGCTGTCCTGTGTTTAAACACTATACATACACATTCTTCCCCTTGATCAAACACTCCAGATAGCTAGCAGACCCACATTCCTCTTTACTGGAATTACCAGTAATGCTCCTCACTGGGGAAACGGTGAGCATCCCATCACGAAAGACCCTGTGATCCTATCAGGAAGGTTTTTCTGAGCTGGGCTGAGCGGTAGCCAGAGAAACCAGTGTATGAGGACTGCTTTGTCCTGCATACGTTTTGGAGGGAACATAACGCCGTAAATCTTGAATAAAACCAAACCTTGTCAACCCTCTAGTTGTTCCCTTGGCAGGATTTGGAGGACAGTCTGATTCACCTGCTTTCATTAAAAATAAAGTGGAGAAACAGAATCTCTGTTTGTCCCAGTGTGACAAGGAAATAAAGACCAACGAAACGAAAGACCTACGCAAGCTGGGTGAATCCACAGGCCTTGACAAAAAACTTTTTTTCAAACAGTCCCAATGTCCATCTACAGCTCAGGTTCAACTCTAATCCCAGCCTAACACAGCTAGACTTCAGTTATTCCCTACCAGAAAAGCTGATTTGGGCCCGGAAAGTGAGAAACCCTCCCAGGATTTAGTGCCAATGGCCTAAGGGTAGTAGGACCAGCTATGTTATATGGGTTGGAGACAGCAGTTTGCAGACCACAATGAGACCGGCTTTGTTAAATGGGTTGGAGGTGTGAGACCAGCTATGTTTTACAGGATGTGAACAGTGAGGAACAGACATCTGGTGGAGATGGAGCTGTCAGAGATAAAGACACTGAGATCTGCGTCGGGAAGGACAAGGGTGGATACGATTTGGGACAAGTATATTAGAGAGACAGCTCAGGTTGGACGGTTTGGAGACAAAGTGAGAGAAGGCGAGACTGCTTTGCTCTGGACATGTCCAGAGGAAAGACGAGCAGTATGTCAGGAGAAGGATGTGAAGGATGGAGCTACCAGGAAAGAGGAGAAAAGCAAGGAGATTTACAGATGTGGTGAGAGACAACATGATGAGGACAGGAAGAAACGGAGATGGACAAGCTGTGGAGACTTCTAAAGGGAGCAGCTGAAAGGAGAAAAGAAGAAGAGGAAGCTGTTTTGGTATAGAATAAATGCCTCAAATGATGGATGCATGGATGCATGGATGGATGGATGGATGGATGGATGGACGGATGGATGCATGGATGGATGGATGGATGGATGGATGGATGGATGGATGGATGGATGGACGGATGGATGCATGGATGGATGGATGGATGGATGGATGGACGGATGGATGGATGGATGGACGGAGGGACGGACGGATGGATATGGCTAATGAATAGACCTAGATTTGCTCAAATCGTCAATCATAAAAGAAGGCAGATCACTGAGAACTTGAAATTCAGCTTGAAAGAGTAAAACTCTCCTCACAGACTTTTCACACAGAGACTCAGTGACTAAGGGGTCAGTTAACACCATCTAGAGAACCTGACATGCCACTAGAACCTCCCTCAGTGCTAGAAAGGTTACTGTAAGGTTACTGACCTCAGTTGAAAGAAGCTCTGAGTGAATAATGGCCAATGCAGAAGAAGCAAGGGTGAGCAACAGATACGTAGGGAAGGTTACCTTGCATACGGAAACATGTTGCATTTATATGAAAAAAAAACTCACTGCTGAAAATCTGAAAATCTCATTTACGCTCATCGGGGACACTTAGTTTGGATGTTCCTCGTCAGATTGACATAAAAGTTCAGCTGATGGACCTGTAAAGCCAGTTGATTCCAAAAATGTCTGTTTTTACCTCAAAAATGTAAACAATGAATGACAGAAAGGTGTCAGAACACACCTGTGCATGGGGCTGCGGACAGGTCAGAGTGTCCATACTGACCCATGTCCACCAGCTCAGTGGATATCAGAACTGGACAACGGAGGGATGGAAGAACGTTGGTATGACACTTTCCTTAACATCACTTGACAGGTGGAAGATGCTCTGGAAAATAATCTGCTGGGAAACCTCAGGCCCTGCCATCATGCAGAAGTTACTTTGACATCTCAGATTCCTAGTAAGGTCACAGTAACTAAAGGTCTCCCTTCATTGTGACGGTGACAGACTAGTCACATCTATGGACCCACGTCCCAGTCTACAGGATGTATAGGATCTGCTGCAGGTGCTGAAAGCGCAGCTCACCCGTGGAGCTGTTTTGGCATGTTTACTTATTTGTTTCTTTTATGAGACTCCACCACTCTGAACACGGCGCATAGCGGTGTGTTTAATGCAAACAGATCTTACTATGTGACTTAACTTGAAGTCCACTGAGATGAAGTCGTTAGATCAGGTGGCAGGAAGCTTTGTAAGACACCCCACAATCACATCTGAACAGCTGGATGGATGAGATTCCTCTCTTTCTTTGGTTTCCAAATACTTTTAGAGTTTTGTAAAGAAGAACTGGAGTGACGTTTCAGTCACGTCGTTCTTCTACTTCGGTATCACACGCCTTTTACGATCTCTTTGTAAACAGGATGTTTTCAAGTCATGAATATTTATGGGACTCTGAAAATGAATAATCAGTTGAAACATGAAACATGATCAACACGTTTAAAATGATGGAACTTTGTGTTGTGATAATGATTAAGAGCAAAGTCGACGTTCCTCCACTGAAGTGAATTTAGTGGTGGTACTTGCCTATGGACCTGTGGCTCAAGAGGTCCCAGGTTTGAATCCCACCTCCAGCACTATCACCACTGGGTCCCTGAGCAAGACCCTGAACCTGAGTTGCTCCAGGGGACTGTCCTGAATGGGGCGTGGGAGTCACTCTGGATAAGAGTGTCTGCTTGTGCTGTAAATGTAAACTGAATGTATATACATTAACTCCACTTCCTCAACGCAGTCTCCAGAAACTTCACAAACTAAACACACTAAACACAAACACCACACAAATATTCCTTAAAGCATCAATAAGTCATCGGTTTTAACAGCCTTCATGCTGATAAACTCAGATACTGATGCAGCACTGGCTTCCTATTAAAAACTTTTGTGAATTTTGTTTTTTAATCCAAACAGTGAAAATGTTAATGATGAAAAAATTATCACTGGATTTTGATCACATCGAAAAACTTCTAACAACAGATTTTTCCAAATTCAAATTAAATTGAAATAAATATGATCAGCAATACATTTTGAGAATTTTGCTCCAAAGTTGTTTTTTTTAAATGAGCAAAAGATAAATTATAATCATAATAAATGAACACACTAATTATTCAGTTTGCTCCCCACAAAACAGTATAAATTATAATAATGTATTTTTGAGTGTCTATGGTTAAGTTGCTTTTTTCTACAATAATGATAAAATCAACAAAAAAAACATTAACAACAGTAACAAAAACAACAACAATAACAATAATGAGAAGAAGAAGAAGAAGAAGAAGAAGAAGAAAAAGAATATAATCAATATTAATAACTATGCAGCAAAATAAAAGTCCTTCCCACGACAATAAGCCAAAAACGATCGCGCTAAAAGCGAATACATGTATTTAACCAAGCATATAAATATACGCCCACACAATAATTATATCTATAAATATATTTGAATTTAGCTATTCGTTAAAGCTTATTTGCCCCTTAAATTCACGCGAGCATTTACCGGAGTCGTGTTGAGACTGAAAATAAAATTAAAAGTCCTCCCGGAAAGAAAACCCATAAAATTATTTACTTAAAAAATTATTTTTAAAAAAGATCAAGAAAAAGAAAAATCATGTTAGATGCATTCAAATGATCAAAGATTATCCTGTATTTGCAGCCCAAAGTATAATTTAGTAACTAAATTGAAGAAGAAGGAGAAGATATATGATAATATAGTTTAAAGCTAATAATCTAAATCTAATCAAATAATAAGCATTTAAATTAATTAAAGCATTTAAATTGATTGTCTTTGGTTCAGCGACAGCTTTAGTTCAGCTTCAGGGTTCTTCAGGAGGAACTTCTTTGGGTCTTGGAGTGCATGTGAAACGTTCCAGTTGAGATGCTCAGCTGTTGCTGGAAGATCGTTGATCAGCTGTTCTCCACCATCCAGATCCACTGTGTCTGTTTGAGGGTCTGTGGGGTTGACATCTTGTACTGTTCTCACATCATCATGGACTCACTTTCACATTCTGTATGTTTTACGTCCTGACACATCACAGCTTCTCCATTTGTTGCTTAAGAGATATTTTTGCTGTGTTTATTTTACTGTGCACTAATGCGTCTGTTTCACCTTTATATACATTATAATTGTCTTTGTTTTTAGTCTCACTTTCACAAAAAATTCTTTGCGTTAAAGTTTGAATCTGTAATTTGCATAATTGATCAGAACAAATATAACCTACATTTTCTAAATCTATATTCTGTTCATTAGAAATGTCTATACAGTCAGAATGAAACCACTGATTGCAAACATCACAAGCTCTGATTGGCTTTTTCCTTTTATTGGGAGATTTACAAATACAGCACTGTGTAGCTGAAGATGCTCCAGAAGAAAAGTCAGTGTTATGGTCTGTTAGCAACAGTCCTTCTGGATCTGTTTATCTCCATGTTTGGCTCAGAGGAAATTTTTGGAAGTTCAGGTCTAGAACGTGTCTCATTTTGTAGCTCTGATGATTGAGTGTAAATTGCTACTCTTAGTATTTCTACTATGTTGTGAACATCATTTCTATTGTCATTCCATATTTGATGAAGTGACTTTACACTACATTTTGCTGCTTCTGGGTGACTTCATTAATAGGACAAACTGTTAACAACATCTATCCAAGAACCCATATAATCCATCTCTTTATATATATTTGTCTATATTCATCGCCTTTTGGTGTCTGTGCTTAAAACCCAGCAAACTTTTTAATGTCGCTAATTTGATATATCTGACACTTGTTTGTATTAAAGTAGAGCTAGTAGAGTGTAGCTGAGTAGGTCTGATGCTGATACATCCTTTTACTGATGTTTAATGCATGTACACGTGACCCTGTGTAAATTCAGGCTGAATTATCACCTTTTGGTGTCTATGTTTAAAACCCAGCAAACTTTTTTCTAATGGTTTTTTGATATATCTGAAACCTGTTGATGAGAGTTAGTAGAATATATTGAAATAGGTTTGTTTAGATTTATAACTAGTTAAAGTGTGGAAAATGTATATAAACCAGAAATTAAATGCATTGTCTTACTGTTTCATTTACTTATAAATTTATTAATCAATAAATATGATAATTACGTTGATGCCTTTGCAATATTGCATGGCAATATTTTTTATTCCTTCATTTAAATGCGCTGAAATCGATTGAGTAATCAGGACTTTTATTTTGATATACCAAAGAGATATCACAACTGGAAGTCTCCCTCGTATTCTTGGCAGTTTCACACTGTTCCGCGTAAAGTAGGACTTTAATTTTGAAAATTGCATCTTCGTAACCATGACAACAGAAGTACGGTTTCGGTTAATTAATCCTGCAAGGTGCACGCTACTATGTTTGTGTGCAAGATGGCGGACGTGTTAAGAGTATGTTGCGACAGTACAACATCCAGAAAAAAGAAATTGTCGCTAAAGAAGATGAAGTGATATTCGGGGAGTTTTCTTGGCCCAAAAATGTGAAAACCAACTACGTGATCAAGGGTAAGAACCGCGTCCTGTTTCACAGCCCTCACAAACACGGCTTTAAACTCTTGTACTTCTGGATCCGAACGTTTAATCCTCCAAATGTCTTGTAAAGCTCGCCTTTCTCCTCTGAGCTGCGTTTAAAGCCGTTTTCTGCCTAAAAACACTCAAACTCGCACTAAAACTTGGCGGCAGCTGCCTGCGTAAGGGTCGTCCGAGATAAACAAACGCTTCGGTCGCGAGTATGATCTTATTTGGTGTGTATTTTTGGCGTTTATTGAAACGTTGACATCATTTGGTTTTTATTTCGGCCACTGTCTATAAAATCGGACATAAAATTAGGACATTTGTATTTACTTCCACCTTAAATGGCGCGGCGCTTTCATTGCAACTGTTGAGCGACTTAAGGTGGAACAGAGAATGATCCTTTTCTCCTCTTTATCTCTTGTGGTTTTCCTCATTATGGTTGTGTTTAAGATAACCGGGAATGTTTTTGAAATTGGATAAAATAGACATGACTTTTGGCAGTAAGTGTTTGCGTTAGCTTAGCATAACGGCTAACGGGGGCTAGCGTCCTGAAGGAGGTTTAAATGACCCTGTTTTTAGTTTTTTAATTTATTAGTTGTTAGGTTTTGAGGGAAAGCTTCTACATCTGGAATCCTTTAAGGAGGAAAAAGTTTTTTCAGCTCTAACGACCTTATGTTGAAGTGCTGCCCTATTAATACTTAGCGCTAACGAGCGTCAAGACGTTTTTCTTCCATTTCTTTATTTTTAAAAGTGCTTTAGGTTTATATTTAAGTAAAATAAATGGATATGATGTATGCCGTGTGTTTAAACATATGTGTTTTTTTATTTTCTGTGGTTTTATATGAATTACGCACGCCTTTTTTTTCTTGTTCGTACAGAGATACTCCTCACTTTTAAATCGAGGACTTTTAACAGATGCTTCTCTGGCAGCCCCGCCCCTTAGTTACTGTTGCCATGTAGGTCAAGCTTCCAGCTCAGGCCCTCTGGAGTCATTTACTACTGAGCTAACAGTGTGAACAGTTGTAATCATACATCACTTGGACTGCCTTCATTAGGAGTCCCCACCGCTGATCGTTTGTCTCTGTGTCTTCTTGTCCTCTTCGTCGTCTTCATTAATACCGTCCCCCTGCATGTCCTCTCTCACCACGTCCATAAACCTCCTCCTAGTCCTTCCTCTTCTCCTCTTTCCTGGCAGCTCCATCCTCAACATCCCATTCTCCTGATACACTTCTTGTCTCTCCTCTGGACATGTCCACACTGTTCTCTCACTTTGTCTCCAATTCGTCCAACCTGACATACTCGTCCCTAATCCTGTGGTGGGCTTGGACGTCAGAGATGTGTATCTGACGTCTCTCCGTGCAAGTGCAACAAACTATTTTTGTCTTGATTAAGATTAATAAACAACCTAGCAACATGGATTATTAAATTCAGTAAATATTGATCACATGATCACATTTTTCTTCTTTTTTTTATCTACTGTCTCCACAAGTATGTGGTGTATCGGGTATTGATGAAGAATCGCTAACAAAATCAAAAGCGACACACACACAGGTTACATCTCCAGTCCACCTGATGGCACAGTCCAAAGACAAGGACATCAGACATAGCTGTTTTTATTGGTGCTGGTGTGATTTTAAAATCTTGAATATTTATTGTTATAATAATCTCCTTTACAGGACGGGAAAAGAAGGCCAGCCGAAGGAGTACTACACTCTGGACTCCATCCTTTTCCTGCTCAAAAATGTTCATCTTCCTCACCCGACCTACGTTCGCCAAGCAGCGGTACGTCACCGACTGTGCCGACCACGGTTTAGTAAATGAAGCAAAAAGTAACGGAAGACCGGAAAGGTGTCCCGTATTGTCCATAAAATGTCCAGCTCCGGAGTCGGCATAAAATTGTATCTGCAGACATGGGTTTTTATTGTTTTTATCTAAAATGAACCATACGTCAGCTCTGGAGTGTTAGCTGTAGTAGAGCGCCCTCTGCTGGCAGTCTAATTTAAATCTGCCCACCGTTACTAAACCCTGATCCAGTGTTTAAAGGCTTCGTTAAAATTGTTTCTTAGACGGAGAACATCCCTGCGGTCAGAAGGCCGGACAGAAAGGACCTGCTGTCCTATCTCAATGGAGAAAAGTGTAAGTGTGGAAAAACCTGCACCATTTTCAGCGTCTGAAGGTTTGACATTCGTTTTGTTCGTTCAGCGTCCTCGTAGCCATCGACAGGAATGCGCCCATCGAATCTCGGCCTGCAGAGGCCGCCAAGTGTTGAGGACCATGTGCACTTGTCCATCAATGTTCTTTTTCTGCGAGACAGTGGTGTCCCGCGGTAATTCACCAAGTTTTTGTCTCTGAATAGTCAAAAGGGCAGCAGATGAAGTCTCTTCAGAAGCAAAGAAGCCACGGGTTGAGGTAAGAACAGAAAGGACTTTCTGTTTCTGTTCGCGATGAAGTAACTAAAACCAAAAATAAATCAAAATCACTTCCCCCCTCAATGGCCTGCGTGTATTTAGGATGAGAACGAGTGCCTGGATAAAGGCGTCTGGCGGCCGTCTGGAAGGCCATGGGAAGGCGAAGCATCGTGCGAGCGGACAGATCGATGCGATTGGACTGATTGATAATGTTGAGAAAGAAAGTGGCGTCAGCTGTGTGTGAAAAACTGGAATCTCCATCACAATAAAAAGAAGTTTAAGTGGAAAAAGCTTTGCTACAATTTTACTCTGTGGAAGCAGCCGTCATTATCGAATATATTTTAATGCCAATAACTGAATCGAAGAGGCTTCTGTGAAGCCCGTTTTGGCTGATTTCATCAGAAATGGAAAGTTTATATTTTCTTTTTAATGAATTATTCGTTCTAATCAGTAAATCTTTGCTGCTTTTCTGAAAGGTTCCTAAAATGAAACCGAAAAGGGCCTTTAAACCAGTTTTAGGTGCCAGAACTTTAGAACACTCTGCCGATGCATATCCATTCGAAATGTATACTGTTACATGTTATTTAATAACCAGGCAGTAAGTTGTAAATGTTTTTAATATTTTCTGTCTCATTAGTCTATTACTATAGCACATGTGTCAAACGTAAGGCCCGTGGGCCACATCCGGACCGGCGTACAATTATATCCGGCCCGCGAGATCGTTTAACATATTTTTATTTTTTATGTCCTGGCGATGCGAAGCGCCGACAACACACAAACTGCAAATCCCATAATGCAGCGCAACAGCTGCCTTACCAAACGATAAGCTACCTGCGCTCATTGCCTCATCAATTACATCAGATCAATCAAGCGTCTGTTGATGTAAACAACCCTAATTTCAGTCAAAGCCCGTAGCGACGGCCGAACATAAACCAGCTTGTTGGAGAAAAGACCAAGCAGCTCTGACAGAACGGCTTCAGAGCAAATTTGACTTGTTGTTTTAACTTTTGCTTTAAAGCGTATGGATGCTTTTTACTTGAGACCAGATTGTGACTGAATTGAGAACTACTGGTTTTGATTCCATACATTTTATGAACATTTAATTAGCCTACAATGGAAGGGCCAATTAAAAAATGTTAGGATAATAATGAATGATGAATAGAACTTCAGTAATAAAAATGACAGAATAAGGAATGGGACATTTTTTCTTTTCCTAAAAAGTCACAAATGTTTATGCCCCATCACTTCAGTTTTATAGTTTAGAATTTGTAGAACTGATTTAGTAAATGATAAACAAAAAGTACCGTCATTCCTTTCCTTCTTTCGTTTCTTGTTATTGTGTGTAGCTCGTAATGATTGAGGTCCTGGAAGAGATGCTATCTTATTATTATTATTATTTGGCAAACTATTTAATTTTAGTCATAGGTTCACATAATTACTTAGATGTTACATAACCAATTACATTTAAATTCCAGTGAGCAGAAGAAGTACGACAGTAAGTAAGAAAGTAAACAGGCTAGTAAGTGGAGACGCATGGTGTTTCTAATAAAGTGGCCAGCCAGTGGAGACAAGGTGGGTGTTAAACAGAACGTCCAGAACGGGTGTTAAACAAAGGCGTCCCTCACGCACATGGAAGGCAGCTGTCACTCCTGAGGCGTTGTCACCGCGGGTTTGGAAAGGATTTTTGGCCTAAAAGTGCAATCAGAAGTTGGGGCTAAGTGGAAAATGGACGAGGAAAAAACAACCTGCAGTGATTTACTTTTACTTTGAATTTATTTTCAATTATACGTGACTTATCATAAGCCTGAGATATTTCCTGTTTTGATGATACACGTCCATTTCTGTATTTGGGGCCTGCAGCACATTCGAGCAAAGACTGGAACGGGCCAAACTGGGTGTAGCAATGAGGTAAAGAACTGAGAAACGAAAAATGGCTCAGAACTGTCCGGGACCTTCAAACAGTGGAAATGTGTATTTTGGTCATGTGGATCAGTCTTCCAGATCTTTTTTGGAAGAAATGGACGCTCCAAATCGAGCTGTTATCAGGAACGAGTCCAGAAGAATGTTATTTATTTGCCGTGATGCAGCGTTAATACAGGAAAGAACACTTACAGAGCAACAAATTCAGTCTTTATCTCCATCTTCTTCATGCATTTCTCAACAAGATGATGTTCCTGTCTTTGCAGGAAGAACGGGACGAAATGATGCACCAAACGCATCATGAATTAGCATCTTAGTGCCGAAAAGTCTCTTAGGCATTGAAGGAATGGCAAAGTGGTGAATGATTTTCATTCCACCTTCTTATGGAATGTGTTGCAAGTGCAGGAATGGGGTTCATTAACAAGTGAAAAAAAGTGAAAGTGACTTTTTGTCATTGTGAGTACACACAGCACACCACAATGAAATTGGATCTCTGCATTTAACCCATGCACAAACACACACCATACAGCAGGGAGCAGTGATGGGGACAGTACCTTGCTCAAGGGTACCTCAGGGCAACCTACTGGTGAGGGGTTTGAACCCACAATCTTCCAATCCTGTGGCTCCCTAACCACTAGGCCACCGATGCCCCAATCGCCATGTATCAACTGATATACACACGTGCTGCAGGTGGCAGCTATTGAAAGCACCCGGGGAGCAGCGATAGGGACGGTACCTCAGGAAAACATTCTGGTGAGGGAATTGAACCCACAATCTTCCGATCAAAGGCAACTCCCAAACCACTAGACCACCGCTGCCACAGGATAATACATTTTAAGAAGTCAAAACTGGAAGCATCTCCATGAATGTAAGAATCACTTTTCACTTTAGTTTAGAGAAGCTTAACCGAAGGCTTTGGAGAGGCTAGACTTGTGACGTCTGGTTCCTCACCACTATTATAAAGAAATCTGGACCATCGCGAGCCAAAACCACTCTGGTCCGTCTGGTCGGGTCCATGGTTTCAGGTCATGATCGGAATGCTGTCCTGTGTTTAACCACCATACACACACATTCTTCCCCTTGATCAGACACTCCAGATAGCTACCAGACCCACATTCCTCTTTACTGGATTTACCAGTAGCGCTCCAAACTGGGGAAACATTCCCATCATGAAAGACCCTGTGATCCTATCAGGAAGGTTTTTCTGAGAGTGACGAACCAAAGTGATGTATAGGGGACACAGCACACGATGTCCTGTATACGTTTTGGAGGAAACATAAGCAAATCTTGCATAAATCCAAACCTTTTCAACCCTCTATTTGACCCTGTGGCAGGATTTGGAGGACAGACTGATTCCCCTGCTTTCATTAAAAATAAAGTGGGGAAACATAATCTCTTTGTTTGTCGCTAGCTATGTTATATGGTTTGGAGATGGTAGTAGGACCAGCTATGTTTTACAGGTTGGAGATGGGGATGAACAGACAGGAAGTGTCAGAGTTAAAGATGCTGAGATTTGTGTCAGGAGAGATGAGGGTGGACAGCTCAGATTGGTTTGTGGAGACAAAGAGAATTGTGTTGGCCTGGACATGTCCAGAAGAGTGACAAGGAGTATATGAGGAGAAGGATGGAGAGGATGGGCTTGCCAGGAAGAAGAGAAGAGAAAGAACAAAGAGGAGGTTATTGGATGTGGTGAGAGAGAAGATTCTAGGTCAGGAAGAAACGGAGATGGGCAATCAGCTGTGGAGACATCTAAAGAGAACAGCTGAAAAGAGAAGAGAAGAGGAAGCTGTTTTGGCATAGAATAAATGGCTCAGATGATGGATGGATGGATGGATGCATGGATGGACGGAGGATGGATTCAAGGACGGATGGATGGATGCATGCGGATGGATGAATGGATGGATGGATGGATGCATGGGATGGATGATGGACGGATGGATGGATGGATGCATGGATGGATGGACTGACGGATGGATGGATAGATGCATGGGCGGATTAGCGCAAAGAGCATGGAGCGGATGGATGCATGGATGAATGGATGGGTGGATGAATGGATGGATGAATAGATGCATGGACCAGTTAGCGCCAAGAGCATGGACGGATGGATGGATGCATGGATGGATGGACAGACGGATGGACGGATTAACACAAGAACGCATGGAAGGATGCACGGATGGATGGATGGATGCATGGACAGATGGATGGATGGACGGACGGATGGATGGATGGATGGATGGATGCATGGATGGATGGATGGATGAATGGATGGATATGGCTAATGAATAGAACTGGACATGCTCAAATTGTCAATCATTAAAGACAGGCCTCCACATGAAGAAGGCAGATCACTGAGAACTACAGATCAAAGGGAAAATATCAGAGTGTTCATTCAACTTGAAAGAGTAACACTCTCCTCACAGACTCTTCACACAGAGACTCCGTGACTAAGGGGTCAGTTAACACCACCTAGAAGACTGACATACCACTGGGCACTCCTCCAGTGCTAGAAGAAGGTTACTGTAAGGTTACTGACACTTGATTAGAGGAACAGGGTGTCTTAAGCCGAAAGACAATGAGGAAGTAAGTGGGAACATTCTGATTACGTAAAGGGAAGTTCTGTAAAGCCAGTTGATTCCAAAATGTCTGTTTTACCTCAAAATGTAAACAATGAACGACAGAAGGTGTCAGAACACCTGTGCATGGGGCTGTGGACAGGTCAGAGTGTCTATACCGACCCATGTCCACCACTGAAAGCTCAATGGACATCAGAACTGGACAACAAAGCGATGGAAGAACATTGGTCTGACACTTTCTTTAACATCACTTTTACTGGACAGGTTATGGGAGAAGGCTCTGCAGACTCTGCCATCATTCAAGACTACTTTGACACCTAAACGTCTCAGTAATGTCTCGGTAACTAAAGTTCTCCCTTCAAGGTGACGGTGTCCCTTAGTGGCAGTGTCCTCTTTCAGCAAGACAACATTCCCTCACACTACACTGTTCAGGAACCGAAGGAGGAACATAGAGTTCAGGTGATACTCTGCGTCCCCCATCAATTATCAATCACAATATTGGAACAAACTAGTCATATCTATGGACCCACGTCCCAGTCTACAGGATGTATAGGATCTGCTGCAGGTGCCGAAAGCGCAGCTCACCCGTGGAGCTGTTTTGGCATGTTTATTTATTTGTTTATTTTTTACGAGACTCCACCCACTCTAGACACAGCTTTTTCTCATAGTCTTTGATAAACAGATCTTACTGTGTGACTCAACTTGAAGTCCACCGAGATGAAGTCATTAGATCAGGTGGCAGGAAGCTTTGTAAGACACCCCACAATCACATCTGAACAGCTGGATGGATGAGATTCCTCTCTTTCTTTGGTTTCCAAATACTTTTAGAGTTTTGGAAAGAAGAACTGGAGTGACGTTTCAGTCACGTCGTTCTTCCACTTAAATTATCCACCATAACACTACGATCTCTTTGTAAACAGGATGTTTTCAAGTCATGAATATTTATGGGACTCTGAAAATGAATAATCAGTTTAAGAACGCCAGAACATGATCAACACGTTTAAAATGATGGAACTTTGTGTTTTGATAATGATTAAGAGCAAAGTTGACGTTGCTCCACTGAAGTGAATTCACATTTAAATATCTTTACCTTATTTAATTGACCTGAATCTGAATTTTCTTTGTCTTTATTACACAATAACTCCACTTCCTCAACGCAGTCTCCAGAAACTTCACAAACTAAACACACTAAACAAACAACAAAACAAACACCACACAAATATTCCATAAAGCTACAATAAGTCATCGGTTTTAACAGACCTCATGCTGATAAACTCAGGTACCGATACAGCACTGAAAAGTGAAAGTGAAAGTGACAACCCCTATCATTGTGAAACGCATGGCACAACATAGTAGAATTCAACCTCGCGTTTCAGCCATGCACGTGCAGCAGGGGAGCAATTGAGAAAGTGCCGGGAAGGCAGTGACAAGGGACAGTACCCCCTTGCTCAAGAGGTACCTCCAGAACTAACCTACTGGTAAGGAATGAACCCACAATCTTCCGATCGGGGCGACTCCCTAACCACTAGGACACCGATCACTGGATTTTGATCACACTGCAAAATTACGAACAACAGATTTTTTCAAAATCAAATTAAATTTTAATAATCACGATCAGCAATATATTTTGAGAATTTTGCTCCAAGGTTTTTTTATTTCTTATTTTTATGAGTAGTAGATAAATTAGCATAATAAATGAAGGCACTAATGTTTCTGTTTGCTCCTCACAAAACAGTATAAATGATAATAATGTGTTTTTAAGTGTCTATAGTTAAGTTTCTTTTCTTCTACAACAGTAATAATAAAATCAACAAAAACAACATCGACAACAACAGTAACAACAACAACAATGACAATAATAAGAAGAAAAAGAATATAATTAATTTTAATAACTATGCAGCAAAATAAAAGTCCTTCCCACGACAGTAAGACAAATACGATCGCGCTAAAAGCGAATACATGTATTTAACCAAGCTTATAAATATACGCCCACATAATAGTATATCTATAAATATATGTGAATTTGGCTATTCGTTAAAAGCTTATTTGCCCTTAAATTCCCACAAGAAAGCATTTACCGAAGTCTCTGGTGTAGAGACTGAAAATAAAATAAAAGTCCTCCCGGAAGGAAAACCCAAATCAGAGTTGTACCATAAAACGATTTACTTGCGTTTAAAAAAAAAAGTATAATGATCTGCCATATTCATTTTAGATGCATACAAACTAACAAACAATTGTTCTGTATTTTCAGCCCAAAGTATAATTAAGTAACTAAAATGAAGAAGGAGAAGATATATGATAATGCAGATTAAATCTAATCAAATAAAAATAATTTAAACGTATTCATCCCAAATGAAATTGATTTTAACAAATATAAATGTTAATTTTAGCATTTTAATTTTAAATGTACATGTTGAATAAATTGTTACTTATAAAACAGTGTTTTGAATGCAGATCGTTTAGAGCCCAGAAGGTGCAGGGACTGATGCTAAAAAATCCTTTAAAACTATAGAAAGAATAACGAAGCTTTAACCTGACATTAAGAAGAATGTTTTGTGAGGAAGATTTTTAATGTCATGTTATGTATGTGCTGCGAAAGAATTCTGTATTATGTGTTCCATAATAATAATAATAATAATAATAATAATAATAATAATAATAATGATTATGATGATGATGATGATGATGATGATAATAATAATAATATGGTCATCGCTATCATTATAAAACATCCATAATCCAGGAAAAACGGTTTATTTTTAAATGTGTAAATTATGTTATAAATGCATAAGTATATATAATAAAAAATAAAAAATTCAAATAAACTCAAACTCTAAAGTGACTATATAACAGTGTGTTGAAGTGCAGATTGTAATAGCTAAAAAAATATAATAATAATAATAATAATAACAATAATTAATAATTCTATATAATAATATAAGTATATATATATATAATGATAACCAATTGTAATAATTATATATAATAATATAATTATATCTTACATATTGATAATAGCAATAATAGTAGTAATAATAATAACAACAATGATAATAATAATAATAATAATATTATAACAATGATAATAGTATTTTTTTATATTTAAAAATCATTTTAGGGTTTAATACGATATTAAAAAGATTAAAAAATAGATTAATTCTTTAATGTGTTTATATTTTTTATTCAGTCCCATCAGGTCAGAAGACACTTTTGGGCAAGTTTAAAAGTGTTTTATTGAAGGCATGTAATAGCAGATCTGCGAGGCCGGAGTGTATGTGAGAGAGAGTGTGATTGAGAGCGAGAGAGAAATTAGCAGAGAGTGAGTGTGAGTGTGAGTGTGTGAGTGTGTGTGTGTGTGTGTGTGTAAAGATGGCGGACGTGTTAAGCGTGTTGCGACAGTACAACATCCAGAAAAAAGAAATCATCGCTAAAGGAGATGAAGTGATATTCGGAGAGTTTTCTTGGCCCAAAAATGTGAAAACCAACTACGTGATCTGGGGGTAAGAACTGCGGCCTGTTTCACAGCTGTCCGGCTTGAAACCCTCACAAACACGGCTTTAAACTCGCCCTTCTTCTGGGATCCGCTCGTTTTATCCTCCAATGTCTTGTAAAGCTCGCCTTTCTCCTCTGAGCTGCGTTTAAAGCCGTTTTCTGCCTAAAAACACTCAAACTCGCACTAAAACTTGGCGGCAGCTGCCTGCTTAAGGTCGTCCCGAGATAAACAAACGCTTCGGTCGCGAGCAGTCTTATTTGGTGTGTATTTTTGGCGTTTATTGAAAGTTTGACATCATTTGGTTTTTATTTCGGCCACTGTCTTGGAAAAATAAGATATTTGTTTTTATTTCCACCTTCGTTCCACCTTAAATGGCGCGCTTTCATTGCAACTGTTGCGCGACTTAGGTGGAACGAAGAATACTGATCCTTTTCTCCTCTTTATTTCTTACGTAGTTTTCCTCGTTATGGTTGTGTTTAAGATAACCGGAATGTTTTTGCGTGAAAATTCTGAATAAACAGACGACTTTTGGCAGTAAGTGTTTGCGTTAGCTTAGCATAACGGCTAACAGGAGATGACTGGCAAATCCTCGAAGAAGAGGTTTAAATGGCCTATTTTAGTTTTAATTTTATTTATTTATTTGTGGATTTTGCAGAAAGCAAATCTCCTTCTAAATCTGGAATCCTTTAAGGAGGAAAAAGTTTTTTCAGCTCTAACGACCTTATGTTGAAGTGCTGCCCTGTTAGCCACTTAGCGCTAACGAGCGTCAAGACGTTTTTCTTCCATTTCTTTATTTTTAAAAGTGCTTTAGGTTTATATTTAAGTAAAATAAATGGATATGATTTAATACCGTACACGCAAAAATAGACATAATTTTTTTTGTGTTTTAAACGTATTTTTTTTCTTTGCTTTTATATGAATTAAAATTAAGCACGCGTTCACTTTTTTTTCTTGTTCGTACAGAGATACTCCTCACTTTTAAATCAAGGGACTTTCAACAGATGCTTCTCTGGCAGCCCCGCCCGCGCCAGTTACTTTCTGTTGCCATGTGGGTCAAACTTCCAACTCCAGGCCCTCTGAAGTCATTTACTACTGAGTAACAGTGTGAACAGTTGTAGGCTCTTATCCACTTGGACTGCCTTCATTAGGAGTCCCCACCGCTGGTGTTGTCTCCGTGTCTTCTTGTCCTCTTCGTCGTCTTCATTCATACCGTCCCCCTGCATGTCCTCTCTCACCACGTCCATAAACCTCCTCCTAGTCCTTCCTCTTCTCCTCTTTCCTGGCAGCTCCATCCTCAACATCATTCTCCTGATATACTCCTCGTCTCTGCTCTGGACATGTCCACACCATATCGCTTCTCTCACTTTGTCTCCAATTCGTCCAACCTGACATACTCGTCCCTAATCCTGTCCATTCTTGTTGATTTACTTTAACTCCACAGCAGTTAAAATGACCTGAGATCGTTAAAGTAAAAGTGTCCGATACGGATACTTTTTCGATGTCGATACCCGACATTAACGTCTGTAAAAGGTTCATAACTTCGATGGACTTTTTTCCTTTTTCAATAGCAAAGCGTTTCTCATAATAACTATTTGACGTAATAGGTGCATCATGTAGAGGGCTTGGGCTTTTTCGGTAGAAGAGACTGAAAAAAGGAATGCAGAAAAAGATAAACAGGGTCGCAGACCGGATTATCAGTCACTGACCTCGGAGTGGGAGATCATCAACACGGTTAAAGTGGAAATTTTGTAGCCGCAGGAGACAGTGCAGCAGTGAAAAACGAAGAAAGTGGAAGATGTATGTGAAGAATAATGGAGGGGACTTGATGAATAATACTAATCCAATCAGCAGATCGATGGTGAGGAGACGAAGAAGGCGATGACAGATAGTGAGCAACTATAAATAAAATAATAAATGAAATCCGCAATCCGATACGATGGAAGGATTAGTTTATAAAAACAGCATCTGAGAAAGCAGGCGTCTCATCATTGTCTAGTGTCACGAAGCGGATACAAAGTAACGCGCTTCAGCGTTTGTGCAGAAGGAACACCCGGAAGCAATCGGACACGCCCCCTTTCGCAGGGTTACAATCTCGTCTGCCTCCCAGGTGAGGTCTGTGTACTTGAACTCAGGGTTGAAGTTCTCCCTCGCTGTAGTGGGCTTCCATCATTTGGGTGTCAGGCACGGTGTATGTCTGATCGTGCAAGTGCGACTTCATAACAATTCACAAGGAATCAAAACGACAAGAAACTATTTTATTTCAAGATTAAAGATTAATAAATTACCCAGTAACATGGTTAATAAATTCAGGCAATATATTGATCACGTGATCGTGTATTCAGATTATATTTTCTTTCTTTTACATTTTTTTAAATCTACTGTCTCAGGATTATAGTTTTTGTCAGAGATATTTAATTTTTTTAATTTTTTTTTTTTTAATGAGAAACATTTGGGTTTCAGTTCGTGGAAATGGATGCCAGTAATTTTGTGAATATCAACTTTTTATTTACTTTTTTTTTTGTTTAATATTATGGTTTAGTTTCAAATTAAAAGCAGATCTAAATGTCAAGTATATAAAAATAGATACTTTTAAAGTTCAGTAAATACTTAAATGTAATTTAATAGATAAATACTTTTTCTATTAAGTTTGACTATGAGCAGAATCGCTAACAAAATCATAAGCGACACACAAACACAGGTTGCAAATGGACATCTCCAGTCCACCTGATGTCCTTGTCTTTGGACTGTGCCTTCAGATGTAGCTGTTTTTATTGGTGCTGGAGGGATTTTAAAATCTTGAATATTTATTGTTATAATAATCTCCTTTACAGGACGGGGAAAGAAGGCCAGCCGAAGGAGTACTACACTCTGGACTCCATCCTTTTCCTGCTCAACAATGTTCATCTTCCTCACCCGTCCTACGTTCGTCGAGCGGCGGTACGTCACCGACTGTGCTTCGACCACGGTTTAGTAAATGGCCGAAAAGTAGCGGAAGACCAGAAAAAGTGACCCGTAATATCAGCCCGGAATCAGCATAACATTGTGAAACATAGGTTTTAGTTAATTTTATATTAAATAGACACACATTAATTTATTACGTTTAGTTTCTCCTGCATCTCAGCTGACTAAGTAGAAATGTTTGGGACCCTGACGTCCCGCTCAACAGAAAACCAAAAACACAGTCCAGTCGGGGGGGAGAAGAGAAAGAGATTCCCTCTCTCAGTGTTAGCTGTAGTGGAGCGCCCTCTGCTGGCAGTCTAGTTTTATAATCTACCTTGCATGTTACTAAACCCTGATCCAATGTTTAAAGGCTTCGTTAAAATTCTTTCTCAGACGGAGAACATCCCCGTGGTCAGAAGACCGGACAGAAAGGACCTGCTGTCCTATCTCAATGAAGAGAACCGTAAGTGTGGAAAAATCTTCACCGTTTTCAGAGTCTGAGTCCGAAGGTTTGACGTTCGTTTTGTTCGTTCAGCGTCCTCGACGAGCATCGACAGGAGTGCGCCCATCGAGATCGGCCTGCAGAGGCCCACGTAAGGTATTTGAGGACCATGTGCTTACTTGTCCATCAATGTTCTTTGCGGGACGGTGGTGTCCCGCGGTAATTCACCAAGTTTTTGTCTCTGAATAGTCAAAAGGGCAGCAGATGAAGTCTCTTCAGAAGCAAAGAAGCCACGGGTTGAGGTAAGAACAGAAAGGACTTTCTGTTTCTGTTCACGGTGGGGAGATAACTAAGCCAAAAAATAAATCAAAATCACTTCCCCCTCAATGACCTCGTGTGTTAGGATGAAGAACGAGTGCGCCTGGATAAGGAGCGTCTGGCGGCCCGTCTGGAAGGCCATAAGGAAGGCATCGTGCAGACGGACCAGATCCGATACGGTGGACTGATTAATAATGTTGAGGGAAAGAATGAGTGTCAGCTGTAGCCAACGAAAAACTGGAATCTCCATCACAGTAAAAAGTTTAAGTGGAAAAAAGCTTCCACACAATTTACTCTAGACCGTCATTATCGAATATATTTTTAATGCCAATAACTAGATAAGAAGGAGCCTTCTGTGAAGCCCGTTTTGGCTGATTTCATCAGAAATGGAAAGTTTATATTTTCTATTTAATGAATTATTCGTTCTAGTTTTTGCTGCTTTTCTGAAGGTTCCTAAAATGAAACGAAAAAGACTAGAAAGGCAGTTTTAAGGTGCCAGAACTTTAGAACACTCTGCCGATGGATATCCATCAATAAGTAATTTTATAAAACAGGCGGAAACCATTCATTTTGTATGCATTTTAAAATATTTTAAGATTTAATAACTACACTAGCAATTAAGTAAAATTTAAACAATTTTTTTTGGGCCGCAGGAAAAGCGGGAAAGTGTTCGTAAGCTGAGCAGTTGCTGGTGAACGGGTGCGGCCACTGCTGCTTTAGACATCGTTAGGCTTTGTTCATCCTCTTCCAGAGGCTCAGTTCTAGATCTTAGAGCTAGATTCTGATCTCCTGCACCACCTGCTCTCCCCAGGTCGCTTTCAGAGGCCATGTCCGTGGAGAAGATCGCTGCCATCAAGGCTAAAATCATGGCCAAGAAGCGCTCCACCATCAAGACGGACCTGGACGACGACATCACCCTGAAGCAGAGGAGCTTCGTGGACGCCGAGGTCGACGTGACGCGAGACATCGTCAGCCGAGAGCGGGTGTGGAGGACGAGGACCACCATCTTGCAGAGCAGTGGAAAGGTAGAAACGAGGCATGATCTAGAACCTGTTTTTGGACTTGAGATGCCATGGCTGTTTCACTTTTTAAAAACCCTTCATGTGGTCTGGGTTTATCCTAAACCAGCTAGAACAGTCTTCCTCAGGGGGTCCATCTCTGGACCAGGTCTCCTCAAACACACTCGCTGAACAGTGAACAGGTGAGTGTGTCCAGGGAAAGTGCTCAACTGTGCTGGACACCAGCACAAAGACAAAAAGAGAAATAAAGTTAAAAGCAGGAATCGCTAAAGTTACACCCCCGATCATAAAAGCCAACGGTTTTTAAAAGCGACCTGCTTAATTTAAGGGCGTTTGGCTTTCACGAGTGGTTCTTCCAACCCCAGTGGTTCAAGGACAATGACGCAGACTTTCTGAAGTTCTGGGTATCGGGGTTCAACTTCTCGCCCTCCAGGTCAGCAAGATCAGCCACGTCTGTTTCCGTGGATTGTTGGTTTCTGGGTAAGTTGTAAGGATCGTTGTGAAGTCCAGCTGCCTTTAAAGAAGTTTGTTTTACTTCCTTTTCAGATTCTCTTCTCAAAGCAGGCGATCTGCAGCATGTTTTGTCTCGGGGGCATAATCCATACCATCCCTTTTCAAGGGCTCGGATTAAATCAGTTTACTTTTAAATCAGAAATGAAACTTGATTTGGAAAGTGAACCGTTAAGACAGCCTGACTGATCTCCTTTTAATGTCATAAAACTAGATAAAGTCAAATGTGGATCAGCGAACAGGCATCCATCACCAGGTGGGCAAAATATGGTGAAGCGTCTTTTAAAGTTGCATTATTGCCCTTGTCCGCCAGGTGGCAGCACAGGCCTGGTTTATTTTTTATACACTCATTTTTCATGCTTTGCATTTTCTCTACTGGAAAGGGGACTCTTTCACACCTACATGTCCTCTTTCACCACATCCATAAAGCTCCTCTTTGCTCTTCCTCTTCTCCCCGTCATCCTCAACATCCTTCTCCTCCTATACTCCTCGTCTCTCCTCTGGACATGTCCAAACCAACACAGTCTCACTTCTCTCACTTTGCCCCAAATTGTCCTGAGCTGAGTCTCTAATATACTCTTCCCTTATCCTGTCCATCCTCGTCCCTCCCGACGCAGAACATCTTTAACTCTGACGCCTCCACCGTCTTTTTGTCACCATCTCCAACTCGTGTAACACAGCTGGTCTCACTACTGTCTCCAACCTGTGAAACACAGCTGGTCTCACTACCGTCCTTTTGTGAATGGTCCGCTAATTTATTCTTTTTTTTCCAACCATCCTACGTTCACTTTGACTTTGTTTATTTTTAAAGTATTGTGTTTGGATCTTCCAGAACTTCTCCAAGAGCATCTTCGCCATCCTGCAGTCGGTGAAAGCCAGAGAAGAGGGAAGAGCTCCGGAGCAGAGACCGGCACAGAACCCAGCTCAGACGGTGAGAGTGAACTCAAACTCCACACCAACCAGATCACTCCCACTGGGACCTCTTCACTCTCAAAAAAAAAACTTCAAGGCGTCGCCGTTCAGGTTTACCATCTTCAAAGGAAAACCTCAGAAATTGGTTCTTAATAATAGGGTTTCTAAACAAGCATTGGTTCTTCACATTCCTAAAAATTCATAGAATTTACTTTCGATTTACTTTTTCTAGTTATTTTCTAACTAGTTCACATTTTTACGGGTGTTTACTGGTGAATCTGTCCGTTTTTGCAGTTCAGGCAGCTTCCCTCAGGATCAGTAAAGTTTATCTGCTTCTGTAAAACAGCTTATCACACCAAGGTCATTCACTCCGCTTTACAGAGATAAAACATGCCTGATGGTTATTCAGAAAAAGCTCTTCTGCAGGTACTAAAAAGATTTTTGGTCAAACCACTGCTTTTGCACTGCTGTTTAAATCACAGAAACCCGGCAAAGACTGAGCGTAAAAGCCGAGACCGAAAGTCTGTGCAGCTTCGGGCGAATAAGAATCCGGTCATTAGTGCCGCTAATATCAGTGGATCACCGGCCACCCTTGAATGCGAGCGGGTGCCAACATTTCTGCACCGCCAGATGTAATCTCAGCAGATCAGAGAAACAAGCAGTGGCCTAGTGTTTAGGGACTAGACCCCTGGACTTAATTTTTTTTTTTAAATATATAAAACATTGATATTTTGCTTCATCAAAGCGAGATGAAGATACTTGTATGTATATGGAGACTTTAGCGGTGGGACAGCGAGCAGGCAGGTAAAGGTCAGCTATAAACTGGGGTCTTGACCGCTCCCCAGTTTCTGGACACCGATAAGGCCGTGGGTGTCTCTTCTCGTTCACTGCGTCCCCAACCCAGATTAAGGTTGAACATTGCCGAGTGAAAGGTCAAGAAAAGATGCTCAAAATGTCACCGTGACCTTCAGGATTCGTTAAGTGAACCATGATGTAGTGCGGCTGCTCTGGAGATGATCGTGTCTAACCCTGAATTCAACTGCTTTGTTTCTCCCAAGGACCCATCGATTAGAAACAAACAGCCGGTACCGGCCGCCTACAACAGATACGATCAGGAGCGATTCAAAGGGAAAGAGGGTAAGTGTTGTCCCTGATGGTCACATCTCTGTGCACTCTTGGAGAAAAGACCAGCAACTAAATTAGTGGTACCCTCACGGTGGTTCCCTCAAGGGTATTCAGCGAGGGAACTTTATGGTACTTTATAATTACTGTCAAAGGCTGGTGGGCAGAGTAGGCGGAGCTTGATTTTCACATGGTGAGAACTGTAAAGCAAAACAATCAAAAAGAACAGCCTGGTTCCAGTTAATCCTTCACGAGATAATCACCCTTCTCAAGTTCTTCTGGTTTCTGTTCCCTGTTGTTGCACATATGTTTGACCTCATAAATTAAAAACGTGGTTTTTTTTTGTTTTTTGTTTGTTTTTTTTTTTTAAGACTTGTTTCCATATTGCTACTTTTTTATTGCAATTTTTTAATGTACTACAAAAACATATTTTAAAGAAAGTTATTATTTTGATATAAATTTTTATTATAACATCCTGATCTTTAGCAAAGCATGTTGGGTCTCACCTGTTGATCCACGTAATCAAATCTAATGTGCATGAAAAGATGAAAAATAAGATTGCACGTAATACGTTTTAAAGTGAAAGTGACTGTTTTTGCGAACACAGCACACAGTAAACACAATGAATCGCAACCTCTGTATTTCCTACTGGTCAGGGATTCGAACCCACGACCTTCTGATCCTCGGCTCCCTGAACACTAGACCACCTCTGCGCCAATTTGAAATCCATTTTAGAAGCCCTTTAAGTGCTGGTGACGGTCCTGCTCTTTTTGCACGAGGCCCCAGGGTCAGAAGTTCGTGGGTTCGAATCCCAGACCCCAAGGTTGCCCTGATGTGCCCTTGACCAAGGCACCGCCTCCATCAATGCTCCCCCTGCTGGACAGTGTGTGTGAGGATGTGTTCAATCACTTTCACTTCAGTTTGACTGCAAACTGGTGTCACTTTGCTGATCTGATGCCTCTGTTGAACCCACAGAAACGGAGGGATTCAAAATCGACACGATGGGAACCTACCACGGCATGACTCTGAAGTCTGTGACGGTAAGAAGCTTGCTTGCGTGCATGTTGCACGTACGGCTTTTGTTGTAACTTAAAACAAGTGTCCACAGTTACAATTTGAGAACTTTCTCGGATTCATACCCATCATCAACTCGTGACCAGTGGAAAAACAACCTTTTGGTTCCCCCCCCCCCCTATTTACTCATGTATGCCCGCTCGCTCACTCACACCCACTTACGTTCGGAGAGCAGGAAACCCATTGATTTTCATCGCCATGACAATAAAAAAACATTAGTCCAGCTTTCCAGAGCCTCACCCCCAGTGCATTTGTCAAATAACGTCTGTATTATACAGTCTTTCAGAGGACTCTTTTTAAGCTCTAATAAAATGAAAGTACTGATGTGTTTTATGAGGAAAACGAATAGAGAGCTGACGTTTATTCAGGTGGGGGCCAACTCCTCTCCATCCTGGGCCCCTGCTGGGATACCTTGGCCCCTGTCCCAGCCTGAAACTTCTTCAGCCTGATTCGCACGTGTTATTTCTGAAAAAAGCTCGAGTTTTTTAAGTGCTTCCATGGCAACAGGCGTCTTTCACCCACTGGGCGAGATCAAAGTCAGAAACAATTTAGCAAATTTACATTTACAGTATTCAACAGATGCTCTTCTCCAGAAGGATTTCCAGTTCCTGATTGCAGGGACCGTCCCCCCTGGAGATACTTGGGGTTAAGGGTTTTGCTGGAGGGTTAACCCTAACCACTAGACCAGCACCGCCCAAAAAAAACGACCCTGATAAGTTCTTTTAATGTTAGTTAAAACACACACTGCCCCAGCACCAAACCTCTTGATCCACAAGAATCCCTGAGACCGTACACGTCCAGCAAACCAGGACATTTAATTTATTTCTCATTTCATTTATTATGACACATTTTACACTCAGTGTTACAGCAGCTTTATGAGACAAAGGCAACTGCGGCAGGAAATATCTCAACAGATGTGAAGGAAACTGCCACGGGTTTTGCAGTAGGTGGAGATGATTCTGAAATGATGAAGTGCGAACTGCTGAAGCCATACTTGCACGACAAAGTTCACAAAGTTTCTGAAGCAGGTCAGTCAGAGCAGGCGTGGAGTGATCCAGATGAACCTGCAGAAGTTTGGGGCAGGGTATGGTTGGCACAGATCTTCCCAGAAGTTTGAGCCCACTGCTTTGGCGTGAGATGCGGGGAACAGCTGAAGAAACAGTGAATTTAAAGAGAAAATAGGTCTGTAGTGGTCCGTGTGGAGGAAGGAGACTTCACAGAGCAGAACTTCAAGGCACTCAGTTTATTTGAAGCCTTTTAAAGAGGAAATACTTCTGCTCTCGGGCAGAACAGATTAGGTGTTCCTTACATCCGTCTTTCCAGGCTTGAACACTGTACTGCGTCACACGTCTGTCTCACAAGCAGAGGTTCGGTTTCCACAACAGGGACTTAAGATACAGTTGATTAATGTTGGAGAGAATTCCTACATTTTCAAAATCGCACCATTAATGGCTCTGCTTTGCTGCCAAAATCCAGATTATTTCAAGTTTCTTAAACTCCTTTTCCTTGACTCCCTCTATCGGCCTGTACTCCCTTCACAGCCATGCGTGCTGGTCTTAGGTTTTTATTCATAGCGTTCTTTGCCATTCATTTTCCTGCAATGAATTGTGAGACGGTCTGAATGTGGAAAGTTCGGGAAAGCATTTAGTCCTAGCCCCCAAAGAATTTTCCAATTTCCTGGTATGTTTCCTGCTTTCTTTTTTTTTGTTTTGTTTTTAATGGCTAAAACCGAGGAAACTGTGGGCGCAATGCTATAAATTGAGTTAACTGGGATTTTTTTTGTTTTTAGGATACTCACCCTCACTGCAGGAGTTTCTATTTTTACATTTTTGTTCCAAATCTTTAAACCGTAAATTGCAGCCATGAAAAAGAAATCTTAGTGTTTTGGGTGGTTTTACGTAGGAACATCAGTACAAATTAACAGCTTTATCTGTACATGAAGGACAGAAGGTTTATCTGTAATTTCAATCTCCTCACCTCCAGTGAAGCAAAACTGTGCATCAGGTCATACTCGAGAACCATGGGTTGGGCAGGATGTGTTGAGGTTTCTGAGATGAGTTTGATTATTTGGCAGTGGTTTTGAGGTGGGGGAATTCCTAGTATGATTGAGAGGGTAATTTTTTTTTTTTTTTTTTTTTCTTTTTCTCTCCATGATTTTAATGTGATTTTTAAAAATATTTATTTATTTTTAACGTTTGTTTTTAATTGTAGCCGTAGTGATATTTTCCACCTTCATTGCCGTGATGCGGTTTAACCAAGGATGACTTCTTTCAGTCTCCTGGGTTCAGCCAAGATCTCAAGTCTGAAAAATCAAAAAGTCGACACTTGATAAGGATAAACGTAGGTCATCAGGAACCGCTAATGTCAACACTTGGACTGCCTGACAACTGTTCAAACCTGCTGCCACCCAAATTCCCAGGGAACTGTTTACCCCAGGCTTTGATCTAAACCAACAGTTGGAAGCCAGTTCTTTCCTTCTTGATGGAGGAACACTCTCATACCTTTGCTTGGGCAAGATTGCTTACAAGGTTTCAGAGCAGTTTCCTTTGGCGGAGTCTGCGCACTTTGTCCTTTTCCTTCGGTGTGTTGATGCAGGCATTGAGCCTGTTGCTCTGGAGGTGATGCCAGTACTTGATTAACTCGGTGGGAAGGAACTGGTGCGAAGTTATCAGGTGGCTGTATTTGCAGCTGGAATAGGACACCCGCCAGTGATTGAAGAGGAACTCGTTCGGTGGTGGCACTGGATCTATCTTGAGTTTGGCCAGGCAGAGCCCGACGTAAACGTCCTCCAGATGCAGCCTCCGGATGCTCAAAGATGCCTTGTATATCAAATGGGCCATGTCGGTCGAGAAGACGTACCCAGTTCCCGAGCAAAAGGTAGGGTAGCGTTTGTTCGGGTAAAGATCCGTCGACATGTACCACTTGCTGTGCTTGTTCCTGTTTGGGGAGTAACCCCTCATGAGATACCCAGTGAAGTACTTTTGCTTCGGCGGAAAGCTGGGGTTAAGGAGTTTCTGAATGAGATATTCCGTATTGACAAACATGTCGCTGTCTGTCTTCATGACGTAACTGGCGCCCGGGCAGTATGTTGCCACCCAGTGCATTCCCATGAGCGTCTTGAGGGTGAGGTTGTAGTAAGAATCGATGTACTCTTGCTGGAGGATGTCATGATGCAATTGACTCTCTGCCTTTATGGACTCTTGCAGTTGAGGTCCAAATCCTTGCCGTACGCCCAAAAGGAAGAGACGTATGAATCCCAGACCTCCGGCCACGCTCTCGTTCCCCCATGTCTGCCGAATGGCGTCCCTCGCTTCCACTTGCTGGGGTTCGACAGCGATCAGCAGTACAAGGAAAGGATCAGCATTCTGGCACTTGCTTTCCTCATTGATAATGTAGGTGTAGGGTTCTACCTTAAGAATGTTATCTGCCAGTATCTCCTCACTGAAACTGGCATTGGATTGAAGAAGGTTCTTCAGCCCTTGTTGGGAAGAATCGTCCTGGAAGGAACTGAGGTTTGCCGCGATCTTTGGTGGCGAAGATGATTCCTCTCTCCAGATGCTCTGCTTTGCCATGCTGCGATTCATCTGCATCCTGAGGAGCCGCTGGGTCGTATGCGTCGCGTTGTTTTCCTGTTGGCTCTTCTTTCCCTCGGTCATGCTGTTTTGAGTGAAGAGAAAGCAAACTCCCACACAGAAAAGCAAAAGTAGAAGTGCTGCAACGTTGGCATAGCAGTGCCTCCGCCTCCACTGCATGATTCCACCGCTGGGCTTCTGATCCTCAGATGCACCTGAGCGGGGGATGAAACAGGTCGAGATCTGCAAAGAGAAAAGAGAATTGGTCAACGAAAAACCTCCAGCTTAGTTATCCACTGCACACTTCCGTTTCACCCATGAAATGTGTTCCGTCTTATGTCAGCTTGCTGACCGCTGAGAGCTCCTGACATGTTGCCAACTCTGTAGTTGCACCACTACGTCTTCATTTCCTGCATCCGCCAAGGTGGTTGTGCCCCATCGGAAAGAGTTTCTTCATGTACGTTAATTGATAAATCCACTGGTCGGCAATATTTGCCAGTATTATCAGCCCTTTCACGCTTGAGGCTTTACGAGGGTTATTGCAAGGGAGCAGTTCCACCAAAGATTGGGATTGTTCAAGAAACAATTGTTTAAATAGAGGAATTTTCCCAGGACGAACAGACACTTTTAATTAGCCTCTTTCTAAGCTGCTACATTACGACCTGCTCTATCATCGTCGTGTTTGCCAGAAACTCACTCTGCCCTCTAGTGAACATCTAGGATGACGAGGCAAAGGATACATCGAAATATGTTGCTAATCCCTCCCAACCATCCACTCTCCTACCCTTACTCCTTCTTTCCAAAAATCTCTACTCTTTCCTACCTTCCCACCCCTGCTCCTCCTCTCAACAAAAAAAAAAAAAGTGTGATGTATACTTGTTTTAAGAGCTCTTAGTCTGTTACTTAGGTGGTACTAGCTAATCAACAGTTCTGATCTGTGCTGGTTACCAAGATGACGATTGTTTGTGGAAATAAAGCACTGTTGTAAGTCGCTCTGGATAAGAGCGTCTGCTAAATGCCGTAAATGTAAATGTACTAAAAATATTAGCCTTGAGTTGATCCTTCCTGGTTGTGGTTTTCCTTTAACATTTTAACTGGCCTTAATCTAAATAAACAGACCCAGCTCTGCTGTCTGGGAAAGGAAACATGAAGCCGTTACCCAGAATTCGTTTAATTCACGAAAAGACTTGAACTAGAATGGGTTGAATTTGCCCTCCTGTGAGTTGCAGAAGCAGGTGTTTTAATTGCCTCCTGTGGGAGAGGAACCCTCTTTCTGCTTGGTATCAGGGGCTCTTCTGAAAGGTCAGTTGTGATCGACTTCCTGTCAGAGAACTGCCGGCAGGCTTATTTCTCAAGAGTGGGACGGTTCGGCTGATTAGCGAGGAAAGTAATGAGGAACGCTGCTGTGTCCCTAAAGTCCAGACTGACGCAGAAGCCGTCACGGCATGGACGGGGGCGTTTTTCCACAATGCTAGGCTGCGGATTGGTGCTGCGAATGCAGATGTTTGGACTAATGAGGGGCTTTTTGGAACCAAAAACGGGAAAATTCTTTTAAGGAAGCGCTTGAATGTCGTCTGCACCCAAGTAACAAATTTATTTTAAAGGGGATTTGACAAACATCCCAGGAAGTCTTTACCTCCATCAGCGCAAAGCTAAATTTGGATTTTGGAGTAGGAGAGTAGTGAACGTCGTGTTTCTAAAATGACGAGGTGGTGGAAAGAAAGGTAGAGGATATGTTGGAGATGTAGGTGGTGTCAGAAGTGTTGCTTTTGGAAAAGGAACCACATTATGCTCCGATGGAAGTCAAACCTTCATAGTCGTAACTCTTCAGAGCATGGGTGGTGGAGGTCTAGAGGTAGGATACTTGCCTATGGACCTTTGGCTCAAGAAATCCCAGGTTCAAATCCCACCTCTGGTGGCACTACCACCACTGGGTCCCTGAGCAAGACCCTTAACCCCGAGTGTCTCCAGGGGGACTGTCCCTGTAATCAGGACATGGAAGTCGCTCTCGATAAGAGCGTCTGCTAAATGCTGTAAAATGTAAATTTGTTCTGGACGTTTCGATGAACAAACACTTCTCATTTCCTTTCTCTGTTACTGCTCCACCTCACACTTCTATGTGCAACTGTGCAGTAAACACTAACTGTTTATGGCCTAAGAATATCCCCATCTGCAAGGGTGTGTCAGGGTTTGGGTATTGCTCTGCAAAAGTTCACACCTTCAGATGTTCCAACTGAGCTTCTGCGTTATTGTGATGTCACAAACGCCAACAGATCCAAACTTACTCTCTCATGCTGCAGTCCAGTCCCGCGCTGAGCCACGACCAATCAAAACAGAGCTCATTTGCATAGCCTTAAAGGTGCAGTGCGATTATATTATACATGTTACAAATGTAGGAATCGGGATGCTCAGAATTCAGGAGAAATCTATCAAATCCGTCACCATTAACACGTTCGTTTCTGCGGTCGTTAAGTGTCCTCTCCACGTACCTTTCCGTCCTCACCCTGAGAGGTGGAGACCGGGCGCCCTGCAGCATTTGCTTCGGACGTTCCCGATCATGACGGCCGTGCGTGGGCAGCCTGGCAGCAGCTGTCGCTGGATTTACGATGTGGTGCCTTCCTTTAATGCCCTCCTCTTTCACATCCTCCTTCACTTCTACGCTCTTGATCTCCTGCCCCGTTCCTCAGATTAAAACCCTTCCATCTTCTTCATCATCATCGCTTCTAAGGCTGGAGCTGGCTTCTCTGCGTGTTGCTGGGCAGTCTCCTTCTCTTTCACTCTCGCTTCTCTTCAGTCACGCTGCTTTGCTCATGTCCCCTCCCCTTCTTTTATTTTTTTGCCTGCTTTTCTCTGTGGTGCGCTCGGCCCTGACGAAGGAGGACTGGGGGAGGGAGTAGCTAGTGCTGTCGTGTGAGTGAGAGAGAGAGAGAGAGAGAGAGAGAGAGAGAGAAAATTCTGCGCACATCCTCCACATGATCTATTCGCAGCCTTACCCCAACCCCCCAGTCTTGGTCATTAAAGCTCAACCAGCTGTCTGTCTGTCTGTCTCTGTGCGATCGTGTGTGTGTGTGTGTGTGTGGGGTATTATGATGACGGGTGGCTCCTGGAGATAATCTGTTATCTGAGGGTGTGTTTATTTTTGTCTTTCATTATTTATTTATTTATTTTTAATCCCCCCCCCCCGAACATTTCCAGTTGTCCCCGTTCATCCCTCCTCCCAGAGACAGAGGGCAGCACTGACCAATATTACTCACATTCAGCATCAGCACTGATGTTTCAAACAGGAAGCCCAAAAATTCTAACGGCGGTGAATTAATCGGCTCGATTGATCGGCTTCGTGCGGTTCTCAGTGTAACAAGCAATGACACGAGGATTTGGGGTGTGGTTTAAGACACAGAAGGACATATTGAAGCTTATTGACACAAGAGACTTTTCAGTCGAACCCTTTCTGTTCCGAAAGCCAAGCAAAAGAATTGGAGAACTTTAAAGAGACCCGAGAGAGAGACGGGAATCGATCAGCTGTTCAGCAGTTAGTTGATGCTTAATGGAATATTGTTGAAAGACCTGGCGCTCAGGGAGGGATGTCCCACTTACAGGGACATAATAGCATCTCATGAGCTTCTAGAGGGGATCAAGTGTCTGCTCATCGGTCGTCCTAGTAAATAGTTGAAGCAGACATTCTTCACGTGCTGTAGATGGGTGAACTTTAACTCTGCTCAGTGATTCCAGCCAAAGAGCAAACAAATATTAATCAAATATTAATCGCTCTCTCGCTCTCGCTCTCTCTCTCTCTCTCTCTCTCTCTCTCTCTCTCTCAGGAAGGAGCTTCGGCACGAAAGGCTCAGACTCCTGCCCTGCAGCCCGTTCCCAGACCTGGTGGGTCACTTCTTCTCTCCTCACTCGTTGTTAATGTCCATTATGGCTGGACAATCTGTCCCATTCTTTTGGACCGTGAGATTACACTGAAGTGACCCTTTCATCCCTCCCATATGTTCTTTTCAGCTCATCTTTTTTTTTTTTTTTGTACCATGACTCTGTATTTTTATACAATAATGTATTTTTTGTATTCCTTGTTTCCAGTCTCTCAGGCCAGACCCCCACCAAACCAGAAGAAAGGTATTGTTTATTTATAATCCATTTATTATCTTTATCAGTTTACTCACCGCGCTTCACTAAAATTAACAAGATTTACTTGTTTATTGAATTTACATCGAGCCATTGTAACGTCGTGTGTGTGTGTGTGTGTGTGTGTGTGTGTGTGTGTGTGTGTGTGTGTAGGTTCAAGAACTCCCATCATCATCATCCCAGCTGCGCCCACTTCCCTCATCACCATGCTCAATGCCAAGGACCTCCTGCAGGACCTGAAGTAAGTCTGCCATCTTCTCTTACTTTAGGCTGAAGGAGAGAACTTGTTTATTTTACTTGAAGAAAAACTAGGTCCAGAAATGTTCTGTTGGTTGGAGGAAGCCCTGAAGATTTACTTTCACAAGAGCCCAGCGTGAGAACTCGGCCTGTTATGGTGAAAGAGCGCCGGTCAGGTCATAAAGAGGCTCATGAACTTGAAGCAAAGGGGTTTATCATCTGGGTTTTGCCTGGAACGTTCATGAAATAACCCACACCCTGTCAGGCAGGGGGCAGCCATATCCGGAACCCAGAAACGATACCTTGCTCATGGGTATCTCAGGGTAACCTAATGGTCTGGGTTTCAAACCTACGACCTGCTGATCCTGGAGCCTCGTCCCGAAACGCTAGACCACCGCTGCCCCTCATGTTCTCATAGCCGTGGTTCTTATGGTGACCTTATATTGATCAGTTCTCCAGTTATGATGACACATAACCTTAATCGAGATTTTTTATTTTTTTTGTTATATTTTAATAATTATCAAAATGCAATTTTAAATCTTTCATGAACGCTCTCTTCTGTAGTGATACCATGTGATGTGTGAAAACTAGTAGAGAACCGTCTTCGGTTTCAGTCTTACAAGGGTGCAGTGACGGGAACACAAAGACTGGAGACACCTAAAGGAGACCGAACATCGGAGATACACGTTCTCCTCCTGTAGAAGAATTAAGATTTCAGTTTCTCTGAAAAGTTTTAACCTCTTTGGGTGTGTAGGGTGGTCCTCCCTCTCCCCCATCACTTGGTATAGCTGTCCTCTCTCTCTCTGGGTGTGTAGGGTGGTCCTCCCTCTCCACCGTCACTCACTGTTGTTTCCTTGTGCAGGTTTTTGACGTCCGAGGAGAAGAAGAAACAAGGTATCCAGAGGGACAATGAGGTGCTGCTACAGAGGCGTAAGGACCAGGTGCAGCCCGGAGGGTCCACTATCAGCGTCACCGTCCCCTACAGGGTGATCGACCAGCCTCTGAAACTGGCGCCCCAGGACTGGTACGTACAGACACGGCCTAGACGTCACGTATTTCCCACTGTCCCTGCGACCATATAGCCCTCTAAAACCTTCTGTATTTGAACAAAAAGCCGTTCAATAAAAATGTTTTTATTTGGTTTTAAGTCTGCTCACTGTAGTTGGTGGGCAGTGTGTTCTAGAGTTTTGTGGATTAAAAAGGTTCTCCAGGTCTTTGCTCCCTCTGGAAAGTCTGGAAGGTGTCAAAACCAGGAACAGGATTTTAAAATCTCTTCTTAAATGAGACTGGAGGAGCAAGAACAGGCTTCTGTTAATCTTGAGTTTTCCTGAAAGTCAGGATGAGACACGTATGCCTCGTTATCTGACCTCTACTCGACCCACATGTCCACCAGCACCAGCTGCCGGTCTGTTAGAAAATTTGAAATGCAAATTTCTGTATGAAAGCACCCACATTTATCACAGCAGCAACGGTTTTAGCACCATGACTTCCTCGACTGATTTTCATTCTTTTTCTTCAATTCAGGGACCGTGTGGTGGCCGTGTTTGTCCAGGGTCCTGCCTGGCAGTTCAAGGGCTGGCCTTGGCTGCTGCCCGACGGATCTCCTGTGGATATTTTTGCCAAAAGTAAGTAGTTGCAACAGGAAGATCACACAAAAGGTGCTAAGAGACTTTTCTCCGGCGGTACGTCACACTGATGGGCCTCTAAAACCATGAAATATTCTTTCTTGCCTTTGGTGATCGTCATTAAGGTGAACCTGTTCCGTTGTTGACTTGCCAAGTAGAGATGGGTTTTTGGACCGAACCCCTAAAATTATACTCCATTGCTGAGTTTTCCCCCCATTTTCACCTCCGTCTGTGTCTCACCGACCACGTGCCTCGATGTTTATTACAGTGATCGTCTCCAGTGACTTGCTTTTCGTTTATTCCAACAAAACACTTTGTTTCCTTCAGTCCGAGCCTTCCATCTGAAGTACGACGAGGCTCGCATGGACCCCAACGTGCAGAAGTGGGACGTCACCGTCCTGGAACTGAGCCACCACAAGCGGCACCTGGACAGACCCGTCTTCCTGCGCTTCTGGGAGACACTGGACAAGTAAGAGCACCAGCTAACGCCTGCCATAAACCCAAAGAACAGGCGTCCGTATACAGTTTACACGCTTTCTTGGTTCGGTTACTTTCCTTTCGGCTCACGCTAGCTTAAAGTGTGTTTCCCAACATGTTTTCCCCGAAACCTGAATCCTCAGATGGTCCAAGTGACCCGGACTGGAATAGATAAGCCAGGTTTGAGAATTTGAAACCAAACAGCCACTTTTATTGTCAGTTGTTTGGGGTTTTTGATTGGCGGATGCAGAACACGCTCCATTCGGGGGGCTGAAAGTTCCAACTCGGGATTAAAATAAAAGTGTAACATTCAGAAGGCTTGGAATTTTAAAATTTTACTCCCAGTCCAGGCTTTTCTGTTTACTTAACTCTATATTTGGTTTCACATAAAACGGGTCTCCTCATGTAGACTGGAGCATCGTTTGTGTCCTTGTTTCCGGAACAGCGGTTTTTAATTTTGATTTCTCAGATCTGGGCCTGTTTTCATCATTTGTGGTTCTGTTTTACAGGTACATGGTGAAACACAAGTCCCACCTTCGTTTCTGAGCCCTACCGCCATCGTCGCTGTTTGATTCCACCCTGGGACACACTCTCGGCCTGGGCATTCGGCTCGTCTCGTCCAGCGGCGGACCGTCCACCCCCGCTTTCCCCTCTACGCCTCCCGAGCAGCACTTTGGAACCGGATCAGGAGATTTAGTCAGGCGTCCAGCCGTCAGTAGGTTTTTCTTCACCGCGTGGAGGTTCGGATGTACAAACAGAATGAAGGTGTATACGAGCAGGGAGGGGGAAGTGGGGGACGGTTGGGGGGGCAGTTTTGTTTTCGGGGCAGCTGAGAGGGAGCGAAACCATTAGAAGCATCTTTTCTATTTCATTTACACTTTCATTGTAAAACAGCTGCACCGCATTAAAGCCGAAAAATGAACGACTGCCATTTATAAAGGCTCTCATAGCTTCGATTTATTTGGGGTTTTTTTTTTTATTTAGAGTGTTTTACTGTTACCTGAGAAGCGTGAAACAGAGCGGTGGCAGCACCGTTGTTAACTGTAAAGTTCTGTCGTACGGAACGAGCGTGGACGTCCTGTCAAATAAAGAAAGGACGTCAACTTGAAAAGCTGGAAGATTTCGGAGGCCCGGACGACGCTGAGTTCAGTTCAGATCATCAACAGAACGGAGGCTGTGCAGCAATAACTCTCCAGCGTCTTCTGGCTTCAGTTGTGATTGTCGGCTCTCTGCCTCGGGGCTGATTTTTGTATAAATAAATAGACTTGTGAAATCTGTCACTCTTCCTGATGTTTTTAAAAAGCATAACATCTTTTATTGACTTGCAGAGCCGCTCTGTGATCCCGTCCCGTCCCGTCCGGCAGGTCAGATCAGAGTAAAATCACAATTTCATATTCAGCACTGGGCTCAGCACTGGGTTGACTGTGTGTTGGAAGACCAGGTCCAAAGATCTCCCAAGTTTAGAAAGTCATTCAGATCCTCAGCTTTACTCCTCCTGGAAACGTCTTTGAGGCGCCTGATCATGTATTTCTGGGGGGGGGATTAGTATAAAGCGAATTTTGATTCATTTGAAGCAGGACTTTATTTTTCAACCGATCACTCTTTCTTACACCATTTCCAAACTCTCTATAAGCCTTATAATTAAACAGCCTCGTCTTATTACTATGCCTTTAAGACCAGTTTAGGCAAATGGTGTCTGCTCTGATTGGCTGAGTTTCGTCTCGTTTGAGTGGAAACTGCTGAGGTGAGAAATCCTCTGCTCGATAGAAGCCTACAAGAAGATTCTTGTTTAGTCGTTATACCACGGCTCTGGAATATAATACACATTAAAATGTGGAAAAGTAGAAGGTTTGCATGTTGTTTTTGATATTTCATGCAGTTTGAGAGCAATTTTGTGAAGTCATCAATAAAAATGCAGCACAACCAATAAACGTCTTACCTTGAAGCTCCAGCACCACAAATCCTTGAATTTAAGCCACAAACCTGTTTAGCTCAACATTTGGGACGTTTGGTGGAGCTTCTTGGGAGTTCTGGGGCCTTCAGAGAATGATTGGAAGCACCAAGACCACCCTTATCCACCAACAGGTGGTTGGTTCTTGAACCGGTTCTTTTCAGAACTATTTGAATTTTGGTGCCATTTGGAGAACCAATCCCCTTTCCCTTTAATTTGGAGGAACCACAGTGAGGGAGGACGTCTTCAACGGAGGAGGAGCAGCTTGGCGAAAGTTCTACAGCTATCATCATGTTTCATGAACCAATGGTCGAACTTTAGAGACGTGCAGACAGTTTATTTTTTCTTACACGAGGAATAAGGTGTTGGTGAGTATGCTTCAGTAAGTCAGATCATTTGAAAAGGTTTTTTCAGGTCGTCTTCTGTATTAAACGGTGTTTGTTGGCGATCTGATCAATCTCAACCATACACACACCACCATGTTCCTCCAGATCCAACAGACAACATGACATAGAACCAATGACTATAATATAAATTAACATGACAGGACATTCAGCAGAGGGCAGAGACAATAGTGCGTGTTAATACAGTAAAATAAACTGGTGCCTCGGTGTGAAAGGAAGTTGGTTCGTATCTTGAGGACCGACCCGGTTTTGTGTCCGAGTGCCGTTTGAATCGAGGGAAACCCAAATTGTAGCTTGTGCTTGCGTTCTGAAACGAAATGATTCATTCAGTCCCAGCCTTGGAGTTGGAATGGTCTCATGCTCAGGGAATGGACTAAGATCAGAGCTGACTTTCGGGCGGCTGGCTGTCCCCAGCCCACGAAGTGTTCCCCACGCTGCTCTTCCGGCTGTCCGGGTCTTTTGTCATGAATGAGAACGGGTCCTCTCGAATGATATACCTGAAACAGAAACTTGAAAACGTTGGTGAGACACATGGGGACATTTTCAGTGAGGCTTTCTTGCAGAAAGTCATGCAGTGAGACAAGTGAGCTCTTGGCCTTTTATGTCCTTCAGAGATCATATTGCATGAAAAACTGTCCAATCAGGACATTTCCCTCTGTTGTCTGGGAAGCTGAGCAAGCTCTTCTACTGGTCAAACCTTCAGAAGCTGGACTTGAAGGCCTTACATTTCAGCCAGAGCCAATCAGGAACCAACCACACCGTGGAATATAGGTCTTCTGGTAGTTCTAGATCTGCCAATGACCAAAGAGCAGTAGTGCAGGCAGGTTTCACTCAGTCCTAGATATGATATTGACCACAGAGCTGTAGCATAAACATATTGAATAAAGAGCCATTGTATGAGCAAGTTTCGCTCAGTTCTAGATAAGCTACTAACTGAAAAGAAGGTTTCAGGTAGGGTTATTTTGGTTCTAGATGTCACGGACTGTAGATTCATAGTAGGTTTCAATCAGTTCTAAACACGTGGAGCTGTAGTGTGTGCACATCCCTGTTAATTCGAGATATGTCACCGTAGAAACCGTGCAAGCAGGTTTCTGTCAGTTCTAGATGCGCAGAGCTGTAGCATGTGCAAGTTTCTGGTCATTCAAGATATGTCACTCTAGATCCTTAGTGTAAGTGGGCTTTGAAGTAATCATCAGAGCCAATTCTAGATTTGTCACTGACGCTAGATATGTAGCCTTCTAAACAACAGCAACAGTGCAGGTAGTAACGTCCTGGCTGGGACCAACTGTGAGAACCAGCCCTCTGAAAGTTCTAAGCGTCTGACTTTGCTACCTACGTCATGCATGAAGTACTCACACAGTGTCGTGAAGCTCCAGCTTGGTGTCTGGTGGTGGGTTGATTAAGACGTAGGAGTGGCTGCTCTGGCTGTCGTTCATATCGGCTAGAATTGACAGGAAAGTCTGTATTAGAAGTAGCCTGGGGTATAAAACTGAAGCCCTCTTCATCAATTTTAAACGTATGTAAATATACAGAGACAGAGTTTAGAAGGCCCCTTAGAAGTACGCCTCCTAATCCAGCATCTGTGCTGGACCGAAAGCTGGAGAAACATCCTAAACAGGTCACTATTTCATCAATAAGTTGCACAAAATGTGACTCAACACATGCCCACACGCTGGGAATCAAACCCAGACCCTTCTCGCTGTGAGATCACTGCTCACTACTGTCCTTTCTCATTATTGCTTTAAATCAAGCAAAACCTGTCTGAATCGATTCAAAGTGATGGTCCTGGTGAATAACCACATCCAAAAAGTCTGGGCAGTCCTGCAGAAGACTCATCAGGAGTGACCCACTAACATGCCCCTAAATCAAGGGTGTCAAACTCCTGTCCTGGAGGACTCGCACACTTTGGTAGTTTCCCTCCAACATGTTGCAGCCTTATTACTTGCTCACCAAGGCCTGCCGTAGAGAGTCCCAGGTTCCGCATGCGCATCTTGACCAGCTCGGCTAGTTCCTGTCGTTCGGAGCGAGGGAGCAGGCTCGCCCGCTGCTGCCCACTTCTCTCGGCCCCACGGCCAATGAGCCGGGGGCCCATCCGACTGAAGCGTCGTGCCCACTGCCTGCTCTTCCGCCGCAGGAGCAGTGGTTGCCTGCTCTCCACGCCGAGGGTCACGTCCCGCTGCTCCCTCACGTCGTCAAAGTCATCGCAGTTCACGGACGACTGCGACTGAGACGGCTTAAAGACAATCAAGACTATTGTTTCAGACTGGAGAACATGATGTTCAGCACACAGTCTGGAGCCACAACTCATTTCTTGCTTCCAAAGGTCCAAACTTTTTGAGGAACTGTTCTCCAGGCTCCCCTAAGGACAAAGTTTTTGCCTCTCATTTCCAGTGCAGTCCCTGTAGTGTCAGAGACAGAAGCAGTGTGTGATCATCTTCACAGAGAACAAGGCAGCCGATAAAAGAAGACCTTAGGAACGACCTTCAAGAAGCCTGGAGAAGTGTTCCTGAAGACGACTTAAAGAAAGGAGCTGGTCTAAGAGAGATGAGGCTTAGCTGAAGAAGAAAGGTCCTACAAGATAACAGGAAATGAGTTGTGGCTCAAAACTTTAAAAACTTTAAACTTTTCACAACTCTGCATAATTAACTGGTTAAGATGTAAAAGTTATTCAGAGTGAGTCTGATATGAAACTGACAGTCAGGATGGTTTCCAGTGGTGGTGAACGGAGCCAGATGTTCCTCACAGACATGAAACGGTGGTGAAGATGCTCCCTGATGACTGAGATGTTCTTTTACTAAATTTTGGAGAAGATTTTGAACTAAAGCTGAACCCATACATGATGGTGAGATACCTGCAGGGCATGAGGAAAGGATTCAGTGGTGGGGAAATAAGAGGTCTGGTGATGCCTTGTCACATCCAGTTCCATTCAGCACCACTGTTAATGAATCCAAACCACTACCACATTTTGACTGGTGCAGGAACACTAGAGATCATGAGAATGCCCTGAAACACTGAAACGAATGTGGAGCATACATACATGTAAAGAATCCTCTAGATCTGGAGTCCTCTGAGACTCTGTCCTGTAGATGCCAATGGGAACATCTCCCACAGTGGAGCAGAGCTTTTGGTAAAGTCTGCCATACGTCTTGATCCACAGGTCCTCCTCCGTGATCTGAATCTGAAACAAAACACCAGCTTACACCATCCCGGTCAGCACAAATGGAACAAGCAAGACTTTTAGCAATGGGTAGGACCTACAGCACACAGGAACCCGGATCCCGGCGTAGTGTCCAAGCCAAGCAACAGTCTGGTGATGGTTATCACATAGTCCTTCACGAAAGACTGCAACAGGATATTAAGTTTAGTTCAGATGCTAATGGAAATATCTCAGTATGAACACTGCCTGGGAAAGAGGAACATTAGTAAAACTAAAAGTAAGGGGTTCCTCAGACAGTCCACATGGTCGGAGCATGGACCATCTGAAGACCATTGCCATAGAAGATCCATTTCTGCTAAAGCAGAGGTTACTCATGTTCTTTTTCAGCTGGAACATGCATTTTATGGACCCCCACTCTCAAAAAGTTCTGTTAGACCCTTTGGACAGCTGTGTAAGTAACAGCGTATGGGTTCTCTAGATTACAAGAACTGGGTGATAAAGTTTGTCAAGATTTGTGATCTCCTTTGTTTTAAATATTGTCTTGCCATTTTTGGTAAAGTTTGCAGAAATTAGAGGATGGATACTCAATTTGCATAGAAAATCAATTAAATGTAATTTGGTCAAACTTTTATATTTCAGCTGGATGTGGTCCTATAGTCCTGTTTAGATTGGATTTCTGACCAGACTTCTTTCTGTAGTGGTGAAATAGGTCACCTGGTAGAGGAGCGTGTCCAGCATGCCAACGCTAAACACTCTTCCAGCTGCAAACGGCAGGCGAAACATGAAGGCCAGGTTGGAGCCCTTCATCTTCTCCTTCTGCTCCATGGAGCCGTAGAAGAGCAAGAGAAACAAACAGGAACATAAAAAGCAGTTTCTGACTCTCCAGGAATACGTCCAGGAAAGGTCCAGCGTTTTTAAAGAACAGTAATGCAAAAGCATTTAGATTCGATGATTTTTTTATATCTAAATGTCCCGTCCCTTCGCTTCAGAGTTTCTCTGGTTTCCTGATATCTACAACTACAGCCTTGACACTCTCAAACTCGACTAAGTTTAGATTCCAGTCTTATCAGTCGAGGCTTAGCAGGCAATTAAATTTTTGATTTTTGAAGGCAAAATAATCATCAATATTTTACAACAAAATTTTACATTTTACATACACATTCAAATCTACAGCAAGAAACATCTGCTCAATAGGAATAGCCTGCTGGTGCTGGTTTCCTCCCTATCAGTGTGGCAGCATACTGCTAATTGTGTGCTGATTGCGCCCTCTTGTGGAGAACGTTCAGACTGATGAACTCTTCACGTGTGGACACTGATTATCAGGAACATGCAGTTTTACTGGTTCATTGATTCATTCATGCAATCGAGACTTAGCGACAGTTAATTGAATTCAAGGGAAAGTGGATCAAGAAGAGTTTAATGGAAACTAAAAGCTGGAAAGCAGGGCTAACACCCACAGCAGTCACAATCGATTGTTTCATTTGTATTGTTTCTTTATTTTAGTGGGTTTTTTTAACCAATATACACTGAATCTCCAGTTAAACGTCCAGCTAAACGTAGTTTTCGGACTTTTGCCCAGTACCGTATGCACTCAGCTCACCTTCTCCAGTTTAGAGAGAGCCAGGGAGTAGCAGTCCTTCGCCCTGAACTGCATAAACCTCATGTTGGCTGGATGTGTGAGCTCTGTACTGATGCTAAGGCTTGAGAATAACCTGCAGTTTGGGAAAAGAGAGAAAGAGAGAATATCTGTTTATCTACAATGTAAATATTTTAAATATTCATTCTTGTGTTTAGTAGGGGCAGCGGTGGCCTAGTGGTTAGGGCGTTAGCCGGAGGATCGGGGGTTCGAACCCCTTCCCAATAGGTTGCCCTGAGCTACCCTTGAGCAAGGTGCCGTCCCTGTCACTGCTCCCCGGGTGCTTTCAATAGCTGCCCACTGCTGGACGGTGTTTGAGTGCATGGGTTAAATGCAGAGGTCCAATTTCGTTGTGGTTCACTGTCTGCTGTGCTGTGACCTCGCAATGACGTGGGTTGTCACTTTCACTTTCACTTCACTTTAGTATTTAATGTTTAACTGATTCTGCAAGCAGTTCAACCTGATGGGAGGTTCATGATGGGCTGAGATAATAAACCCCAGTTCGTGCTATATCAGTCATTAGACAGTGAGACGCAACAAAATTACACCTCTGCATTTAACTACTACGCTACTTTGCTCAAGGGTTCCTCGAGGCAATCTACTGGTCTGGGATTCGAACCCACGATCTTTCAATCCGGGGGCCTCGTCCCTACCGCAGCACATAATCCATCACGTTCTTGAGATGAGCAGCAGGTTCTGACCTGAAGAGGGTCTGAACATTGACGATGGTTTTGGCATCAGCCATGTAGTCTTCCTTGGCACTCATGGTGCTCTCCTTGTCCACCACCACCATGTTAGCGGCGAAAGAGACTCCACAGCGCAGCAGGTCGTCCAGGCTGACAAACAATCACAGAACATACGCTTCAGTTCAGGCCACAGAACTGCTGAAATGCAGTCTTGGAAGAGGGTGGTACCTGTCCATCAGTCCCACCATGTAGTAAACCATCGGGAACCAGCAGATGGTCTCCAGAAACTGTGTATCAGGCCTGGAAGACAATGAACCACATGTTAAGATATTACGGGGTGGTCTTCCCGGGCTGGTCTTCCAGAACCGGCCTGGACTGAGTAGAACTGAATCCCTGTGTTGCTGTGTTGTCCTGTTAAAGGGCTTTGTAAAGTCCTTTTGAACTCCTTCAGTGTTGTGATGTCACAACCAAGAACTAATTTGCAGCTGCCCATTTCCCAATAGAGTGATGCTCTTACTTTCCAATGATCCAACATGTCTGAAAGAAGAGATCAAAGGACTTTTTTTTTACTTTTATTAGTATTACTTTTATTTTTATTTTTACTTTTATTACCCAGTTATATATAGGCTTTTGTGCAGTACTGTAGATACATTGTATCCAATGTCAGTGAGAATGAAAAGTGGGCGGGGCAAGGAGTCATGTGAAAGTAATAAAGACCGATATGTAGCATCAGTGTTACAGCATAGTGCGCAGCACGGCGTTGCCACAATGTAGGAGACACACTGGAGGGTGAAGCGCCACAAAATCTTCTTGATGCTACAGTAGCATCAGTGGGCACCACGCGCTTGGAGGAGAACTGCTCGTTCTGTTTAGGATCAAAACTGTGAACTACTGAAGATTGTCAGTGCTAAGACTATTGCACCAATCAGGAGCCTGAGTTATCTCTGTTTTAAACATTATCACAAGACATTATCACTTTATCATAAAAGGCTTAAAGGGCTACTGAAAGGAAAATGGACTGTTATTGGTGAGGTGGCACTTTGCAGCAGTGGGAAGCGCCGTCTCCTCACAGCCAGAACGTCCAGGGAACAGGGAAGAAGACGTACGGGTTGTCCAGAAGCAGGACGATGGGGTTCAGCTCGTTTCTGGGTCTGTACGAGGCTCGTAAGGGCAGGATGAAGTTGTACAGGCCGTTCCCCGCCGTCTCTGCTGACAGGATGATCGGCTTGTTGGAGAAGTTATATGCTTTGGCGTCCTCGCAGTGGTTGTGTGGACATCCCTGCAAAAAAAAGAGACAAAAGTTCCCCAGGCTCCCCAAACATCAGAGGAGGGAAAGGTACCAATTTGTCCCCTTTTCACCTGGACAAACAGGTTTAAGGGACAAAACTAGTCCCCAAGGGCCCTGTTATACCATTAAGGAAACGTTTACACTTTTTATTCCACGATGAACCAAAAACATTTACCTAAACAGATCATTCCAGTGTGCTGGAGATGAATCAGGAAAAATAAAGAGATCAGGAAAAAAAAAAAATTGAAATCAGGAAAAAAATTCTGGAAATGAAAAAATTAGGAGCAATCACTGTCAGCTTGACGAGCCATCTCACACAAGAAATAGTAAAAATTACTTTTAAAAAGATACATTATTTTGTGTCATTTAAATTATATGTATGAATGAAATGTATTGCCTTTAAAAATGAGACTACCTGATGATTCATTTATTTGAAAAATAATTTTCTTCTTTTTATTTTACTTTATTTTTTGTTTCTGCCAAATAAAGACACACCTCGCGATAAAAGTGAGCTTTAAATAACAAATGACATCAAGGATGAACCTTCATGAATTTAAAAGGACAGTGTCCCGCCCCCCCCCCAGTGTGTTTTGTATAAAAATAGTGAAAGATCTTCTTTAGATCCAGATTATAAATCCAAAACAATAAGCTTTTATTCCTAAACTAAAAGCTTTTAAAGTCTTTTAGTTTTAAATGGGGAAGACCTTCGCGGTCAGTCCACTGGTGGACCTGCCCATGTGTCTAACCCCAGACAACCTGAACGCCCAGCACTGTACCTTTTCCAGACGCAGACAACAGTAAGGCATTTTCTCTTTCAACAAGTGGCACACCGTCTGTGAGCTTCCGATGTAGGGTAAATTAGGAGGATACCCCATGATGTACCTGTCCAGGACAGAGGACAATTAGTGACATCATCAAAAATCCTCAATGCACAACAATCACAAGAACAATCGCACTCCACATACCCCTCGCTGGACAGGTCCTCCCAGAAGGGTGCGGCTTCATCCTCAGATTGGTCGCTTTCTCCGGCCTGCTGCAGGGGGGACGCCGGCACCTCCAGGATGGTGGTGATGCTGGGTCTCTTGCTGCTGCATTTGACAGGCTCTTGGACAGAGAGACAGGACATTTGGCTCGCGGTGCTGTTAGTGTCCTGCAGGTCAATAGCCACAGTGCCTACAAGACACAACAGAGCGGGTCATGAACGCCAAAAGTTCCCAGCAGCTTGAAGAAAGCCTTTATTTCATTTGTGGCATCACAAAAGGGAAACCTGGTGGTGGCAGCGTCATGCTGCAAGGAAGCTTTTCTAAAACAGGTACTGGAAGACAAGCCAGGACTCAAAGAAAGAGTGATTCTAATGAAGCATTTCTCCTGGTGAAGCATATCGTCAACAAAACACAGGAGTCGATTTGGGAAAATTGGGAAAGTCCTGGAGTGACCTAGACAAAGTTTTGGACCAGAACTGAAGAGACTAGAGGTCTGAGTGCAGAGACATTCCCCATCAAACCAGGTTGTCTCCACCCACTGGCCACTTAAGTAGAAAGACCCATCTTGTTCGTCCACTTCTTTGGCACTTTATTGGAAACGTCTTTTGCTTGCACTCAGTGGCCACTTTATTGGAAACACTTTTGTGCTTCAACATTCTGGCCACTTTTTCAGAAACACCCACCTTGTGCTTCCAGCCTCTGGGCATTTTATTGGAAACAGCCAGCTTGTGTTTCCAGCCACAGACATGCGTATTCTGGCTGATCAGCACTTCCTGTAAACGTTAGATAAAAATGTCTGACCCATGCTTGCCAGGATGCTCTGCACGGGGCGGCGACTTTTCGGAGCTCTCTTGCTGCACTCCTCCTGACACTTAAACGTGGAGTTCTCCTCCTTGGTGACGCTGATGTAGAAGCACATGTCTGAGGCGTTCATGGTGTACTGATGACCAGGATTGAGGAGGATGGTTTTGCTGTCTTCACGGCAGACGCCGATAAGACAGACGCCATACCTGAGAAAGAGTGAGGTCATGCAGGGTCAGAGAGAACAGGAACCGTTAGGTCTACACATCCCTTAAAGGGGATCTCTTTAAACATAATTCATCCAGCGAGTTTGGTGTGAAATGGTTCTAATTTCTCTACCGTAGGGGTGAATGTAACCAGGTGTCTGTACATTTTAGAAGCTCCACACGTATATGTGATGGGGATGATGGGAAAATAGTCTGAACGAAACCCGTCTCCAAACCTCCAACCACGTCCATAAACCTCGTCTTTGTCCTTCCTCTTCTCCTCTTTCCTGGCAGCTTCATCCTCAACATCCTTCTCCTGATATACTCCTCGTCTCTCCTCTGGACATGTCCAAACCAACTTTGACATAGCTGGTCTCACTATCGTCTCCAACACATATAACATAACATGGTCTCACTACCATCCTGTAAACCTTCGCTTTCACTCTTGCTGGTCCCCGTCTGCCACAGATCACTCCTGTCATTCTTCTCCACTCATTCCAACCTGCCTGCACTCTCTTCTTCTCCTCCCTTCCACACTCGCCATTACTCTGAACTGTCCACCCTGAGTATTTCAACTCCTCCCCCTTCACCTCCTCTACTCCCTCCATCCTCACCACTCCGCTGTCCTCACTTTCCTTCATGACATACATATAATAAGGAAAAATCTAAAAATAAACAAAATGTAAATGGGTAATGTGCAGATAGTGTCGTCACATACGCTGTGTGATTGGACGTACGAAGGGAATGTACCATGTTTACTTCGTTAGCGGAACAGTGCAGGTGATCTGTGTAATCCTCGTGAAAGTGAAAGTGAAAACGACAACTGTGAACCATAGTGAAATTCTCAGGATTTTACCCATATACTACATACAGCAGGAGCAGCCATGTCCAGCGCCTGTGGAGCAGCGTCAGGGACGATACCTTGCTCAAGGGTGCCTCAGGGCAGCCTACTGGTCTGGGATTCAAACTCACGACCTTCTAACCATGGAGCCCCTGAGCACAACGACACTGCTGGTACTGGTGAATAATGCTCATTGTTTTTTTTTTTGTAGACACTCAGATACTCACTTCTTATGCGCGTGGAAGGAGGCGTAAGTGAAGCTCTTGCCCTTGTACTCGGTGAAGAAGACGCTTTCCTTCAGGACGATGTTGTACACTTCGTTGCCTGAGCATCTCCCGTAGATCCTGTGCCACTGCTCCGGAGACTGCTGGCCCTCCCTGAGAGAGACATTCGCTCACATTCACCTTCAACAGAGTCTCTGCTGAACACATGTCCATGTGGACACATAGCAGGACCCCAGATGATTAGATTATTCACTCACTGTTTGTGGAAATATTGCGAGAAACGCAAGAGTTTTTTTTTTACAAAGCATTAGAACGGCAACATCTGGGCTAAAACTAAGGAAGTGTGTTAAATGTATCATACTTTGGGTGAAAATGGTGTAAGACACTTTAGAAGGGTGATGTTGGTTTTCTTTATTAAAATCTGATGATCTAATGTGACATCCTCTCTCCTCTCTGTGGTCCAGACATCAAACCCTCTAGCAATGGTGGTCAATGGAACCAGACGTGGCACAACCTGAATATCCTGAATACCCACCACTGAATATCCCTGGAGGTCCCTTCCACCATGAATGGTTTCAGTTTTAGTCCAGAATCTTACATCTCAGACATCAGGCAGTGTCTCCACCACCCTTTCATGTCTGTGGAGGATGTCTGGTTCCATTCACCAACACTGTAAACTCCACCAGCTACACTTTTACATCTTAATTCTGCAGGGATTTTGGAGGATCTTCACGTCTGTACTCACAGGCCCTGGGAGGTGTGAACCAGGAGAGTGATGAGGGTGGAGGTGGCCGGGCAGATGCAGTTCAGGGCCAGCAGAGCGTATTTGAACTCCTCCTCACAAACCACGTTATCTGAGGGCAGAGGAAGTGTTACGCAGCATCGTACCATCATTGTGCTGCACAATTTCTAGCCGTTTTGTTTCAGGCTGGACTTTACCTGCAAATTTCACATGAAACTTGTTCTCTGGTTTGAGGATTTGGACATAAAGGGGACATTTCGGGGCAAAATCCTTCACCGCCCAAGCGCGGAGAATAGTTTGGTGATCCTGGAGCACAGAACATTCATTGACAGTGTCCCAAATGTATATAGATATAAAGAAATGGCCTGTAGTGAATATAAAACTGATATTTTTTACTCTAAATTCATCAGGTACGTACTGCTGCAGTGCGGTCCACCTCACAGCGACTGCTCAGGATGAAGCAGGCCTCAGCGTTGTCCAGCCTGGACGAAGACAAATGCAGTTTATCTTCTCAAAAAAGAAGACATCTTTATTAGAAACGAGTTTCTTGTGCTGGTTAGAGTCCTGAGCGGTGCTGGCGTCTATCCCCGCTCTCACAGGACAAAAGGCTGGACAGGACACCAGTCTATAGCAGGGCAGATACAAAGACAGAAAGGACCTGGACCGTCCCGCCTGGGAAGGTCCACAGAGGGATAAAATAATAAAACATGTCTGTTTATTGTGGGACAACCACTGCTGGACAGTAGCTACTCACAGTGAAATACTCACTTGGCCCGGGCAAGGTCTTGGTCTTTGAGGGCGGAGCCTTGCAGGTAAATGACCCTTTGAGACCAGAGGGGGATCTGCAGCACCCGCCGCACCTGAGTGTCCATCTCCGTCGGGCACAGGATGATGACATAGTAGTCCTTCAGAAACCAGAACTGAGGCGTTAACAACATCTGTCCAGTCACAGTTACCGCTCTTCTCACTGAAACTGTCCAGGTGGACTGATAGTTAGGCTGAACATGAGTTAGAACTGGGACTAACAGTGTTTTCTGTGAGTCTATCTACAGTCACTTCAAAGATCAAGAGCGTTTTTGTGTCCTTTTGAAGCAAAAATCAATAAAATCTGCTTATATCAGCCCATTCGTTCCGCAGTGTAGCCCCGCCCATTCACACTGAAGTTATAAGGAATGCATCTGCTCTGACAGGTTTTGAAGCTAGTATAGGACAGCCAATCAGAGCAGGGCTCATTTACATATATCAGTTTCAAAAGGTACAGTAACAAGAACAGCATTATATAAACAGACAGACAGACAGATAGATATAGATAGATAGATGGATGGACGGACAGGCGGACAGACAGAAGGATAGATAGATAGATAGACGAATTGATAGATAGATACAAACATAGACAGATGGATAGACAGATAGACAGATAGACAGATGGATAGAGAGATACCTGGAGTTTGGGATGGGCGTAGAACTCGTTAAGAAAGTCCATCAGCAGGTCGATTTTGAGGGAACTGACACACAGAACCACGTGTTTCTCCGTCTTGGCTCTGTGTCTGCTGTAGTTCCCTCCGGTCTTCTGTCGCTCCATCCACAGGAACACCAGCTGCTCAAACTGGTTCAAATACAGTGTTTTAAAACAAACCATTATATCAAAACATCCTGCTGCTCCCAGACGTGAGGTGAGCAGGCGGTCCTTACGGCCCAGGACACATAATGAGCATCGACCTCCGAAAACGGGCTGAGTGCAGATCTCCTGGATAAAGGCAGGTGCCTCTAAAATTCAGTTAAAATGTGATAAAATAGATCCACAAATTACAAATGAATAATTAAACTCATACCATGATATTAATGATAGTCATGATATGTGGCCTTAAAAGATAATGGTACTGTTGCCAAGCAACCAGAGCGCAAAATAAGGACAAAAATGTCTAGACCATCATTGTTTGTTACATTTCACTTTTTGAGATCATGTAAAGCAGTTATTCAAATCAGCAGTAGTTTCCCTCAACCTCCTAGTCGTCTGCTGAGAACTGGCAAAGAGCTTGTAGTCTCCAGGAAACTCAGCAAATCTTTGGAGAAACGCTCACCTGCACTGGCAGCACCAGAAGTGCCACACATATCATGATGACCACCAGCAGCTTGGATGGCCAGATCTTTGGGTAGACATCTCCATAACCCACAGTGGAGAAGGTCACGATGCAGAAGTAGACAGAGTTAAAAAGGCTCAGCTTCTGTCCAGCGCGCTCCAGGTGCTGGATCCCACAGATGCTGCAGAGAAGCCACAAAATTATCCTCATCAGATGTTCACTTCTTCAGACAATCTGCCCAGCACTTCAACAGAGGTGTGTGCCCCTAGGTGTGTGAATGTATGAATGTGTGTGTGTGTGCCCTTTGATGGACTGACAACCTGTCCCGGGTGTGTTATCTTGTGAGAGCTGGGATAGACTTCAGCTTGACCCATGACCCCAATCGGCAGACAAGCAGCTCAGAAAATGAGCGAGTGAGTGAGTGAGTGAGCACATTTGCAAAGTATTGGAGCAATTTGAAATAAAATAAATGTATGGAGATCTTATTTGATGATCAGGTGGAGTTACTTTTCATTCCCGAGGCGAGATCCCACCAATCCCGAGAGCCTGTCAGGCCCTTAAAAGTCTGCACTTTGAGGAAATGAGGGAGATAATTGTGTCTTCACATGGCACTCAGTTTATGAGCACAACAGCAACAGAGCACTAAAGTCAGGAGGACTGGCATTAGGCCTGGAGATAATGGCAACGTCGTGGCCATTTAGTGGTGATTAACATGAGATGAAGTCATTCAAATGACTCACCCAGGGGGCCGTTCCCTCTCCACCATGACGGACCACACCGATATCCCTATCATCCCATGAATGATGGGCTGAGAATCATGGGTTACCAGTCTGTACGGCAGGTGAACAGGGTGGAAGGTGCTGCTCCAGTCATCTTCAAGGCTGAAGAAAGGTGAGCAGAAGAAGTCGGAGACCTGCTGATTGCAGTGCTCAGATGCATTAGCCAGAATCCACCGTGAAATCAGAGGCGGCATCTTCATTACGGTCATTAGAGAAGAGTGCGGGTCCATAAGTGAGGCTGAAACGGCCACTAAAGGGATCTTTCCAATGCTGGAAACAGGAAACCATTGAGTCATCTCATAATTACAGGTTCCCAGTGTGAGAAATTAAGCATTAAAGGGCAGAGACGCCGTCCCGTTCAACGTTTCCCTCTTACAACAAACATACTGGAGCAAAAAATGTCCCCCAGTGCCACGATATCATGGCCCAGTGAAGAAACCGAATCTGCCCGATTTGCACATTTCAGCCGTCCAGGTAAAAGTTTCATTTGCTTTCATTTGTTTTGTGGGATTTTTAAATGTACTTTTAAAATGTATTTCATTCATTTTATTTTGTTTAATATTACTCCTACTTTTCTTATTTTAATTACGTCTCAGATCTTTTACAAATTTCTCTTCATCCATTATGAGACGTGATTAGTAAATATGGATGATATATTTAAAGGGATGAGAGTGATTGACTGAATGGAGAGACAACAGTGGAGACAAAGGAGCAAATAAAGTCTGAAGTGCTGGAAGGAGATAATGGGTCTTCACGATGTGGCAGCGTGCAAATGCATTTTTATCGATCCAGATCTTTCAAGTTCTCTAACTAAAGCATTTGTACAACTTACTGCGTCTCTCCTGAGTAAACGTCTTTAATGGAGACGAGTGATGATGATGTTTGGGGCTGAATACATCAGAAGAAAAACCCGAAACTTTCTTCACTTTCAGTCGTTAACCGTTAATTACAGACAATCAGAGACACAAATGATTCAGAATCCATCCGTCCATCTGTCCATCCATCTATCTGTCTGTCCGTCCATCCGTCCATCCATCCATTATCTATCTATCTATCCATTTATCCATCTATCTATCCATCCATCCATCCATCCATCCATTCATCCATCTGTCCATCCATCCATCCATCCACCCATCCATCTATCCTTCCACCCACCCACCCATCCATTCATCTGTCCATTCATCCATCCATTCATCCATCTCTCTCCATCCATCCATCCATTCAGCTATCTATCTATCTATCTATCTATCTATCTATCTATCTATCTATCTATCTATCTATCTATCTATCTATCTATCCATCCGTCCATTCATTCATCTTTCCATTTATCCATCCGTCAATCCATCCATCTATCTCTCTCATCTATCTATCTATCTCTCCATCCATCCATCCATCCATTCAGCTGTCTATCTATCTATCTATCTATCTATCTATCTATCTATCTATCTATCTATCTATCTATCCATTCAGCTATCTATCTATACATTTATCTATTCTACATTTTATTTTCATTTAAGTAAATATTATCTTAACTGTGTTAATATAAAGCACCTTCAGCTCCATTAAATCCATCCATCCATCCATTCATTCATCCCATCATTCATTCTCTAACCAGGGTCGCCAGGGGTACTGAAGCCTATCCCAGTGCTCAAAGGGCGATTTAGCATCTATAGTCTACCTTTCAGCTTTGGACTGTGGAAGGAGCCCAGAGGTCCAGGAGAAAACCCACACAGGCATGGGAGAACATGTCCTCTCCACATAGAAAAGACTCCAGACTGGGAATCGAATTCACAACCTTCTCACTGTGAGAAGACAGCACTGAACACTGCTCCACAATGACCTCAGGACCAGAACTCAGTCAATCAGACAAGAAACATTCAGCCGAACGTGTCTCAGACAGTTACTGTGGACGTCCGCTTTTGGCTGTGAACTCACCAGGTGAATATGAGACACAGGAGAGTGGAGATCAGGATCAGGACCTGGTTGTACATGGCCGACTGTGTCCGCTGAATGGCTCGATGAAAGTCGTTCTGGACGGAGAAAGAGAGAATGGAATGAATTCCACCCAGAGAGAGAGAGGACAGTTCTACTGAGTGACGGGGGAGAGGGAGGACCACCCTACACACCCAGAGAGAGAGAGGACAGTTCTACTGAGTGATGGGGGAGAGGGAGGACCACCCTACACACCCAGAGAGAGGACAGTTATACTGAGTGATGGGGGAGAGGGAGGACCACCCTACACACCCAAAGAGAGAGAGAACCTGAGTGATGGAGGACCTGCACTCACAATCATGTTTTCCAGTGTATGTTTGGCCAGCCAGCAGTTGAGGAACACAGGGATGAACAGATTCTTATAATAAATCTGCAGGATGAGGGAAAACATCAGAAATTAATTTTGGAAGTTTAATTACCTGGGGACTAAAGTGAAAATAAGGCTTTGGTGATGAAGAGAGAGCAACGTTAATCAATGAAACTCGTCCACTAGAAAAGTTCTCCAGATCTTCCTGAAGGACAGTGTTTTTGTCCCTCATGTTCAGTCCAGTCTCTGTTCCTGAGCAGTTCTCCAGATCTTCCTGAAGGACAGTGTTGTTGTCTCTCATGTTCAGTCCAGTCTCTGTACCTGAGCAGTTAGCTTGTTTTGTGTTGGTTAAACCCATTTATCTAGAACCTTGTATCTTTAGGACACTTTGCATTAAGAAATGAGTTTGCATGGCATACAAAATAACATTGGCAGATATTATCAATCATTTCAAATTTTAATCTAGATGCAGTCAAACATGGATGCCAGGAGTCATGCTTACTGTTATCAGAAAGGGCACTGTGTTGATGATCTCCAGGAGAAAGGTGATTTGAAGAACCTGCTCCCATATATTCCCCTAAAAGAGAACCAGATCAGCATCATTTCCATTGGCTTTCCTAACATTGTGTATCCTTAACCTGGAAGATATGTTAACAGCAATTGATGTATCAAAATCTCCATATAAGGAGTTGTTTTTTGTAACTACAGCAACATTTTCAGCACTGACCTGTGCTGGATGTCCACCAAGGACAGGTACAGGTACAAGATGGCATGAAAACTCTAACCTTGTAACTCAAGTAGGTCAGCAGGATGGTCTCACAGAGGCAGATGATTGCCACTGACAGCTAAAACGACAAAGAAAAGAACGGATTCTTACTTTGTTAAACAGACCTGCTGCTTTTGTTATTTAGAGGAAGTGATTTAAAAGGTTACACCTTGATTTTTACCTGTACAGCCCACAGGAAGTCACTTCGGTCCACCCAGATTACAGGAGCCCTGGCAGAAGAGCCAGGATATACATATCACCACAGACTATCACCGTAACAATAACCAGTCTTCTATCTACTCTTCTATCTACTACTGAAACTAACCAGTCTGTCCCGAACAGCGTGTAATTCTGGTACGGGCAACTATGGCTGCAGAAAAAGAAAAAGAAAAGTTAAAAATGCATAAAAGCTCCTTTAATGAGTCTTATTTATGTCTTTTTACTCAGTTACTCACTGGCCACTTTATCAGAAACACCCACCTTGTGCTTCCTCTCATTGGCCACTTTATTAGAAACACCCACCTTGTACTTCCACATATTGGCCACTTTATTAGAAACTCCCAGTTTGTCCTTCCTCTTATTTGCCACTTTATTAGAAACACCTATCTTGTCTTTCCTCTCACTGGCCACTTTATTAGAAACACCCACCTTGTCCTTCCGCTCATTGGCCACTTTATTAGAAACACCCACCTTGTTCTTCCATATACTGGCCACTGGCCACTTTATTAGAAACATCCATCTTGTCCTTTCTCTCACTGGCCACTTTATCAGAAACACCCACCTTGTGCTTCCACTCATTGGCCACTTTATTAGAAACTCCCAGTTTGTCCTTCCGCTCATTGGCCACTTTATTAGAAACACCCACCTTGTCCTTCCTCTCATTGGCCACTTTATTAGAAACACCCACCTTGTCCTTCCTCTCATTGGCCAGTATTTTGATGATGAATTAGATAACGCCTCGTTTGCACATCTAAAGGTAAGTTTTGAAAATCGTCCGGTGCAAACAACACAGGTAAAAGTAACAGTGACCAACTGGCCAATGTGGTCCCTGGGGCAGCGGTGGCCTAGATGTTTGGGAGTCGGCCACAGGATTGGAAGATTGTGGGTTCAAACCCCTTACCAGTAGGTTGCCCTGAGGTACCCTTGAGCAAGGTACCGTCCCGTCACTGCTCCCCGGGTGCTTTCAATAGCTGCCCACTGCTGCACGGTGTTTGAGTGCATGGGTTAAATGCAGAGGTCCAAGTTCGTTGTGGTTCACTGTGTGCTGTGCTGTGACCTCGCAATGACAAGGATTGTCACTTTCACTTTTTTCACTTTCACTGTTGTTTTAAAAGAAAAACCTCTCTCACCTGTACAGACTGCAGAGCCCCGTCCTGAACGGTACACGTGACTCTGTCAGGTGGATGAAGCTAGAGACTAGAGACTTACTGTTCTGGTCCAGCAGGGCAGTTCTGGGCTGTTCCTGTGCAATCGTGTCCCATAGCCTTGAACTGCACTCTCTTTATGGAGACTTTACATTTAAACCCTTAATGACAAGCCCAGCAATTATCCTGTTATTAGTGATCCGTTTCTCAAAGCTGGACACGGTTCATTTTGTTGGCTTTGTTGTTATAAAGGTTCTTCAGTCGGGGGTTCGTTCCCCCGTCTATTGATCTATGCTATTAAGGCAGCACCAAAAATGAACAGACTAAATGGAATAAATAATGTGCTTGGAGCTCAGAGGGTTGAAATAATGGTATGACTCAGATGCTGACAAGAAGCCTTTCTCCACCAAAAAACCACAAAATGTCCTGCCGGATCTATAAACCCACTGAACATGCGTTACTTTACCATGGTCGTCCTTCAGCCGAGTCATACAGCACCCGAAATATGTACAAAATGCAGCTTAGCAGCTTGAGGGAGAAGTGAAACAGGCGAATTCGGAGGCCTGCAAGAAAAGCAGAGCAAGGGTTCTTCCTTTAATGGAACATTAGAAGCCTTTTCTGCATTTTTAGCACAAAACCTGGGACTTCAAATGAAGATGGGTTTTAAAAAATACCTACAACATGAACTCAGACTTTGCAATACAGGGTCTCTCACTCTCTTTCAGTTACATGGGCTCCAGAATCTCTGTAACTAATGTCCACGTATGTTTTTACTTCTTATGAAGAACTGGAGCAGAATATCTCAAACGCCTCTAAAATTTTGGCCTCAAATTGTTCTTAAGACCTGAAATTGAAACCCGTTACTCAATCAAGCATCAACCCCTGGTTTACTCGCTGTAACTTTAAGCTCGGTGAACTCATATCTGGATACCATGTTACTCACTTTTGGAGAAAAACATTGAAAATGTTGTAACAGTTTATAACCACCCTCACATTTTGGGTTTTTCTTTCATGGAATGAACCAGTAGAAGTGGCTCACTCCATGAACTTAAACCGTGAGCACGTTCTTCTTCTATCTCTTTATGTTGAGGGACTGTCCTTTTATGAGAATATTTAGGATTTCGTTACATACTTGATCTTTGATTTTTGATGAAGAACAGCTTGAGTCTTTCTTTCAACGTGTTCTCGTAGGTGTAGAACTCCACCTGCACCCTGTGGGGAGGAGAGCCAAAAGACAAAAGTGAAAAGTACATGCAGCAGATGATCAAATGGACATTAAATGGTAGATGTTGGTTTAAAATACAAGTTAAAATAGTTTTTAGTCATCCAGCCCCCCTTTACTCATGATACCACCAACACTGAGATCGTGAGGGCATCCAGGTCCAGTTCTTCTCCCTTGGACGTGGAAGGCTATAGCTGGAATCAAACCCACAATCTCCTGAAGATACAGCAATGGTGCTCCATCTCAGGAGCCCCTCATTATGTTTCTCAACCACCGTTTGGTTGTCGAGATTTCGACCAGCTGCTCTTCGGTTGCACACATGCTCCACATGCTTCTTCAGATGTTCAACCTGGATCTTCCACCCCTGCTTTTAACTGTCTGAGCACATCTGTCTCACTTGCCAGATGTGTTTTAGGAGAAAACACAACATTCTGGGAGTATTCGAGACCATTTCTTTTTCTAAACTGGATCAATTATTGGCTGTTTTACACTGAAACTGTATCAATTCACTAAGTATCCACATGTTTTAAATTCGTTATCTCGCTTTAAAATGCAAGGAAAGTGCAGAAACTGAATGCTGTAAAAGGAAAAGCACTTACTTGTCATCGTTTAGGCAAGTCTGTTCTCCTTGCAGCAAATCCCTCAACTTGAACCTGCAGGGCAGGGGGGGCACCTCGTTCTCTCCATCAACCATTTTGCCCCAGCAAGGCTGTAAGCTTCCTCCAGGGCTCTCAGGCTGAACTGCCGGCAGACCCGCAGATTTCTTCTCTCGGTGGGAAGCCATAAAATCGGGCGTGCTCAGTGCAGCCCATCTGACGTTAAGAACAAGACGGATACTCTCACCCTCCACTCCCTCTGGAGGATTCTCCAGCACATTAGATCAGGCGCTCCAAGCTGGAGATGATGGATATGACTGGTTTGTTCAATTTTGTCCTCCATCCTTCTTTTTTCACATGCACCAACATGTCCAGTATGTTTGCTGTGCATTAGGATCTAAAGGGCATTTAAATCGTACGTGACCTGCTGTCACATTCATATCTGCTGCTCATCAATAATAAATGATCAATCAAGTATTTTATGATGCTGTTGGGATATCTTACACACCGAAGGTATTCAACGGTCCAAATCAGTTTGGCTGAAAAAGGCTGAATGAAATGGAACAACAGTCTCCCTTATTAGAACTACAGTGTCCTCCGTCACGTTGGGATATAAAGACCCATTTGTCCTTGTTACCCCTCTGCTGTAATGTTTTATAATGAAACGATTCAGACGTGATCAAAGTGCACAATCCAGACTTGAATATAAAGTCATGTTTGCACAACTTCACGATCTCAGCACGTAGAAATTATAGAACTACATTCTGCAAGTTAGTTTTATTAGAACTTTATTCATTGGTTTGATTTAATAAGAAAGACATTCTGGACATCCATTTTATTCCAATGTCCTTCTGGATGTCAGTTTGGAAAAGTAAATGTCGTTTTTGAGAACTTCCTTCTTTCATTAGAACTTGAACCTGCTTCTGGATGTGCTTCAGAACCTGCTTCTGGATGTTCTGAAGCTTTCTTAGTCCACTGATATTTGTCCGTTTTTCACTTCTTAGTCCGAAATGTGTGGACGCTGTTACGTATTTTGAAGGTTCTGTAGAGTCTGATGTGGAAATTTATGACCAATAAAAACGCTCAAGATGCACGTCATGTGTCCGCGGTTTGTATAAACGTGTTCATTCATCTTCTCAAGTCCAGGCCATCGCATAGAGGAGTGATATACTCTTGGAATATTGCTGTGAGGATTTGATTGCATGCATGAGTGCATTTGTGAGGTCAGAAATCGATGTTCAATAATGACTTATGGGTCACAAATTCCACCAACTCATCCCAAAAGCACATGGTAACTTTACTGGCAACAGGACGTTTGACCTTTGGGCCTAGACCAGTGTAATTCCATCCTTGCACTGGGGACCTGGTCTTATGCACACATTTCCAGGTTCCCTGATGTAACTAATGACTGCACAGGATGTAATTATGCCTGATGAATCCCAGGGAAGGGCTGATAATTAACGTTTGAATTAACTCCCCAAAGGGGAACAGAAGAGGTTGCAATACCTGATCAATATATTTCCATGACATTTTAATGTGGTACTACGGAAGCATCAAAAATGAGCCGTCCATCCCAATGAACTACACCTACGGTCTCGTTCCAAAGGCATTAGATTGATAATAATCCCCCGAATCGAAATAACACACTTAGTAGAAGCTGCTACAAAAAAGGGCTTCCAGTGTATTTGCTTTCCTGTTGGCTCACGTTGAGCAACCGAGGGCAAGTCAGCATTGATGGTTACGAAACCTGCTATGATGAAATCTTGCTTGACTTGGGGTTTCTGGTAAAGGGAGTCGAAGAGTAAATAATTAACGCTGCTTATTTACAAAGCAGCTTGTTTTTAACAATCATCCGAATCTCCTCTTAACCAGAAGCCCGGGTTGGAGGTGAAGAACGCCCCAGAATGTGGATTATTCTGCTTGCTGTCTGCGTCGGCTTGAGTCAGGCCGTGGAAGGTAAGGTCTTTACAGTCTAGTTATCTTTCTTCCATGTCTTAAGTTCTAGGTGTAAACTGGTCCATTGCCATTATTCATAATGTTGCTCCACTTCATATCTTCTCTGAGCCCCGAGACTCAGTTTGGACACCAAAGAAACGTGAAGAACATTGGCTGAGTTTGCATTTCAGTGTCTCATTCGCTAAGATTTCCACGAGCAATGATGCGCTGAACAGACAAACCACAGCGAGCTTTACACAATTTCAGCAAATTTAAGAGTTTATGAACTTCCCCGAGCACTCTGTAAAGTATCAGATGGTTTGGGTGAACAATAAGTGCATGACCTTCTGATAAACCTGCCTTCAAAAGCAAGACCCCCCGGTTCACATTCACGGCCCATCATTAAAGCCCTCTGAATTTAAGAAGGACTGAGGATATTTAGGGCTGATAATGATTTCTGCTGATGAAGGTATTCCATCTGATTTTGGGGTTCGATGTAACCCATCAGCCCACCCTGCACACATAATCCAGAGCGAACCTCACATCAACCCTGCGAATGTCGAAGGGTGTTTTATGACTGAGCGCAGTCCAGAGACTGGGCCGATCCCAAAAAACACCAGCGCTGTTACGTACTTACACGGCAGATTTATCCGAAACCCATCTGAAACTATTGATCAGTCTTAGAGTCGCTGAACCAAACCAAAAAAAGTCTCATCAACAGCCCTGTCTAGAAACTGAGGTTGTGAAAGTTCAGCCTGGCAGACAGAAATAACCCAGAAAAGAACGCAATCACAGGAAAACGGCGTCTGAGCGGCGCCTCCAACTTTAGACAAAGTTCCGTTTTAAACTCAGTGATACTCCAGAGATTCTGTGACACGTGGGAACCCTGAAGGTACTTCGACATATTTACTACATTCTGTAAACGGTCAGCAGGCCAAAAAATGGCTAGCTTTTAAAAAAACCAAAGCTTGCTTTAGTGCATGGAAATAAAGTCATGGATTGATGAATCAATATTTGCAAAATGTATTGCTTAGCAACCGTTCTGTTCTCATGACCTCTAGAAAGACAATGTCTTGATGAACTTATTTCAAAATGAATTTTTAAAGGAAAAATTACCCACTGCTGGAGTAAAGTGCCCAAAATCATGAGTCTTTAGGGTTCTCCTCATAAGGCTGGATGGTGTTCAGCTAGTTGTTTTGTTCAAGTTTAACATGGAGGATGTTAACATTGTGTAATGGAGAGATGGGGGGTTGCTTAAGTACGATTTAGATTCATAGGCCACTTGATAGGGGGTTCTTTATGGTTCTTAGGCTAATATAGATGGTGGCATAACCCAGTCAGATTGCCCCCTGACCGTGTGGATCTAAATGAGCGCGTGCTTCATTCAGCATGTTTATTTCTACATATAAATAAGAAAACATATGTAACTACATTAAATGGCCAACATTAAGAACTTACGCTTCAGGATTTATCACATCGTTCAAAGATAGAAGGTGGATGAGTTACATGATCAGATTTATGTGAACCTCCAGTAATTTTCTGCGATGTTTCTGTGTTTTCTCCATCAGTGCTCAAAAGCTGTCCGAGACCAGAGCTTAAACAAGGTTTCCTCGTGCCGGACAAGGACACCTACGAAGATGATAGCAAAGTTTTGTACAGCTGCAATGATGGCCTAAAATCTGCTTTGGAAACCTGGTTTGGAGAAGCGACATGTGTAAAGGGTGAATGGTCCCACATCCCAAACTGCATTAGTAAGTACATGTGTTTCCACAGTTTGCTTGGACATGAACATGGGTGACAGTTAAGACTTTATTGACTTGAATATATTCTCTATATATTTATTTATTTAAATATATTTAGAGGTTGCACAGACCGAAGTCTCACTGAATCCTCTAGTGGGCGCTGTGGGTAGTTGCCAACTTGTCAAGGTGGCAAAAATGCAGAACAAAACAGTAGTTTGTACCCAGGAGGGGAAAGGACACTCAAATTTTCCACTACAAGCTGCATTTAACCAGCCGGCTTCAAAATCACACGGAGTAGATTTCATGTTCTGCCAGCTGGCCAGTTACAAAGGGCCACACAGGTATCCTGTAAAATATGCCTTGATATAATCACAGTATGCCCTCATACCCACTAATTTATCACAGCTCCGCCCACTAATTGCTCATAGCCCCGCCCACCAACTGCTCTTAGTTCTGTCCACTAATTGTTCTCAGTCCTGCTCAATAATTACTCACAGCCCAGCCCACTAACTGCTCTCAGCTCCTCCCACTAACTGCTCTCAGCTCCTCCCACTAACTGCTCTCAGCTGTTCCTCCAACAAACCTAAAACCTTCCCAGAAGACTAGAAGTCCTCACTTCCAGCAAACATCCATCTTAATAACCAGGTCCCTGTAAACTACTGGACATGTAGTAAACGTGGATGTGGTCCCCACTCCTTCTGTTTGCTGTCCTAGATAAAGAAGACTGTACTGCTCCAGAAATCTCCCATGGCAAACCAGCGCGATCACGGGTAACATATTCCAACAACAGCCAAGTGGCCTTCACTTGTGACCGTGGCTATGAGCTGGAAGATGAAGCTCTGCCCGAAGCGAAGTGTACGGATGGAAAGTGGATCGGTTTGCCAAAGTGTGCTCGTGAGTGTCTTTGTCCACATCTCCAGCAAATCCTGGAACGTCAGTTAGCATCGTGTTTTCCTGAGATCTGTTTTCTTGCACATTTGCAGGAAAAAAGACAGCATGTCCTGCGCCTACCCCACCTCCTAACGCAGTAATCACACAAGCGTACCAGGACACCTTCGAGGATAGGGACACCATTCAATACGAGTGTAAGGACGGGTACGAGGGAGAAGGAAGGAGCACATGTAAAAATGCAGAATGGTCGCCTCCACTTAAGTGCGGTACGGTTTTCTCCCATCTGGCTTCATTTTGATACATGATAGTAGAAAGTTATTCGTTGAATTCAACATACTGGTTAAAATTAATCAAGCCTAAAGAGCAGCCTGGGCAAAAGTTCTACCATATTTTATAATTCTAGTATTTTAAATCTGGCAATAACTGTCCACTAAATTTGCTTAAAAAATGGAATAAAAGCCTGCGGTTTGGCAGAAATATAGAATCTTTGCAGAAATATGAGCTGGAAATCATGGTATCATTTCAAATATGAATGGATAGAAAAATCCTGCAAAAAATGTTTTGAGAACTGAATAAAATGTCAGTATTAAATAATTATACCAAATTACATTTCTGTTTGAAATTGGAACCAGCTGAGTATAAAGAAGCTTAGCTTGTTTATTTGAAACAAAATCATTGTTGCATTTGTAGATGAGTTAATATTTCATTCCAGAGCAGTCATTCTTAAAGTGCTATTTCTAAACACAAACAAACATCAAAGAAATAAACAAACATTGAATAAATAACTAGACAGAGCAATTAACTGGCTAATTAATTAATTGTCTAATTGGCTCATTAATTAAATGGAGAGTTGGTTTGAAGTTTTTGCTTAAATTAAAAAGATAAAAATCCTTGACGTCAAAAACGGAACATTCCTTATTGCTATTCATTTTAAAGATATCACAGATCTTGTAGACAGAGAAAATGTTTCATTATTAAAAAATTCAACAAAATTCTCTTTTTCTTCCCTTTTAGAGCAAAAACTTGGTCCGGTATTTCCCCATGGTAATTATAACCACAGTTTTCACTTTTAATGTTGCTGTGAAAAAAGATTTGGTCATTAGATTTTTTGTAATTCATGTCCACACCACTTTTGAGGAACAGCTGCTGTACCACAAACGGCTGAAAAGGTTCTGCTGCTACCAGTTCCAGAACACACAGTGCAGATTCTTATGGGGTTCTGCAGGACCAGTCCATGCCGACCCCTGTCCACCAGTGTGCATCAGAACTAGACCAATGTGGCCTGGTCTGATGGATCATTTCTGATCAGCATTTGTTTGCTGCCTGCATTAAGCAGATGCTCTTACCCAGAGAGACCTAGAGGGAGCTTATGACCTCTTGATCCATAGGCGGTTATCCTACCACTACACCACCACAACCCACGACAGACAGTTTACTAGGGGGGACGAGGATTAGGCCCCAGGATCGGAAGGTGGTGGATTCCCAGACCAGTAGGTTACCCTAAGGCACCTTTAAGCAAGGTTCCCCGGGTTCTGGAAATGGCATTTTCGGTGTTTTAGATGCAGAAGAAGCAGCATTTCCTCAAGTCTTGCTGTGTTGTGTTTTTGCAATGACAAATAGTCACTTTCAAATATTACTATATTAAAATCTCATCCATTGCTGGACATCAAGTTAACCTGAAGACATAGTTCAGCAATATCTGACCAGCGGTTTGATCAGCATCCACTTCTCTCTTATTATAAATATATATTACAGTAGACTTCCATCCGATGACAATTATCTTTCAAATACACATGCAGTAATCTGGTGGCACTTGTTTGCTAAATACAAATGTCTCTTATTTTCAGTGCGTGAGTGTGGTGCCAACCCCAGGATTACAAATGGAGTTGTTTCCATGGTTGAAGGTGGGAGATCTTTAAGGGTTACCTGTGATCCACCTTATCAACGGGAAGGACCCGAACAAATAATGTGTGTTAACAGAATGTGGTCAGAGAAGCCTACCTGCAAAGGTCAGTACCATTCGTTGATTCAAATGAAATTGGTGTAAATTCAGCTGATTTGCAAAAAATTCATATCCAGCTCCACGATTCCACATGGGGCAGCGGTGGCCTAGTGGTGAGGGAGTCGCCCCCACATCGAAAGATTGTGGGTTCAATTCCCTCACCAGTAGGTTGCCCTGAGGTACCCTTGAGCAAGGTACTGTCCCCGTCACTGCTCCCTGGGTGCTTTCAATAGCTGCCCGCTGCTGCACGGTGTTTGTGTTCATGGGTTAAATGAGGAGGTCCAATTTTGTTGTGGTTCATGTGTGCTGTGCTGTGACCTCGCAATGTCAAGGGTTGTCACTTTCACTTTCAAGTAACCTGCAGCAGATTCATGAACAAAGTAATTACTCATCCTTCTTTATATATTTCCAAAAAAATTTTTTCATCTGTTACCCTTTAAACATGGTTTATGAAGTATAGCTGTTAACGATCTTCAGTGAAGACCTGCAAGATTTTTGGGAATCACATAGTAAAACAAGCTGTTAAGCATCATCCTTTAAACTGGAGGAAGAAAGAATCCTTGGACTCATAGATCCTGTTCTCCTCTGGCCAACACCAGATAGTCAAGAAAAAAGTGATGTTACTAAAAAGATGTCTAACAAAGATTAATCAGATTTAAGCGCCGATGGGTGGAACAGTCACCTCAGTAGAAATGAGCTCCATTAGAGTCTGCAGTTCATTAAAAGGTTCTAAGCTGATAGTAGAGTCTGTAGTTGGTCATTAAAAGGTTTGAAGCTGATAGTAGAGTCTGTAGTTGATCATTAAAAGGTTTGAAGCTGATAGTAGAGTCTGTAGTTGATCATTAAAAGGTTTGAAGCTGATAGTAGAGTCTGTAGTTGATCATTAAAAGGTTTGAAGCTGATAGTAGAGTCTGTAGTTGATCATTAAAAGGTTTGAAGCTGATAGTAGAGTCTGTAGTTGATCATTAAAAGGTTTGAAGCTGATAGTAGAGTCTGTAGTTTATTAATCCAACTGACTAACCCTCCTGTAACGTTGGCGGGGTGCGGGAAGGATGTCTTCGTCAAGCCAGGGATCAGGAACATATCTTTATTTGACATAGTCACCAAAACAAGACCCAAGGGCCCCAGCGCCCCCATTAACATAAGCCTTAGCCTTCATTAACGAACCGCGCTCTCTTCTGACTCACTGGGGCTTAAATAGCAGCCCCAGTGAAGCACCCCCGAGCATGAGCTCAGGTGTGCCCAGTCAGAACAGAGCACTCTCTACCGTGACCAAACAAACCCAAACCGTGACACCTCCTTACCCTTATTATCCACTGTTAAAAAACTGATGTTCAGTTTTGCCAAGAAATTTGATTTTTGATTTGTTGATTTACATTTATGTAGAAATAGTGTTCAGAAACTTCCACTTCTGTATTTCTGTGTTTAATCAATGAAAGACACGCGCCACTGCGACGTTAGCTTTACAGTTTAGTTCTGTTCTTTGAATGTTCTGATTTATACAGTAGAATTTAAATCAGTCGTTTCACTGATTCTCCACACAGTGATCAGGTTCACGTCTTCATTGAACACAAACGTCTTTTCATTTCAGCCATGAGTTGTGAAACCCTGCCCACTGTTCCACATGGAGAAGTTTATGAGCAGAGCGATGGGTCCTTAAAAGTTGAGTGTGTCATGCTTCATAAACTCGTTGGACTAGAAAGAGTTTGGTGTGTTGAGGGACATTGGACGAAGCTGCCCACTTGTAAAGGTCAGGATCACTTCCAGACTGTAACACAAGGAATATAAAGTTCAAGAGAATTTGGAGATGATTTATTCTGTTTTGTGTCCCCAGCTGCATGTTCACTGGATCAGTCCATGATTTATTATGCTGTGGCTAAAAAACCATACCTGGAGCACGGTGAAGAGGAAAGTTTTTTTTGTACTCCCACAAGAAGAGTGACTATCAGATGTAATGATGGAAAAGCAAAGTACAGCGGATGTAAGTGTATCCTTCATATCCCAAAACAAACACTCCTTCATCTGATTTGACATAACTCTGCACAATCTTTCTGAATTTTTCTTTCTTTTGCTTTCAGGTGGCCGAAATGATTTTGTAAGTAAACACATTAACTGAAGGCTGAGATACTCTTCGGTGTGGGGTAGAACTCATGAGGCTACAGAACCCTTACAGGCAGCTGACATGAACCTGCAGAGACATCTACTGTCGATCCACTTTCTGGGGAGACGCTGAAAAAGTAGTCTTTATGAAAATAAACATCAAAATGTTCCTGTAGGTTTACGTCAGCTTTCCAGTAAAGGCTGTGGGTTGGTGCTAGCAGGACGTAGGTACGAATAATTAAACATACTGAACTTCAAATCCTTGAACGGAGGACCGGGGCAAGAAAAGAGACCTGGGCACAACGGAAACACCAGGAGACTGGACGTGGAGCTAAAGCATGGCAGGATAGTGGACATGAGACTGGACATGGAAGTGAGGCACAACAGGAGACTTGACATAAGACCAGACATGGAACTGAGGCATGGCAGGACAGTGGACATGAGAGTGGAAGAGGAACTGTAACTGTACCAGTAACTTGTACTAGGTCTGGAACCGAGAGCACAGAGCAGTGAGATACCACAGGAACATACAAGGACAGGGGTACACACACATGGGACTTCTGATTTCAGAGACTGCTAAAAAGTGACGGCAAGAAGACAAGTGTCTGAGACAGTAGCTGTTCTAGATAATTCATAATGATGTGCGTTTTGAGTTTATGAACTTGCCTGTTTCATAAAGTCTTGTTCTTGTTTTGACAGTGAAAACTTCACGGAAGCAGGAAGTTACAGCTTTTCTGGAACTGCTCACGTCTGCAGAGCAGCCAGGACACCTTCTAGTTAACGTCTTTAACGCCCAAATAACAAGGAAAGCACATTTTACATGCAGAACCATTTTGTGGCTACGATTCTACTCGTCTCGAGTTAATTTCTGCACCGCTTGATGCACAAGAAACACGTGACATCACAAGGCATGACTGCTGAAAAGTTACGCCAAACTGCTTAAAATAAAAGCTCAAATCATGATCGTTGTCTCATGTCATGGGTGCTAACAGTTTATGTCCTCTCTGTCTTCGTTGTCACTCACTCATCAGGACAAGTGTATATCAAGACCGCTGGACGCACAAGTTTAAGGATCGCCACAGTGGATCATTTCTCCATTTCTTCCTGTCCTCAGCATCCTCCTTTCACTCCGTCCCCCTGCATGTCCTCTCTCACCACATCCATAAACCTCCTTTGTCCTTCCTCTCCTCCTCCTGCCAGGCAGCTCCGTCCTGAATTACGACAATTAAACCCGATTGCGTTTAGCTTTTTTTAAGATTAGATTTCTAGAGCTACTATATGCACCGTTACAGAAACCATCTAAAGTATTCCTTAAAAGGTTTTAAGGCAGAAGGTCTGGCTTCAGAGCCGAGCGCCTGCAGGTGAGTTTTCCCACCTGAGCTGAAGGTAATCTCTGAAGAGGAACTTGAGGACGGGATGCTGATACTTCTTTCCCATGTTCCTGGGCTTCAGCGGCTCGTCGTTTTATGCTAATTGTTGCGTTATATAATCTCTCAGAATCAAAAGAATTAATCAATCAAACTCTGTTTATTTGAGTTGCCTTGTTGCTCAGTCGACATTTCTTGCCAAGGTGTTTTAAGAAGGAGCGACTCTGTTAGTTTGATCGTCCTGAATGGCCCAAAACAAAGGAGATGGAAAGTGTTGTTCATGAACTCCCTATTCGCCTTTATTTTTCCTGCCAGTCCTGGGGATCGAACCCCCAACGCTTCAACCGCAAGCACTCTTCACTTTCCATTAAGCCACCGCTGCTTTTCCAGAGTGACAATTCCATAAAATGTAAGTTAGGGCGCCTCTTAATTGTGAAAAATGTAAAACACTTCCTGCTGTTATATATTTATTGATCCAAGCTCTTGCGGCCAGCAAAGTTTCCGGACCGTTCCGTTGGCAGGGTGGTACAGATCATCACTAAATGAAGTCTCACGGTTTTAACAGAAACATGTTAAGAAGCACGTTCTTTGACACGGAGGGGAATCTGATCGAGTACGCTAACGTCCACAAATTTGGAGTAACCCTTTCTGCATGATTTATCGGCGGCCAATTTATCTTTCATTGAGAACCGATAACTTTAGGAAGGCCTAGCCAACAGAAGAGCCGTTCGGACCAACTAAAGCAATCTTTCAGCTGAAAACTCATCCTTACACGTCCTCCGATTGTTGACCGGTAATGCAAACCTACAGTACAGACTGTGATGAAACCGATTTGTGCAGTTAGGCGACAGTCGGGAAGTGTTCGATCAGCTTTTAATGCATTCGTCTCATTTGTTGACACCATTTTCACTATCGGTGAAGAGAAATTGTCCATCAAAATCAGTCCGAACCATTTAACGAGCGCTGCACAGCGTTCATGATGCTGCCTCCGGTACCTTAAAAACCACAACTGCGATCATACAACACTTTCAAAGGAAAAAATATATCATATTGTACAACTGTGTTCTTATTTTTTTGCTCAAAAGAGACCCAATGCTAGAATTCAGAGCAGGAAACATGCGTGCACGACCACGACCGCATTTTTACATCATTTCTTATTTTTTTGGTTTAATCTACTTATTTTATCGTTTCATCCAACCATACAATCCCATCCCAGTTTGTTTCCAAGATCATCTTACAGTTAGGCCTAGATCTTAAAAGTTAGGCCATGTTTATCATAGTTAATCTAAACTTTGTTTAGATGCTTTTGGGAGAACCAGCCCTGACTAGTCAGTGTTCCAGCATGATTTTTTTTTCTACCGTACATCCCGTTCCACAAATATAACTGGCTTCACACCAGTTTTGGTTGTGTTCCTTTTTTTTGGCAGAATAAATGAGAAGTATTAAAAACATTGAACTTTCACTGGACGTTAGCTGTATAAAAGCAACTGAGCACCGCAGGGTACATTCACTTTCGCTCCAAATGGCAACAACTGCAGGAAGTTCAGTTCCGTTTTGGTTTGTTTTGCCATTTATAAGTATTAAAGTGCCCATCTTTCAGTCATTTGGAGCAGTAAGAATTCTATTCTGCAGAGATTCACGTGAAGAGTTTGTCGTTTTAATTAGCCAGTGTGCTAATTAAAGTGCTAATGGGCATGCTCAGAAGCAGCCATGTTCTGGACGGTGGTTGCCGCATCGAGGCCCAGCAGCGTGCCCAGATACGACTGGTCCCGGGGATCCAGCATTTGGTCGGGCCGGACCGGGTGCACGATGTTCGCTGGCTGAGGGGTCAGTGTGTACTTCTCCAGAAACACCAGATCAGCGGCTGGCTGATAGCTGCCTGGCTGCGGCTGCTGGACCGCATGGGCCAAGTCGTTTTCCTCAGGCATCTGGACGGGCACCAAAGTGACCGGGACGCACATGTCGCCCTGCATGACGCTCTTGTACGCTTTGGTCGTTTCAGAGGAGGCCAGCGGTCCTGGAAGCTTGTCGTTTGCAACGTCGGAAAGATGGGTCGGCGACTGGCTCGCAGGACGTCCGCTGTGGACGTGGTCCACGTGGTACTTTAACTTGTCCTTGCGCTTGAAGGTGGCGCTGCAGTGTGGGCAGTTGAAGGGACGCACGTCCGAGTGGATGACCATGTGCTTGGTCAGCGTTTTCTTGATTCGGAAAGCCTGGTTGCAGATCATGCACCTGTGGGGTTTCTCACCTGTTGAGATGATAAAATTGGAAAACAGCCGTTAAAAGAAGGGAAATATCTTCAGTTTTCTCTTAACACATACGAGGTTCAGCAATGATATGATAGTCTGACAAACTGCAGATCATTCCCAGGAAGTGTAGGGGGCGATATGCTTTATGCTGTATTTATATTGTACTGTAATGGAATCTTTAATCGAATGCAACTTTAAGACGCAACAAAGAAAAGTGACCTTGTTGTTCCAGACATGATCTTTAAAGGAGAACACCTCCTGCTGAAGATTGGGGGTACTACATTAAACCTCCTGCCAGCCCTTTTCCACCAACCGGGAATCCGTTCTTTCGATTAATAAGCCCACCAGCGCCCCCTGTTGTCGAAGCTGTCTTCACACGCTGCTGTAACAGCCTTGAAAGTTCCATTTTCTGTCCCAGACGTTCTCGTTAAGACACTCAAAACAAGACTAGCCCTGAAGGAAAGTCTCCTTCATGAGGACATTACAGTGCGACGTTGTAAATCCTCTTTACCAGAATGTGTCCTGAAGTGTGTCATGAGGTTGGTCTTCCCTCTAAACTCTTTCTTGCACACTTCACACTGGTGCACCACAGCCTTGTACCTGCAGGAACAGGAAACATACTTTCAAAGTCCTCCTAGACCTCAGCTACAAGAAGGTGTGAGTCAGCATCACAGTCTGAAAAAAACATTTCCTGTTTTGTTCATCAAGGTACCAACGGTGAAAACGTGCCCTAAAAGGTACAACGTGGTCTAGTTTTGAACCTTAAATATGTCCCAGGAGAAGGGGAGAAGAGTTTGAACCTCGTCTTTTAAGTACAATAGAAAACCTGAGGTTGGGACAGGGTGTCAGTCCACCTTAAAAAATAAACCTCAAGTATTTGATGTTAACTAAAGGTCCTACCTCTGAGGAAATCACCCCAGTGACACCCAGTGGCTTTTATTTGTTCCTGAGAGCGTATAGAACTCGTTTGGGACACCATAGTCCTTATCATTTTTAAACAGAAAGCTCTTTTATCTCCTACACCTGAAAAATGTCTTTTCTCCTAATTTCTACCAGAAAAAAAAAAGGTTTTCTGGCCCAGCGTCCGTCTGGTTGGACTGTGTGAAACGTGAGTGCGTTTACTTTCGCCAGACTTTCTCTCCCAGGTGAATGCTTTTGTAATGGACGGTCAGGTGGTCGGCACGTCTGAAACATTTCCCACACTCTTCACACTGGTGGGCTCGCTCCCCTGCGGAGGAACACAGCTCTTGAGGCATTTTTGCATCAGCCATAATCGTTTAACCGCAGGCTTGGCTTCGTATTACCGGTGTGAATTTTCCTGTGTTTCTTCAGATGATCGTGGCGAATGAAGGTTTTGCCGCAGACCTCGCACTCGTAGCGCTTATCATCGTGGTGCACGCGGAGATGTAGCCTGAGAAAAACAAGGAGAGGGACAGTAGCAAGGTCCTGCATCCATCCAATCAGTGCGAGCGGTTTAGTTCAGACGCCCCGTTACCTGTACGAGCTGCCGTGGCGGAAGCTTTGGCCGCAGATGCTGCAGAGGTGAGGCTTCTCTCCGCTGTGGATCCTCAGGTGCTCCCTCAACGTTGTTCTGAAGGTAGGCGAGGAAAACAAAGCTGGAGGTCAGTGGAAATTAAGCGCTTATCAGCCCTTCAGCAGACAGAGAAACAGTAGAAAAGAGGCTAACCAGCCTGAATGAAAGGTAAAAGGTAAGCAGTGAGTTCCTCCCACCCAGGATAAGCGTCAAACACGTGTTATTTACGTGATTATATTGAATGTGCTGTAGATGGGATGAGGTCGATCCCTGTGGTAATGAAAAACAACGCCTTATATGGAAGTTCTGGGTGTGTTGTGAGAAGGTTCAGAGCTTTAAACTGAGCTTTGTTGTATGTTCTCATACTTAAATGTAACTCTTCTTCTTCTTCTTTCGGGGTGCTCTTGTTTAGAGGTCGCCACAGTGGAACAACCGTCTCAGCTCTTCGGTCCTCTGCATCTTCCTCCTTCAAACCAACCACACCATGTCCTCTCTCACCACGTCCATAACCTCCTCTTTGTCCTTCCTCTTCTCCCTCTTTCTTGTAGCTCATCTTCAACATCCTCCTCTATTATACTCTCGTCTCTCCTCTGGACACGTCCAAACCTAACTGTCTGGGCGTCCAACCTGATCTGTCCCTCTAATATACTCATTTCTAATCCTGTCCATCCTCGTCACACCCAACGAGCATCTCAGCATCTTTTAACCTCCGGCTCCGCCTCCTGACTTATCAACCCATATAGCGTGGCTGGTCTCACTACTGTCCTGTAAACCTTCCCTTTCACTCTCATTTAATGTTAATGTCGGGTTTAAATTGACAAATTTTAGCACAACTGGGCTTTCACACAAAAGAGCCATTTTCAAAAATTCCTAAAAATTTCTAAACCAGTTTAGAAAAGTTAAATATTCTTATTTTTTATGTTTTTATTTATATATATATATATATAACTAGTATAAAAGGATCACAATACTCTGTCTGCACATTTCTTAAGCCTTTAAAATGAAATGGTACTCACGATTATGTAAGTCAAATTAAAACTCAATTTTTAATACGTAAATAAACTACAAGATGATATTAAAAAAACTTATGCATTTTAAAAAGCCTAAAGGCTACTTTTAGTCGTTGTGGGATGGAAAGTCAGAGAAACATCTAAAAAAACAAACATTAGGTTAAAAATAAATAAAACAAGGTATTCTACGTGTCAATGTAGATTTAAAAGTCAAAGCAGTAAACCGTTGGAGGGAAAGGTACTGGAAGTCTGTCTCCTTTAAAACACTGGATCCTAAAAAGATGAAAAGTTTGGATTTGCCCTGCAGGAGCCCCTCACCTCTCTCGGACGGATTTTCACTTTGGGTTACAGGTCCACCCCTCTTTCCACTCCCGTGGAATTACCTCTATATGTCTCTTCGGTTCCGATATCGTTGAACGCTGTCTGCCAGATATCGCCGGAAGGGTCCTGAGTAACGCGACGAAAAAGCACTGCTAAAGACGCGAATGGCGTGCAAAAACATCTGGAAGGAAGACCCACCCAGGTGATACTTCTCTTGGTGTTTCAACCGTGCATAGCGGGACTTGAAGTAGTCGTCGCAGTAAGCACATTTAAAAGGTCTGTCCTGAGAATGCAGGATCATGTGCTCCTCAACGGGATGGGGCCGACGGGTGGAAAAGGACTTGTGGCAGACCTGCGGAGACCACATTTAACAATCACACCACGATGAAACCAAAGCAAGACTCAGCACAAGCTACCAACTAACCCTGGTCTTATTCATTCAGCCATCTCAGCTTTTTTCCAAACCAGGGGATGCAGGACTCGATCCCAGCACTCACACGACGAAACCTCCTGGACAGATCACCCGTCCATCAGGGATCCATCTCCAGGAGCTCCCAGGGATCATGTCCACTCAGCAAGAACCCAGACTGGGAATCAAACCCACAATCTTCTTTCAGCTAAATGTCCAGAAGTTCTTTCCCGAGGCAACGCTGACAGAGAAGTCGATGCATTTAAAAGTCAAAAGTATTGATGTCGGAGTACAACCTTCTAACTCCCTGTTCGTTCTTTTGTTACACATACATTCAAGTGTCCATCAGAGGTTCCTTGTTAATTAAAAGGGACAGAATGTCTTTGAAGGGTTTCAAAGAGAAAAAAAAATAAATCAGATGGACACCCAACAGACTAGTCAAGACAAACCTGAGGCTAATGCACAGCACTTGTGCAAAGGTGTATCCCTCATTTCTTTATGTTTTGAGGATGTTCTCCAGATCTTCCTGAAGGACAGTGTTATTGTCTCTCATGTTCAGTCCAGTCTCTGTACCTGAGCAGTTCTCCAGATCTTCCTGAAGGACAGTGTATTTGTCTCTCATTTTCAGTACAGTCTCTGTACACAGGCAGTGCTCAAGATCTTCCTGAAGGACAGTGTTGTCTCTGTGGCTGAAGTCCAGTCTCTGTACACAAACAGTTCTCTAGATCTTCCTGAAGGACAGTGTTGTTGTCTCTCGTGTTCAGTCCAGTCTCTGTACCTGAGCAGTTCTCCAGATCTTCCTGGGCAGTGTTTGTCTCTCATGTTCCAGTCCAGTCTGTACCTGAGCAGTTCTCCAGATCTTCCGCAGGACAGTGCTGTTGTGCTTTTTCCGATGTTCAGTCCAGGTCTCTGTACCTGAGCAGTTCTCCAGATGCTTCCTGAAGGACAGTGTAGTATCTCTCATATTTCAGTCCAGTCTCTGTTACCTGAAGCAGTTCTCTAGATCTTCCTGGGAGGACCGGTGTTATGCGTCTCTCATGTTCAGTCAGTCTCTGTACCTGAGCAGTTCTCCAGATCTTCCTGAAGGACAGTGTTTGTGTCTCTCTGTTGATCCAGTCTCTGTACCTGCAGGCAGTTCTCCAGATCTTCCTGAGGAGACAGTGCTGTTGTCTTTCTGATGTTCAAGTCCAGTCTCTGTACACAGGCAGTTCTCAGATCTTCCTGAAGGACAGTGTTGTTGTCTCTCATATTCAGTCAGTCTCTGTACCTGAAGCAGTTTGATAGTTCTAATGTTGGTTGAATCCCCAGTGATCTCGTCTGAACCTTCAAGCCAGAACAAGCGTCTAGCAAAGACATGAAGCAGTGAAGAAACAGCTGCAGATGATTCCAGATGATCAGGGGATTAGTTTACTGCAGATGCTGTGAATGCACAGTGGTTGGGAAACCCTTTATCTAGAACCTTGTATGTTTTACGCCACATTGCAGCCTGGAGCCTGATTTTCATCTAATCTGGGAAAAGATCAGACAGTCTGATGGGCATGAAACTGTATTTTTGCACCAAGAAGGTGATTCCCAACAAATATGAAGAAATCAGGGTTTCAAGACTTTTTGCACAATTCTGTAAACACCGTCTTCTTTTAGTAATGATTACCATTTTATGTAGACTAACGATCTGCATGCCTTGAAGACAAATACTCACATCACACTTCAAGCCCTCACTCCTCCCTCTTCCTGAGGCTCAGAAACTCCTGGATACGTTCAGGATGGAACCTCATGAAGAACAAAGTTAATACTTGAAAGTCGTCATTAAACACACAAGGTCACAGAAAGTAGATCACATTTCATTCTTGTTTTGTCAAGAGGCTAGTGCACCTGGGCTGTTTCAGAGGCCTCTCAGTCAAGAGTGCAAAAATGTTTTTATTTGCATTTTACAGCATTAATCAAGCAACTCTTATCCCAGAGCGCATCATCTGAGTACAGGACAGTGCCCCTGGAGACACTCAGGGCTCAGGGACCCAGTGGTAGTAGTGCTGGAGGTGGGATTCGAACCTGAGACCTCTTGAGTCACAGGTCCATAGACAAACATCCATACCACTGGACCACAGCACCCCTGATAATAAACGCTAATGAAGCATGAAAAGTCAGTGAGGCTGAGTTATGCAGTATGAAAAAGTGAGGACAGCAGAGTGGTGAGGAGTGGTGGAGAAGAGTGAGGAGGTTGTCTCTGGGTGGACAGTTCAGAGATGCTTGAGGTGTGGAAGAGAGAGGAGAAGAGAGTGCAGGCAAGTTTGGAATGGTGGAGAAGAGTGTGAGGTGATCTGCTTGACAGGCGGGAACCAGCAGGCGAAGAGAAGGAGTTTACCAGATGGTAGTGAGACCATCTATGTTATCTAGGTTGGAGGCGACAGTGGGGACAGCTGTGTCATATATTAGGTTGGAAGAAAATTGAGACATTTATGTCCTTTATAGGTTGGAGATGAAAGAGTGAGACAGATATGTTATATAGGTTAGGCAGTGAGACCAGCTGTGTCATATGGGTAGGAGGTGATATTGAGACTAACTATGTTATATGGGTTGGAGATGTCAGAGTTAAAGATGCTAAGATTTGCGTTGGGGAGGACGATGATGGAAAGGATTAGGGACGAGTATATAAGAGGGAAGTCTCAGGTTTGGAGACAAAGTGAGAGAAGTGGAGACAGTGTTGGTTGGGCAGTGTCAGAGAGGAGAGCGAGAGAATATCAGGAAAGAATGTTGAAAATGGAACTCTGAGGAAAAGAGGAGAAGAGGAAGGACAAAGAGGAGGTTTATGGATGTGGTGAAGAGACAAGTGAATGTAGAAAAGAAGAAGGCGCAGAGGACAGAGAAGACATGGAGACAGATCAAAAAGCTGAAATAGGAAAACGAATGGGCGTTATTGCGCGAACCACAAGTAACGACAACACGACATGCTTGCCGAGCGTCTTTTTGCTGGCGTGAAGTTTGTTGCAGAAGGGACATTTGTGGTCCTTCTTCTGGACGGGAGCGTCACTGCTGTGCTTTTTTTTGTGGACCGTGAGGTTGGACTTGGTGGAGTATCGCTGCAGACAGACGTCACAATCAAATATACATCAATACCTTCATAACCTAGTAATACATAAATAATAATGGAGTGATGGATAGTAAAAAAAAAAAGAGATATATATTATGGATGTGTAAGTATCTTCAGGCCATTACACTTTATATCATTTACACTGTATATTTAAACATTTAGAATTACTGCAGAAGATGATCTTTATGTTCTGTTTATGTATGTAATACTGCTATTATTATTATTAATAATAATAATAATCAAATGTTTAGTAACCATTATTATGATTTTGATAATCAATTAAAAAACTATTATTTTATTTATTGTACAATTATTTATATTAACAACAACACTAACACTAACACTAACACTAACACTAACACTAACAATAACACTAACAATAACAATAACAATAATAATATTAGTGTTAGTGTTAGTGTTGTTGTTAATATAAATAATTGTACAATAAATAAAATAATAGTTTTTTAATTGATTATCAAAATCATAATAATGGTTACTAAACATTTGATTATTATTATTATTAATAATAATAATAGCAGTATTACATACATAAACAGAACATAAAGATCATCTTCTGCAGTAATTCTAAATGTTTAAATATACAGTGTAAATGATATAAAGTGTAATGGCCTGAAGATACTTACACATCCATAATATATATCTCTTTTTTTTTTTACTATCCATCACTCCATTATTATTTATGTATTACTAGGTTATGAAGGTATTGATGTATATTTGATTATGTGTATTTATTTATATCTGCATGTCTCCGCTGTGTATAGCGACGCTCACCAACGCGGTCGAACGTCTTCTCACACTTGGGACATTTGAGGGTCTTTTTGCGGGCGCTCTGGACGATGACCGGGGCCAGTCCTTCTGGATAACTGTGGCCTTTCAGTCGCTCTGCTGGACCCTGAGCTTTAGCTTCAGGACTGGAGTTCAGGTCGGTCTCCTGACCTTCAGACTTCCCGAGAGCTTCGCCATCACCTTCACCTTCATCACCATCGGCCTTCCTAAGATCTTCAACTTCTCTAGTCCTAGCAGCCTCCCCCTGCTCCTCCACAGGAGCTGCTGCCTGTTCTTCATTTCTTTCATCTCTTTGCTCTCGCTCATGATTAGGGTCGCCGTGCTCTTCTCCTTTATCTTCTTCTTCCTCCTCGTCCTCCACTGACATAGTCGCTTCATCTGCGTTGCTCTCAATTTCAAAGTCATTTCTCGTGTCCTGATTCTCGAATTTTCTTCTGTTCCGGTTTGATCTGCGGGTGCAGAGCAGGTCCATCGTTTCCGCTTCCTCTCCTTGCTCGTCGGTGGCGCTAATGCTGTGCATCTTAGCCACGTGGTTATCTAACGACTTCTTGTAGCGGAACGTCCGGCCACAGAACGAACACCCAGTTGTGGCTTGAGGCTTCAGAGCACCTGGAGAGGTCTCAGGATCCTCCACCTCCTCAACTACCTGTCCCGAATGGTGCTCCGGCTCGGCCTCTCCTGCCAAAAGGTTCACCGCTTCCATCATGTCGAAGAAGCAGGCGGCCTCGGCCAAGGAAGGGATCTGGCTCTCTTGCACGTCGATTTCGGATTTGTACAGGAAGTCCAGCAAGTGGCTGAAGATGGAACTCTCCACGTTGTCGACGGTGAGGTGGTCCAGTGCTGGATTTTCACTCAGCTTGGTGTGGAAATAGCTACTGCCGAACGCTAGCACCACCTTATGAGCGTGGTAAGCTTTCCCGCGCACGGTGACGGCGACGTCGCAGAAGGACGGGCTCGTCTGCCTGTCCTTGTTCAAAAAGCTGAGGAAGCAGCCGTCGCTCTGAGAAATCCTCAAGCGCCGCAACTCCCCAGGTGTTTCCACATCCGCCATCGAGTCCGTACCAGCCAGGTTCTCGCGTTCTTCCACAGGGTCGGTGGAGGTTCCCTCGGCGCCACCCTTCCTCTTTGCTGTGGGCTGTCGGGTTGGGTTGGCTTTCTTCTTGGCCTTCATGGTTCGCACTGGAAATCTGCACTGAACACAGAAAACAAAAGATAACAGGTGGTTTGATCCCAAAGAGCTTGGTCTGGTCCGGCCACGATGAAGATCCCAAATAAAACATTCGCTGCGGCACAACACCGCCAGACATCAGAGCTACCGGAATTTAGGGTTTCACAGCAGAAAGAGCTCAGTCATGTGTGGAGGTACATTAATAACAATTCCCAGTCCTTCCTAGGAACTTTACTGTAACTTTTTTTTGATGGTTGATGACATTTTCCATGAAAGACGGTCTAGAAGAGACACTCAGAAGTGAGGGAGGGCTGTGTCAGCTGTGGATAACACTGGGAAACAACACAACCTATTACAATCACACCCACTATACACAAAGACACGGGTCATGAAAGGGACATCAATAAAAATCTTCTTCTCCTGTGTCCAACAGTAGTCCAGTTTCCACCAGTACTCCGTAGACTAACAGCACTGGGGGGGGTCGTTGTTAACCCGGGCCTCGACCAACCCGGTATGGAAGTCTTTTTCGTTATCTGCATATTGATTTGTTTTTACACCGGATCCCCTTCCTGATATAGTCCTCCCCATTTATCCGGTACTGGGACCAGCACAAAGAAATACACTGGCTTGTGCGCCCCTACTGGCTGGGTTTGGACATCAATAAAAGTCAGTCCTAAAAAGTAACTACACTGCAAAATCAGTCAAATTTGCAGTGTAATTAAATCCTAAAAAGGTCATCATAGTGCAAAGGCTCCAAAGGGGCAGCAGTGGTCTAGTGTTTAGGGACGAGGCTCCAGGATCACAAGGTTGTGGGTTCGAATCCCAGACCAGCAGGTTGCCCTGAGGTACCCTTGAGCAAGGCACCGTCCCCATCACTGCTCCCCAGGCGCTTTAAATAGCCGCCCCTGCTGCACGTGTGTGTGTGGGTGAAATGCAGAGGTGTAAATCCGTTGTGTTGAGCTGTTTCACAATGACAGTGTAAATTAGTCCTAAAAATGGGTCACTGCAATGCAAATGAGTCTTAAAATGTTTATTAGAATTCAAAAATCAGTCCTAAAGAGTCATTACAGTGCAAATCAGCCCTAAAAATGTTCATTATAAATGAAGTTCAGCCCTAAAAAGGGTCATTACGGGGTAAATCACTCCTTTAAAAAAAAAATCAGTCCTTAAAATGTTCATTATGATTGAAAAACAGTCCTAAAAGGTCATCATAGTGCAAATCAGTCTTAGAAATGGTCCTTGCAGAAAATAAACAGTCAACTATTGTGCAAACCAGTCCTAAAAATGTTAATTGCAGTGTAAAACCCCTAATATAGACTGTCATTGGGGCCTGCAGTAAGTGAGTGAGAGTGAAGGGAGGACAGTGGTTCTCTTGGTGGACAGAAACGTGGGAAACAGCGCTCTGTTTATTTATTTCTCTGTAAAATCATTTCCATTCATTTCCCGGACCCCCCCTGTGGAGCCCCATCCCTCCCCCCACCCGACAGGAGAGTTTCGACACACGACCCCACGGTGCCCTTCAAAACGGCTGAAATTACCCTTTATACCCTCCTCTCCTCGGTCCTACCGCGCGGAGCGTCTTCTCTTTGTGTCTCTGTGTGATTCCGTGTCCTCTCCGCGTCCAAAAGCGAATCAGAAAGACAGCTTTATTCCCAAATACGAAACACAACAAAACAAACCGCCCTACGAAGACAACACCTGCACCGCGGAAACGCTGAACAACAAGCCCTCTGATTGGCTGGTGCTCTAGTTTTCTGTCTTTTCATTCGTTAATAAATATAGGTCTATTTTTTTGTTTGTATTTTTATTTTTAATTCATTGTGCTTAAGGCAGGATTTCACAAAGAAGATCGTGATTCGATAAGTTTCTGAAAAAATTTAATTTTGAACAAACACGTGAAATACATTTTATAACAACCCTCGAATGCACGCCGCGCGTGAAGCGCTGCATTATGGGTAATGTAGTTCGCCGCGACGCAGGCCCGTTAGATCAAACATACATATGATGTCATAACATAGCATATTAACATTGTGAACGTTACAACACTTCTTTTTTAACTCGTCTTTTAAAATGTACTATTTTTTATAGTTTTTATTACCTTTTTATTTCCATCCAGCACAAAACAAGCTATAAATCCATTATTATTATCCATTATTATAATTTTTTTTTTAAGGGCATGGTCGTCAAATGTTTAAGGACTTGACTCCGGAATCAGAAAGCTGTGGGTTGAAATCCCAGAACAGTAGATTACTCTGGGGCTCCCTTGAGCAAAGGTACTGTCCCCATCACTGCTTCCCGGGTGCTGGATTTTATAGTCACTTTCATTATTATTATTAATAAATTAATAATATTATTATTATTATTTCACTTTCACTATTATTAGTAGCAGCAGCATTATTGGCTGCATGGTGTTGCATTGAGCTGTTTCTTGAAAAACCAATTAGTTTAGTTTCATTAAGTGTTATTGATTAAGTTGCAACATTAAAGTCCAAGTGAAGGACGTCCGGTTTCATTCACCGTTACCATGGAGACCTGGATGACTTTGTTTTGCTCACGTTGGGGCCCTTGTTGCTTGATTGATTAACTTTGTGTCTAAAGCAGCCTCTTTGCAGAAATAGCTCTGGCTCACTCAGAGCTCCTCGGGTGTGTTATGTAAGGCCAGACGTGGTTGTGAAGTCTGGTTGGCACATGTGACGTGACAGGAATTAGCCAGTGGCCCCGGGGCCCCAGGTGTTAGGTGTGTAAGTGTATTACGCTAATCCTGTGGATCTGCCTCGCACTGATCCCTGCTTTGGTCGTCCCGCTGGACGAAGGTGCACAGGCTGCTGTGATGGAGCTGTGATGGACAGTCCTCTCCGGGTCCCCTCCACTCGTCCCCACTGACCGCAGACATGTCAAGACTCATCGCAGCCTGGACCCTTCTGCTGCTTTCTGCAGGTAAATATTTACTGCCCTCCAGCTTCTGCTAGGGGGCATTTACTGCAGTTCCTTTAACTCTGTCTGTCAGTGTTCGTCTGATTGCTGCACAAACGTACAGGTGCCCTCTGACCCTCTGACATGGTGTCCATGCTTCCTCCATCCATCCCAATCTGTTTGTTTGTTTGTTTATTTGTTTTACTAACAAATACATTGTGCAATACTGCTCCTTTTGCCCATAATACCTTTCTGTGCTCTAGAAGTAAAAAAAGTATATATCTCACTTTCAACCTTATTTTTTATTATTTTATATATTTATACACACAACACACACACACACACACACACACACACACACACACACACACACACATATATATATATAAATGCACTATTATTATTATATTATATATAATAATAATAAATTATATATAATATAATTATATTATATTATATATTAACAGTTTTACTGTTAACAATTGTTATCTAGTTGAGAGCAGAGTGTGAATTATATATTGAACAAAAACAATATTTATATATAATTCTAATCTCTATATATATCAAAACATAGTGAGTATATAATTTCTGAACTTCTTGCGGCAGGAGTTTCGGGGGATGAGGCCGCAGGTGTGTGTGACAGCAGGCCGTGTCAGAATGCTGGTGTGTGTGTGAGTCTGGAGGGAGGTTACAGTTGCCAGTGTTCAAAGGAGCCCCAAAACGGGCGTCTCTACGGGGGACAGAACTGCACGGTGGTCCTGCTGGGCTGCGAACGGCACCGGTGCCATAACGGAGCCACCTGTTCCCCTCTCCTCAACGACGGGCGGCACAGGTTCAGGTGCTCCTGCCCCCCCGGGTTCACAGGAACAAGGTGCCAGACGTCCACCACCTTCGCTTTTGAGGACAGAGGCTTTCTGCACGTCATGAGCCCGGCTGAGGAAGCCTCGATGACCCTGAATGTGACCCTCAGCTTCCGGACGGTCCAGAGGACGTCCACCCTGCTGCATGTCCAGGTGGAAAAGGGAAAAAGGAATTAATCACAGACAGAAAGGGTCCACATTGGAAAACTGAATTTGAATGGTTTCATATTAGAGTAGAGTAGAGTAGAGACGAATGGGAAATTTGGGCGTTACAGGGCTCTTATAAAAAAAAGACAGGTGTACAGAAAGAAAAGAAAAAATATATAAAGATATAGAGAGAGAACAGGAACAAGTACAGGAGAAAAGTAGAGGAGCTATAAATAAATAATAAATTATCTATCTATATATACATATACATATCTACAAGAGTAATATACACGGTAATAAGTTTTGAATGAATTATACATATAAATAACAAGTAGCAAAGTATAAATATAGCAAAAATATGAATATAAATGTAAATATAAATAAATGTAATTATTTATTACAATTATTTATTTATTTATTTATTATTTAAAATATGTTTTCACTAAAAAAGCTTGGAAAGTAAACGCATCATAGCTGTGACGTCAGAAAGATGAAAATATTTACACTAACTCACTATGTCCTCCCTGAAACCCTGAGGTTCGGATTCAGTCAAAACTGAATGAGGCTGCAGTTTACACTTCATTAAAGTTTGTGTTGAAGCGTGTGACCACCAGGGGGCGCCACAACCCCCCTTTCAATTTTTTACACTTTTCAGCATCAGAAACTACATTTAGACAAAGATAACTGTGAAAATATCAGTCAGAGGTAACATATGCATAAAGATACCACCAAAAATGTACTGTTTCATTCTCAGAGATGCCTGGAAAGGGGTTTAAAACTCTTTTTGGTCCATAAAACCACACATATTGGCACAACTTCAAGAAAATGTTGAATACGGGCCCTTAAAATCCATTTTGAACTTCAGAAATTGCAGGTCATGTTAATAAGACTTTGCTCTGCTGTCAGGTGGACGAGCAGGTCCTCATGCTGGAGCTGTGGGACGGTCGCCTGCGGCACAGCTTTCAGCAGGTCCAGGACACCCAGCCAATCGTCCTGGAGCTGTCCGAGGATTGTACGGACGGCCGCTGGCACACGGTCCACACTTTCCTGCACAGCAAAGGCCTGCTGGGGGTCAGACTGCTAGACCCCTTCTGCTCTCCTGAGAGCTGCCACAAGGAAACACTGGTGGAGGCGGTCGATTCCAACTCCGTGCCGGAGCTGGGATCTGGCCTGGCCGAGGTCCACAGCGTGTATATCGGTGGGACGGGGGAACAGGAGCAGGTCCTTTACACTGGAGACGGTATCTAATCCTGGGGAAGACTTCTGCTCAGTAGACTGATGTTTGGAAATCCTTGCCTTCAATGTAGTTTCTTTTTAAACCTTCCAGATGTTTCTGTGGAGCGAGGACCAGCCTCATACTTCCAGGGGTGCATGCGGGACGTCCGGCTCCATTCTCGGACGGTGGTGCCAGGGCCTGGGGTCACGCAGGTCAATGTGAGTCTGGGGTGCAGCGAGCGAGACGTCTGTCAGGACGGCCCGTGTCAGAACAGAGGCAGGTGCATCAGTCTGGGGTGGAGGAGACACTCCTGCGAGTGTCATCGGCCGTACGAAGGAGACGACTGCTCAGAGGGTGAGTTGTGGAGCAGTTTTCTCAGCTGTGGCTCCCTGGGCACTTTCAATAGCTGCCCCCTGCTGCACGTGTGTGTGTGGGTGAAACGAAGAGGATGAAATTTGTTGTGTTGTGCTGCGCTGCGTTTCACAATGACAAGGTTAGTCACTTTCACTTTTTCACTTTCAGTGATGGGAACGGTACCTTGATCAAGGGATACTCAGGGCAACCTACTGGTCTGGTATTCGAACCCACAACCTTCCGGTCCTGGGGTTTAGACGCTAAACACCAGAGCACCGCTGTTCCAGTTGTAACCTAGCAACAAGTGCTTTTACCAAAAAGTATAAAAGGACTTTGTAAAAACTGGACAGTCAGATACAAAAGGGATACAAAAGGTGTTGTGTTGTAAATACCAGGAAATAAAAGCAGAGCAAATGTGATATTCTTTTATCTGATTTTGCATATCCTTTGATCTCGAACCCAAATTTGTTCACTGCAAAAATAAATGAATTGGCCTTGCTGTTCCAATACTTTTGGAGGGCACTTATACTTACTCATGAGCTACAATGTAAACAACAAACCAGTCTCCAGAACACAGACACATTTAGCAACACCTGTTCTTTGGATTAAAGAAACGTGGGATTAAGAGAGAAACTGTCTCAGTTCACATGAAGCTTATAGAACAGCAGCGCCAGAACCCTTGGTTTCTGTAAAAACTGTTCAGATGAAGTTCAGCAAAATCTACAAGTTAGGGCTCGTTGATTTCAGCAGAAGAAATGATACTAAAATTAAATGCTATTCTTTCCTCCAATAACATCAGATTTTATTTAAATGCTTTAGTAGTAATAAAATAAACACCAGCGTGAAAACATCTGGCTGCATTTGATGGGTACATTATATTATTTTACTAAACAATCTCAGAAAAACATGTATTTTATTAAAATCTTTTACACTTTTATTCTAATATAAACAAAATTAATTTAAAAATCCATATTTTTAGATAAAAAGATGTCTTTCTGTCTATCTGTCTATCTGTCTGTCTGTCTATCTATCTATCTATCTCTCTGTCTGTCTGTCTATGTATCTGTCGCTCTATCTGTCTGTCTATCTATCTGTCTGTCTAGAAGGTCAGTCATCCGGAGTGTGAGGAACTAAAGTGTGGATCCACACGGAGGATCATGAGGTTATAAATGTACGAATAGTCTGAGTGTTCATTTCTTTACAGAGTACATCGCAGCTCGCTTTGGAAACGAAGACGTGGAGAGCTACGCTGTTTTTTCTGTGGACGATGAGCCAGGAGACTCTTTCACCGTGTCCATGTTCGTAAGGACCCGTCGGCTCCAGGGTTTGCTCCTGGTCCTCTCCAACAGCACCAGCCAGTACCTCCGCCTGTGGCTGGAGGGTGGAAAAGTCAACGTTCAGATCAACAATTTCGAGAACCTGCTGGGTCGGGACAGCATTAACGACGGCCACTTTCATCTGGTGAGCGTGTTCGTGGAGCCGGGGTCACTAAGCCTGGCTCAGTCGGCCAAACCCCAGGGCAGTGTGGCCACCCGAAGGCTGCTGGTCCAGGCTGGAGATACGATTCATGTTGGAGGTTTGCCAGACCGTAGAGCCTCCTTGGCCTTTGGGGGTTATTTCAAAGGCTGCATCCAGGACCTGCGTCTGGGCTCCAGACGCTTGCAGTTTTACCCCATTAACACCACAGTCAGCTCCTACTCCCTGGAGAACATGGTGGAGGTCAGCCATGGCTGCACCGGAGACAACTCTTGCAGTGTAAGCGGCCTGGTTATGCAACTCAGCACGCTAAACATGGAGCTATTCTCGGCACACGTGGCTACTTACAGGCTCCCCATATAAGGTCTGATAATGCTGGCATCTGGTTTAGTGTGTGGAGCCAACACTCAGAAGGTTTCCTAATTGAGGGAGTGTTCACTCTTATAATGAAAGTACAAATAGGGTTCTCTGGGCTGATGCCATAGGAGAACTCTTCTTAGTACCTTTATGGGATGGTTCCTTAAATAATTTGTCCTGAAATTGATACTCATGTCTCCAAAGGGAGTTTTCCTGTCGGGTGAACTGTCTGGAGGGCCTTGAGGATCAGTCTGAGAACTTCCACAAGGAACCAGCCACTAAAGGTTCTTTGAAGTACTGTGGATGGTTCTTCTTTGTCTGTATGGACTGTTGGAGAGCACAAGCACATAAAGTGAAAAATCTAAACTATTTAACTCTGTGCTCATTCCTTTTTTTGTGATAAAAAGAAATATATTTACTTGACTGTCTGTTCATGCGCTGAAGTTACAATTTGTGAGGTACACGGCAGCCAATCAGAACAAAGCTCATTTGCATATATTGATATTAAACTGTGTAAATGAAAAACATAGTCTTCTTGTCCTGCAGAAAAATCCCTGCCTGAATGGCGGAATGTGCTACTCCATGTGGGATGACTTCACCTGCAGTTGCCCCCCAAACACAGCAGGGCGGCGCTGTGAGGAGGTGAAGTGGTGTGACCTGTCTCCGTGTCCCCCCGCCACGGCCTGCCAAACACACAGCCAAGGATTTGAGTGTGAGTAGGTCTAACTGGGAACGGGGTCTGTTGTGGTTTAGGCACCAAATCTGAACCACTCGAAGCCTTTCAAGCCAAAATAAACAGGTTCACAAGCTGAAAAGTCCCCAAAAAAGTACCAAAAAAACTGTTTTTCCTTTCCAGCAAGAACCTCAATGACATTAGTGGGCGTGCCCTCCAAACTGATGGAAATGTGGGCTGGTTCTCCAAATGGCACTAAGGTTCAATGAATCCCGACTGAAACCAGTTCCAGAACCGGTTTTAATACCATTGCTTCTGTGAAATCGAGAGGCTTTTCCTCGGGCTGTTCAGCCCACAGCAGGCACGCCTGTAAAAAACAAAACGAGAAGCCCGGTACCTCACGGAAGGATCGTGAGCCTAAATTTGACTTGGATATAAAAGACAACTATGAATGCTGAACCGTCTGGAGTCCTAAACAACTAAGAAACTAGACCTAACTAACTAGAAACAACTTTGGAGTGTATTTCCTTCCAGACAGCTCTTGGACACGCTCTTAGACCTCGATTTCCATTTGCTAGGAGGCCTGTAGAAAGGGTCTGTGTAGTTATACTTCCATCAGTCAACAATGAGACTGCTTGTTTTACTGTGCACTTGAAAATTAAACTCTTAAACTCACACACGAGCACACAAGGGACTAAAGGTGAAGAGACACCCAGGACACGTGACCAGTCCATTTCAGAGTATCAACTGTGGGAGGAAAATACAGTTCCCAAATTAAACACAGCACTGACTGAGCTGCTCTCAGTTCAGCTACATTAATCTATTGTGGCTACTACATCTTGAGACAGGACTCCCCGGGATTTGAGGGAGCCGAGGATTATCCCATTCTGGATTATCCATGGTCTAACTGGACCATTTGAAATGTCTCGAAATGAGACAGAGACTAAGCCATGCGGTTGGGCTAGTGGTTAGGTACCTGACCCCATGTTTGAAGGATCGTGGGTTTGAGTCCTAGACCAGTAGGTCACCCTGAAGAACCCCAGGCGTTGCCCCCTGCTGCAGCGTGATGAGCTAAATACAGAGAAGGCATTTCGCTTTGGTCAGCTGAGCGCTATGGTGTCTTCACCATGACAAATAGTCACTTTCACTTAGCTTACGTAGACCCCTCGCTCCCATTGACTGAATGCCAGGGTCTTTACTATCTCTATCTGCTTTACAGGTGTTACAGATGTGACCCTTCGTGAGGGAAACCCCGTCATCACCTTCAGGGGCAACGGGAAAATCCGACGGTTCCTCCATACCATCTCTTTGAGTTTCCGCACAAGAAGGCCAGACGCCACCCTGCTACACGCCAGGCGAGAGACCGAGTATGTCACGGTCTCCCTCCAGGATGGACGGCTGGTCTTGGAGCTGCAGGTTGTAGCGACTGCTTGATTGCAATGATAATGAATGTGACTGTGTTGAGAACGTGAGAGCAAATTGCAGTTGTTGGTTTAGCAGATGACTGTTGCACTAAAGGCCACGACATGTTTGGTGTCCTAGCTTCTGCACTGGGGTTGCAGAGGGGAGCAGAGAGTTTGTCAGGATGAGTATTGGAGGGTTTGTCAGGCAGCAGGGGGCACTCATGATCTTCATGAAGAGGAATTTGTTTGCATAAACCACTTCATCACTCCTGTCGTGTTTGCGAGGACGTTCCCAGAGTTTTTCATGACATCAGTAAATGCGAACTGCTTATCAGCTCAACAACCAATCAGCACCTGGTAGCAAAGGCTGTCACTGATTTGTTCATGTACTACCATAGAGGCCTGTATTGTCAGTGTTTTGCAACTATCCGTGTGAGACCAGTGTGCTGGAGCAGGACTGAATAGATGTAGAAACATCCCTCCAGCCTGAGGGAAAACTAAAATACACGCAAAACTAAAATAACCAAGCAATGAATACATTACAAACCGCCACAAAGCAGCCAATAATGTAAACTACAGACTTTGTTCCACGTGAAGGATTCAAAAGTAGGTCACTGTGAGGCTTAACAAACAAAAAACAATTCTCTTAATATGGTAAGGTGCAGGAACTGCACCGAAAATGAGAACCAAAAACATTGTGCAAGAAAATCTGACTATTTGGGAGCAAAATATGAAAAAAAAGAGGTAATTTATTACAGATAAGGATTGCTTACCCACAATATAGCTCACCAAAAATAAACATCCTCTGATCCTTTTCAATCTTTTTGCTAATTGTGAAAGAAAATATGTAAAAAAAAACTGACAGTGAAATAATTTCACAGTGAAATCCTTTTTTGCTTTTGCAGCAGAAAATAATTGACCTCAATTAGTAATAACATCAAAACTGATAAGCTAAAGATTAAAATACCTCCAGGAACATCTTCATTGAGAACCTTGTGGTGCTCTCTGGAGTTCTGTGGTCATGTTTTTGGTACAGTGGGAGAAAAACGTGGTTCTCCTGACAGCGAATAACTGTAATTGTTAAGAAGTTCATGTATATAAATACCAAAAGTTGAAAGTTGATTGGAATTGTTTGTTTTCGTAGGATGTCTTGGATCTAGTCCAGGCTAATCTAATTTGATGGCTTGTCCTGTAGGTCGGAGAGAGCACCACCTTGTTGCGAGTGGAGAGCCGGGTGGCAGTGTGTGATGGAAACTGGCACAGTGCTATCCTGAGCATGGACAATCCAGCTTTGCAGAATTCCACCTGGACCATGGTGTTGGACCTGCTGCAAGACATGGCCTCAGTATCTACAGCAGCTTCTGGAGATCTTGAGTTCCTGAGGAAAGACGTGGACATCCTTCTGGGCGGTTTGGGGCCTTGGGCAAATTTGGAGGGATGTCTGGGTTTGGTGGAGATTGGCAACCTTTCATTGCCTTTCTACAGTCAGGTGGAGCTCAACCTGCCCAGGCCTCAGGAAGAACAATTCTTAAGGACTTCTGGAAGTCCAAGTTTTGGCTGTCATGGCTCCAGGGTATGCGAACCTAACCCTTGCCTGAATGGAGGGCAATGCCAGGACCTTTTTGACCACTTCCAGTGCCAATGCTTGTCAGCCTGGGCCGGGCAGATCTGTGAAAATTCGGATGCCTGCGCCTCGAACCCCTGCATCCATGGGTCCTGCAGTGCCGTGTTCGCAGGTTTCGAGTGTTTGTGTGAAACAGGATATACCGGTCACCGGTGTGATGAAGAGGTGGATATGTGTGCAGGAAACAAGTGCAGCAATGGAGGCACCTGCCTCAGAGGACTCAGGCAATACGCCTGCCTCTGTCCGAGGAACACGACCGGCCCTTTGTGCAAGTGAGTGTGTCTTTGTTAAGACTTGTGTTTATAAAGTGGATGGCTGGATGTGTTTTAATGTTTTTGACCTTAACTCCAAACCTGGATATTACACGTTTGTCATGTTATTATTTACTTAATGCCACCCTTATTAGGACACAAAATCAAATACAAAAGTACTCACCTCAGCTCTCTAAAAGGTCTTATTAACATCAAATTAACAAACGTTCCTCACCGTCGCCCTCCAAAGGTCTAAACATCAAATAAACAAACGTTCCTCTCCGTCGCCCTCTAAAGGTCTAAACATCAAATAAACAAACGTTCCTCACCGTCGCCCTCTAAAGGTCTAAACATCAAATAAACAAACGTTACTCACCGGCGCCCTCTAAAGGTCTAAACATCAAATAAACAAACGTTACTCACCATTTCCCTCTGAAGGTCATATTAACATCTCATAATATTCCACAAAAAATAAAGAATATTTATATGTATTAAAAGGAACAAATACACCTCTGTCCCTTGGGACATTTACATTTACAGCGTTTAGCAGACGCTCTTATCCAGAGCGACTAACATGTCCTGATTACAGGGACAGTCCCCCTGGAGCAACTCAGGGTTAAGGATCTTGCTCAGAGTGGTGGTAGTGCACTGATGATACCGTGATGATCCAAAAATCTATCAGCACCATCCAGAGTAACTTTCAGGAAAGCTCATATTCTCTAGTTTGAAATCTGTGTTATTTAAAGATGAGTTGATGTGAAACAGTGGGAAAGTTTTGAAGATATGTCTTACCATACTTAACATGTGTTTATTTCAGAGAAAGGGTCCCAGAGCTCCCGTGGTACATTGACAGAATCCCGTGAGTGGCACCGTTCACTGATATTTATCATCAATATGTCTGCTTCGATTAACATTTTGGTTCTGTTAACCATTTTCCATATATTTATTGGCTGTTATGGGCTCATCTAGGTACCCAAAGTTGCCGGTTTCCGTGTGTGGGAACGAGAGGTGGAACTATAGCTGCTTTAATGGTGGGAACTGCTCAACATTGGAGGACACATGTGACTGTCTGTCTGGTTTCACTGGACAGTGGTAAGACATTTAACAATAAAAACTTTATCACATTGCATATTTACAACAAAATCAAAACTGCTCATTTATCAAGCAATCTGAATCTAATCGCTCCTCCATTCAATGTGATATACAAAGCTCCTCAGACTGGCCCTCAGGTGCCCCCAGACTTTTGCAACACAGAGATAGATAAAATGTGGGGTGTCTCCAAGGTCAGGGAGTGCCTGTTTGAGAACTTCTCGCACATGGTAGCGGTGGCCTAGTGGCTAGAGAGTTAGGGGGTGGTTAGGGGCTTAGGGAGCCCTCAGATCGGAAGATTGTGGGTTCAGATCCCTTACCAGTAGGTTGCCCTGAGGTTCCCTTGAGGCACTGTCCCCGTCACTGCTCCCCGGGCAGCTTTGAATAGCTGCCCCCTGCTGCATGTGTGTGTTTGTGTGCAAGGGTGAAATGCAGAGGTCTAATTTTGTTTTGGCTCACTGTGCTGTGCTGTGTTTCACAATGATAAGAATAGTCACTTTCACTTTCAAATCCATCAGGATACATTTTTTAAAAGCTCAATAAGGAGCACTTATTTAAAAGCAGCCCAGTCCCAAGGGTGGTTCCTAACAAAAGACCATGGCCCACATGAGAGGACGTTTCTGAGAGATTCTGTTCCGTAGGTGTGAGATGGAACTGGATGAGTGCGCCTCCAACCCCTGTCTGAACGGAGGCTTCTGCCGCAACCTCATCAACAAGTTCCAGTGCATGTGCGAGATGAGCTTCGCAGGGGAGCTGTGTCAGATCGACGTCAGCGACTTCTACCTCTACGTCTTCCTGCTCCTGTGGCAGAACATCTTCCAGCTGCTCTCCTACCTCATCCTGCGCCTGGACGACGACCCCGAGATCGAGTGGAATGCCGCAAACGACGAATAGGCCTGAAAGCTTGAATGCTGAGGCAAGATCGGGTGCCAGATTTGTGGACATTTTAGAGAACTGTTTGAACTGAAGCATGTTCAAAAACAACCTCCCCCCCACCCCCCCCCGTGGACTGAGCCAATCCAAGGTTATGCACTTGATAAATCTGTTGTCCACCTGGGCACAGTTTCTGGGCACAGACTCTCTGAAAAGGGAAACTGGGTTTCTAATAAAGTGGCCAGTGTGCTCCAGCACAAAGTAGGTGTTTCTAATAAAGTGGCCGGTAAGCGGAAGTAGAAAGTGGGTGTTTCTAATAAAGTGGCCCATGTGCGCAAGCAAAAAGTATGTGTTTCTAATAAAGTGGCCAGTAAGTGGAAGCAGAAAGTGGGTGTTTCTAATAAAGTGGCCAGTAAATGGAAGCAGAAAGTGGGTGTTTCTAATAAAGTGGCCAGTAGGTGGAACCAAAACGTAGGTGTTTCTAAATAAAAAGTGGCCAGTAAATGGAAGCACAAAGTGTTCCTAATAAAGTGTCCAGTAAGTGGAAGCAAAAGGTGGGTGCTTCTAGTAAAGCGGCCGGTGAGTGGAAGCAGAAGGTATTTCTGATAAAATGGCCGATGTGTGGAAGCACAGTTAAGCGTTTCTAAAAAAGTGGCCACTCTGAGCTCCTGGCCGAACAGGTAAATGAACAAACATGAACTGCAGTACAGTTTAATCTCTCCAATATTAGGAAATGTGTAAATTAATAAAGTTCATTTAGTAGAGGTCTAAATGAAACTGCAGTTCCGAAGCCCAGGATGAAATGACCTCGTGCCTTGCAGCCTTTTATATTCTCCTGTGATGTTTCTATGGTTTTAAATGTGCATAATAATTAAACGTAGATCAGTCATGCCCTTCGGGTTTGCTCGATGTCTTTGAGCTTGTGGTGGAGCACGATCACGCTCTGAGAATGCCTGTCCTCTAAAGTTGTGTGTTTGCTCGGCTTGTCAGGTTCACTACAGTCTGTGAACTCTTTTACCTTAAAAGGCAACGTGGTTGAGGTTCTGAATGGACCAAGCTGTGATGTCATGTGGGTGCACCCTGGTGGAATTTCTTCGCCCTCCATGCGGTGTGGTTGTCTTTCCAACCAAAGAAATCACTTTTAAGAGGAAAACATCATGTTAAATGTGTGCATTTTCATTAAAAGCTTCTGATTCAACCTGGGTTTTGTATGATTATTGCAAACAAATGTGCATAAGAGAGATTTTGACACGAGTTCTGATAGTAATGCGCTTCAACATCCAGGCCTAAAGGCACACAGTTAGGCCAGAGTCTAACATTAGAGGTGGAGATGGTTGAAAGCTGTCCACTAATATTAAAAAAGAGTGAAGAAAGCCCATAGACTGTCGGGAAAAAAGGTGCAGTGATGTTTATCAAGGAACAAAAAGTGTAAATGTTCTCTCATTTAATTGCTTGAGGTCCAGTTTTGTACCTTCAGTATGGATTTCCAGGAGAAAGGGGTCAGATTTGGACCTTTTCATCACTTAATGTTTAAAGTAGAACAGAAAAAGTCTGGGGTGCACAGAGTCAGTCCACCTTAAAAATGTACCTGCAGTGGAATGTAATAATGTGATACCATCGAAGCCCTTTTTTCTTGGAGTGTGTATTACAGACAACAGTGAAATATTCCAGCAAAAGGTTCTTTGGTTAAACCAGGCGACAATGATGTGCTGAGAAAAGAGATTTAGATTAAAAAAGAGAATTCAAGGGAAGTGAATTTCTTCTATTCGTTTGTCCTGCATGTTGGACTGAACTCGATGGCCGATGGACATTATCTATGAAAAGTCAACAAGCTTGTTGTCTGAGACCTGAAATGACATTTGTCAAACGTCCGACCATGCGCCGTGATGTTTGCTCTCCCCACATGGCCGGACCAGAGGGCACTGGTGACTGTCCTCCACTGTAAACAGGGAACACACTCTCACACATCAGCATCCAGGAGAAGCTTCCACGTGAGCCTTTTCAGACTCAGTTTTAACCTTTAGAAGAGCCAGGTCTTAGCTGATTTTGCATTGCTCTGTTGTTTAAAGTCATTTTTTAAAGGCTGTATGAATGTACAGGCTTGTATGCATCTTTAAGCACATCTTGGATAATATTTAGAGTTTTTAAAGCATCAATTTCTAGCCAATTATAAAAAAACAAACAAAAAAAGGAACAGAAAATCAGAAAATCCTTTTGATTTTAACGTCAAATAACTTAAACCCCACAATTTTTGTAAATATTGCTTTAGTTTAGGGTTAATTCTACATGATGTAGGAACACCAGATAGCGCTAAGAACCACGGAGATTCACACGCGTCGCATTTGCGGCACTTTTAAGGGTTAAACGCTAAAAAGTTAGATTCCACCTTAAATCTAATGTTTTAAGTGAACTAGAGGCAGCTGTGGCCTGGTGTTTAGGGACGAGGCCCTAGGGTCGGAAGGTCGTGGGTTCGAATCCCAGACCAGTAGGTACCCTTGAGCAAGGTACCGTCCCCATTACTGCTCCCCGGGTGCTTTCAATAGCTGTGCCGTGTTTCCCAACGTCATGGTAGTCGCTTTCACTTTTACATGTTCTTATATAGCTATAAAGTTAATAAGTAACAATTAGCATAGTAATGAGGCTAAGCTACCTGCGGACCTGAATCATCACCAGCTTCAAATCATGTGGAGATGTTTGATAATCACCTGTTACTGACTTGTTTATGTGGTTCGTACAGGTGAGTCCGATTACCGACCTGAGCAGGGCCTGCAGTTAGTAGGCCTTGAAGCTCTAGCAAACTTCAGACACATAAAGGTCTAGACAGGGGCAGCGCAGGCCTAGTGGTTAGAGAGATGGCCATAGGATCCGAAGATTGTGGGTTCCCTGAGGTTGCCCTGAGGTACCCTTGAGCGAGGTCCCGTCCCTGTCCATGTCCCTGTCACTGCTCCCCGGGTGCTTTCATAGCTGCCCCCTGCTGCACGGTGTTTGCATGGGTTAAATGCAGAGGTCCGGGCCAGCGGTGGCCTAGTGGTTAGGGATTAATGAATTAAATTTACATTACTGGGGGAAAAGTGCATAACCTACACTGACACCCCCTCATCCTGTTGCTCCAGACCTCCCCCACTCGACATTGCTCCAAAGGACTGATATTTACCCTGCCAGTGCGAGGAAGGGTAAAGTGCAGGGTATAAAAGGTAAACAGGCCATGCACTTGGTCACCTTTGTAGAAGAAGAGCTACTGAACACATCAGTCTCCACCATTCCCGATGAAGTTCCAGGTCGCCCTCGTCGTCCTCAGCCTTCTGCTGGTGGACTCCCAGGCCCAAGTGCTGCTGTTCAACCAAACCTTCCCACCCTGCGACTCTCTGGAGGCCCAGTTAGCTGCACAGGTGTCTCTGGACTTCATCAACGCTCAGCACACTCACGGCTACAAGTACGCCCTGAACCAGATCGAGGACATCAAGGTCTCCTCAATGGTACGATGAGGATGGTGCAGCACACGGGACATATTTCATATTTATAATACTCACATAAATCAATTTCTAATGAACATGCTATTTTAAACCTAAATTATTTATCATTTTTATTACTTTAATAATTTACCTTTCAACTAAAGTATGCATTTACTGGTTGTGACTTTTGCACAGCCATTCAAGTTTATTTTTTAAAAAAGTTTATTTTTAATAAAAAAAACTATATTTTTAAATGTATTAGTTGAGGGACAGTTCTCCAGATCTTCCTGAAGGACAGTGTTGTTGTCTCTCATTTTCAGTCCAGTCTCTGTACCTGAGCAGTTCTCCAGATCTTCCTGAAGGACAGTGTTGTTGTCTCTCATGTTCAGTCCAGTCTCTGTACCTGAGCAGTTCTCCAGATCTTCCTGAAGGACAGTGTTGATGTCTCTCATGTTCAGTCCAGTCTCTGTACCTGAGCAGTTTGATAGTTCTGTGTTGGTTAATCCACACAGTGATCTACATCCGAACCTTCAAGCAGAACAAAGCGTCTAACTTAAGACATGAAGCAGTGAAGAAACAGGAGCAGATGATTCCAGATGATCAGGTGGTTAATTTACTGCTGAGTGGTAAAAATAAGTGACTAGTGTGAGTTCGATCCCTGGACCAACATAGGAATCTGTTTTAACAGAACCAGCCATTAGTGTCTCCTACAAGTATGTAGAGGTGTTTGTTGCTTTAGCAGCCATTTGAGAAGCAGCGGTGGAGGATCATATGACTCAGAGGAAGCACCTGCTTGCCCTCATCAACACAATGGTGTGAATGGCGTGTGGTTGGAAAGGGACTAAATTTGAATGAACCCTTTTGAAGACCAAAAGTGATACATATGAACTTCTATGGTAACAAAAACCAGAACCTTAAATGGAAGCTCTGGGGGTATGTCATAAGAAACAAGACTTCACATGGCACATTTTTGTATGGCACTCATGTAAATCTGAATTTTGCATTGAATCCAAAGAATATTTTCCATTTTTAAAAAGGTTTGCCACAAAAATACAATTTGCACAAATATCTGCATCTGAATCTGTGCATCACATCAATTAAAATAAAAAAATTCTGATTTTTTTTAGGAGTGTGCTGTAGAATGCGCATTACTTAAGCCTTTAAAACATCTTAAAACATCCAAAAACAGCAAAATTACACTGGATCTGGTTTAAGGCATGAAAAACGTTGGAAATAGGCCGGATTGTCATGTTTTGAGATTTAGTTTGTCAGTCTGTCTGTCTGTCTGTAGGCTGATGGAACCGAGATCTATCAGATGGAGCTGGAGTTCCTGGAGACCACATGCCACGTTCTAGACCCCACACCTTTAGCGCAGTGTCCTGTTAGACAGAAGACAGACACGGTAAGCTATTGCCCCTCCTTCCTCAATTCTTCATTTATTCTTTTGGCTGTTGAGTAACTTGTTGTATCTTGTCTCTCTCCACCCCAGGCAGTGGAGGCTGACTGTGATGTGGCTCTTTCTAACCTCGGCGGGTTGCTGTCTGTGGTAGCGTTCAAGTGTAAAACAGAAACAGGTTAAACATGAAGGCTCAGTTCAGTCAAGTGATTTTAATCAGCTTGCATTGAAAACAGGGACGCTCCGATATGAGATACGAGATACTCCATACTGATATTTTTCATCATAAAAATGCAGAAAGTAGGATTTTGTCCATTTAGATTGGAAAAATATGACATTTGCATATGATTATTATATGGAATTGAGTTCTATGAGCTTAAAATGAGATGAATTGAGAAAAATGAAAGCATTTTGCCCCAACGCCACCTAAGCATTCGGCTATTCCAGAGCGCGGCAAATACATCAAATATGGGGTTGAAAAATCTGTAATATCTCAAAGTCTGTTCCATACCGATATTGTATTTCCAAGCAAATATCTGATAGCCATTTCATTGAACAACCCCATTTAAAAAGTGATGGTTTAACCAAAGCTCAGGTTTATGTAAATATGCAACCTTCTATGCAACCTTCAATTCCAGACAAGTGGATTGGCCAAGACATGATCTAAAGGGTCCAATTTACCAATTACCAATACCAATTAAGTAATGAGGTCCCATGGTAGGACACTCACCTTTGGCCTAAGGTCTGAGGTTCAAATCCTACCTCCTGCATTACCACCACTGGGTTCCTGAGCAAGACCCTCAACCCAAAGTCTCTCCTGTAATTAGGAAATGGAATTCTGGATAAGCCGCTAAATGAAAGTTGTAAATGTAATGCTGACCTATGTATGGCAAAACCATGTATCATGCAAAGGTGTTTCTTAGTCTAAAATTGACATTAACCTTATTCCTGAGTGACCAGTGTTCAACCATGACATCCATTATGGTTTTCCTCCTTCTGTCAGTCTTTTTGTCCAAACCACCCAAAAGACTCCCATTATCTAGCTATCAAAACTAGCTAATGTGAAACAAGAACCAGTGAAAAGGACCAGTAATGAGCAGTAAATTACTAACTGCACTATGAATCATGGGAAATGTGTCCAATTAGGAATATCATGGATAAACATGAACAAAACAGTGTTAGCATAGCTAAAACTAGCATGCAATTGTTGAAGCACCTTTAGCACCATGCTAATTGGCATGCATTTTTTTAATAATTACTTTTTGTGAGCTACATTAGTATTACAGCTAAAATATGCTTTTTTGGTTGAACCCTCAGCACTTTAGGAGCACTTCAGGAGCAACTTGCCTTCTGTACAAACACAAACACTGTGTGGTCTGTCCTGTTCACATTCACCATCTCCTGTTTCTTATTTTTGCTGTGTTGGAGCAGAAGAGCCGGATTCCCCCTGTATTGGCTGCTCTTCTCTCCTCCCGTTTAACAGCACTGAGGGCATTCAGCTCATTCAGGCCTCGCTGGACTTCTTCAACCAAAATAACAGTATCGGTGCTACCTTCTCACTTCTTGAAGTTGGCCGAATGTCATCTCAGGTATCTCCTTCTCCCCCATCACTCAGTAGAACTGTCCTCTCTCTCTCTGGGTGTGTAGGGTGGTCCTCCCTCTCCCCCATCAGTATAACTCAGTTGTAATTGTAACTGTGGTGGAGCTTCATGAGGACCTGCTCCCCCCAGTGTTGCTGGTTCTGTGTGACTGGTATAGTACTGGCTAGTGTTTAGTTAATTGAGGAATAAATTAGAACCCTCATCCACCAAGAACGTGTGTTTCCAGGTTGTAGGATTGGAGCCCAGAATCATAACAGAATACGCCGCCATTGAGACAAACTGCACGACTGCTGACGACGGGCCCTGTGTTCCCCTGGTCCCCATGTTGGCTGTAAGTGTCAGATCACAGCGAAAGGCAGACTGTGTTGGATTTGGAGCTGTTCTGATGTGAACGTGTATATTTATTCATCCCTTTCTTTGTTTTCAGCATCATGCCTTCTGTCAGGCGGAGAGTTTAGGTCTTCAAAAGGCAGTGGTCTGTAAAATCTTCCCACCTATGGTAACCAACCATCCCTCCTCATTTCATGATTTGGCCGCACTGCATTTCAGCTTAGCGATTATTAAAGGGCCCATATCTCACTTTTCTTTTTTCATATATTTTGCCCACCTACACTGTATTCTTTACAGCGCTGTGCAAAAGTCCTCAGCCAGACCTCATTTCTACCTATCTTGCTTTCTTGTAGTTTTTATTACTGTAGAAACGGGTGCAGGTGTTTCCAGATGATCAGGACAGTGATGAGTTTGAGTGGCTGGAACCCCTTTATCTAGAGCCTTGTATCTTTAGGGCACTTTGCAGCCTGTTCTAAAACATTTATTCCAGTCTCTTTCTTTTAATCCTCAATATGACAACGTTGACTCGAGACTTTGGCACAGCACTTTCAGTCTAGAACAATCACATTTTATTTATGCATGACCAACCTCTCTTCATCTCCTAATCATGGCTTACAAATGTGCCTTTAATATGCAAATTAGCGTTGTTCTGATTGGATTCGGAAAGCAATCGTGAAACATCATGAATGTTCACATACATTTTCAAATAAGACAGAAATACGGAGCTTTTCCCTTCATATGGGCCCTTTAACGAACGATCTGATGAAAAGGTTAGATTTACATTTTCATAATTTTGTTTATCTCAACAGCCTCCAAACCCCAACGCATCTCCTGTACTGCTGCATGCTCACACTGCTGGTCCAGGCTACACGCCCACCATCCACGCCCTAAAACACCACAAAGTGACGACTCATCACGACCCCACGATCAGCGGCCTGGTCTCCGCCGAGTCCATGGAGTCAGTAGAGATGGTCGCTCCCCCCATCGTGAAAAGGGAGGCACCACTAGCACCAGAAGCGGAGGTTAGTCAACCTGCCAATGAATTGTCGGCTACAGCAGCCATGGTACCATTGCCTCCTCGGTGCCCAGGAAAAGTCCTACACTTCTGAGACGGGTCTGCTCGTTAGGACCATGCCCATATCACAGGCCTCAGTTCTGTCTGCCTTGTTGGCTTCACACTTGTGTAAGTGATGTAAACCGATAACACTGCGTGATCCACAAGTGAAATGCATGTAAACATAAACCAAAAATGAATAAAAGACCATTAAAAAAAGCGTGAATTTAAGAATACAATTCTTGAAGGGTGCCACAGCGGCACAGCAGTCGACTCACAGCGAGTAGGTGGGTTGGATTCCAAGGCGGGACAGTCCGGGTTCTTTCTGTGTGGAGTGGGCGTGTTCTACTCGTCTGTGTGTGTTTCCTTCCACCCTGCGATTAACTGGTGACCTGTCCAGGGTGCGTCTCTGCGATAGACTCCAGCACCTCCTGCGGCCTAATTAGGACAAGCGGCTCAGAAAATGAATGAATGAGGGAGTACTGGTGACCTGTCCGGACTTCAGATAAAGAGTGACCGACGAACATGGAAACATGTTAGAGGTGTATCTGAACTAGGAGCATGGAAAAAATTTGGATTAAACATTATAAGAGGTCCCACTTCAACCCCCACAAATGCAACTCACACACACCATCCAGCAGGGGGCAGTCCTTTCCAGCACATGGGGGGGAAGTGATGGGGACGGTACCTTGCTCAAGGGTACCTCAGGGTGACCTACTGGTCGGGGATCTCCAGCTTTTCCCACCTTAGTTGAATTTTATTTATTTTTAATATAAAAAGCATTACTTTAAAATAATAAGGATGATATTTACACTTCTGGGGAGAAAGAATAAAACACTTCCAACTAGAGTCTATTAATCCTGCAACCAAATGCTCAGTGCCATTTTCTGCACCAACACAGATGCAAAACAAACGACCTGATACATTTTAAAAGGGCTGAACGGTTCAAAAAAAATATTAAAAGCTGAAAAATAACAGCATTTTTACACCATTCATCACATACACTCAATCCTGACTACATTAAGTTTCATTCCATGATGCAGTTTATCCATTTGGATCTGTTTTTGGATAGAAAAGGCTTTAAAGTAAAGTTAAAAACACCATTTTATTTCCCCGATAAAGGTTTAATCAATGATATATTTGTGTGAAGCCCATTCCTAACAATCAATATAAAAACAGCCCTTAATCCATCCACAGCGTTGGGAGATCATGTTAACCAGCTCCATTACGCCATACATCATCAGCAGGTGACTGCACACCTGCCCAGACCTGCTAACAGGAAGAACCAGCCTTGGACAGGTGGTGAGATGGTTCACCTGATCAGATGTACCTGTTCAGACAAGATGTGGGAAAGTTCTTTATTTCATTTTGAGCAAAATTGCTTGTAAACACATCAGCCTATTCAGGCCCATATGAACCACAGAGAAAGATCCAGGCCATCTACAGCCATCTACAGGACATCTACGAAACTACATGGTTGAGGTTACCCATCCATCTCCATAAAATGAAAATACACACAGTCTAGGACAAATGTCTGCACCCAGACTAAGAATCTAGGACCATTTCCTTTAAATAAAGAGCAGAAAGGTTTAGTCTGTGATCCAGAGAGAAACTGTTCTCAGTAAAACGTAACAGAACTTCTTCCAGATGTCGAACTGTCTGTAGGTCCCGTTTAAACCCAAGCCCGTTTGAGACTCTGACCGCGTTCAGGCTTTTGAACCCAAAGATGAGAGTGTGTTTGAGTCTCTTGCTAAAGTGTATGTTCCAACTCTCAGCTGGATTCGATCTGCTCCTCAGAGACAAACGTGTTGAGTCTGAGTTCTGGCATTAAAGCAGCAGTGTAATGTAGAAGTTCCTGCAGAAATTTGACTCAACTCTTCACTCACACTGACTCATTTATGATGAATTAGGATTCAGAAGATTCTATAGCAAGTTACAGGTTTCAACAGATGAACGCAACTCTACAAACTCCCTCGGGACAAATGCAAAAGGTGAAAATGTTGCCCTTGCAATTATTTACAAGACTGGTTTCCATAATAAGCACATCATGTTCTGACTGATGGACAAATGCTGTCTGTTATTGGCTACTATATACAAGTAATGGGGCACTTGACCAGTCGCTGTCCCAGGACATTCACCTGCAACTATAATTACTACAAACATCTGTTCAATCCTGCAGGAATTTATCAGGCCACTTTAAAGTGTGGGTCTGTTTCCAACCTAATCCTGGAGATGGTTCTGCATGAACGAGGCCAGGGCTAGGCTTGGAGACCACCCAGAGCACATGCATTACAGATACTTTTGGTCTTCAAGAGAGGTCCAGAAAGGTCTCAAGTTGCACGCACTCAAATGCCATGAGCAACTTTTGCGACAGACTTGCATGAACTCTTAAGGTGGTTTGTTTATTTTCTTTTTGGTTTGTTTCTCCCCCCCTTATAGCTTCATTTTCCAATGGCTGTTCACTCTGGACACCTCTCCACAACCAAGCAGGTTGAGGTGCAGCGTGAAAGGGCAGCCAAAGCTAGAATAAAAAGCTTAAACTGAAATGGCCAACTAACATCCTGATTGGTTACTGCTCAGAACATTTGCATAAAAACGAAAATTGAGCATTAACCATCAGTTTGGGATTTATATTGTCCTGCTTCGGAGAGGTTATATTTATAAACAAGACAAAATTAAAGGGAAGACTTTTTTTCACATCACCATGTATTGGCTGCTTAAAATTTCAATGCGACGCATCATGCAAATGCACAGATAAAATGGAATATGTGGAAAAGCTGAGACTGAGCTCAATTTATTATTTATTAGAGACACTAATATAGGTCCCCTCTTCATCATCTTGGCCAAACAGCAACAGACTTCATACTGGACCTTAAAAGGTAGAAGGGTAGAGTGTTAGCATCTCTATAGAGTACAAGTTGAAATGTTGGCCCTATTGGCTGCTTACCATGTGGGGGGTAGTCCAGAGGTGCTAGTTTGCTTAAATGGTCAAGGAACCCTGCTTCTTTAGGAGGTACAACAGGAACCCAGTGTTCACTAAATGGTCCTGTGAGCACTTGAAAATGAGCCATGGAGTCCAAGTTCAGAGAATTTGGAAGCCCATTATGAGCACTTGGAACCTGCTCTTGAGAAGGAGCATTCAGATGTGCTGGAGGCTCAAGTGTATCCTCAGATACACTTGGATTTATTTTAAGCAAATCAAGGTTTTGCTTTTCAGGTTCAGGTACCAAGGGAAAACTTCGAGGCCCTGCTCTGGAAGGGAATTTAGCTTGTGAGTATGTGAGGGGTTTATCATAGAAGTGTGCTGAATAGGAGTCAAGTGGATTATTGCCTGTGCTTTTATGGGGTAAGGAAAGAAGCGATCCAAGATACGTCTGACCTGAAATGGGCAGAGGTGGAAGATTCTTTTCTTCTGCAGTTTGTCCAATAATTTGCTGATGCCTTTGAGTTCCGCTCAGTTCAGGACTAGTTTGACTAGCGAGAGAACCTGGCTTTAGTTTATGTTGATAAGCAAATGCTTTAGCGGTCATGGGCTTGAACGAAGATCCAAGTAATGGCTGCACTTGACCAGCCCAGGGATGTTTAGTGGGTAGGACAAAAGGGTTCAGCACTGTTAGTGATCTTGCAGTAGGTTTCAAAGACCCATCATGGGGGTGCAAGAATGGATGCTCTGAAAATTTTGGGGTTGCAAGCTGGATTTTCTCTTGTTGGGGCAATGCAGTTCTGGTCCTGGAATGCTGGTCATGGGTACCAGGGGCCCCAATTGTGAAAAGCTGGGTTGTAGAACCACTATGCTCAACAGTGATAGATGAGGTCAAGTTTCCTGTCCCTCCAGCTGCAACACCAGGATTAGAGACAGGGTAAGGAAAGCCAAAATGGTGGTGATTGTGGTGGTGGTACAAAAATGGTGGGCAACAGCTTGAGTACAATGCTGTTGATGGGCAGCATTCTGAGTACCCAAATGTGCTGGACATTTGTTTAACAACCTGGGAAGAAGAATCTTCTGCCAAGACACTTGAGGCTTTCAGTGGTTTAGAAGGTGCAGCTGTGGAAAAAACAGCAGGCCTAGGATAGTGTGGTGGATAAAGCCATGGAGGTCTTTGGGGATAAAGGTATCCGGGCATCTGAGGAACTGCCTGGTAATGATAACCTGTCAACCCCAAGGCACTGGCAGCTTCAAGTGCTTTAGCTTGTGTATCTATGGGGGAAAAAGCATGCTTCTGCAGATACTGGGGTAGATAAGGCCACCAATACTCTTGGGTAAAAGCAGAACCAGGCTGTAGTTGAGGGGCTGCTGGATAAAAACTAGGCTTCCCCAAAGCAGTAGGTTTTGTAGTTAAAGGAGGATCAAGCATGGATGTGGTAGTTGTCCCAGGAGTGGGCAGAGGTTTCATAGGCTTTTTAGGGGGTGAATCAAATAATGCAGGAGGTTGTGCTGAAGGTGTAGTTTTGGATATAGTGGAAGTAGTAGTAACAGGTACAAGTGTAGGTTTCTGTGGAATGGATGCAACAGGAACATCAGGAAACGGTGCAGGTGTCTGAGGCTTTGGAGTGTACAAAGGAAACTGCCCCATCAGTAATGGTACATGAGGTATTTGAGGAACATTCTGCGGTTTGGCAGATGAAGCAGTAGATGTGGGGATTTGTGTTGATGGTGGTACACTTGTTGGCCGAAGGGCAATCCAACCAAATTTTAAGGGTACAGACGGCTGTTTATGAGCTGGATCAGGTTTGAAGGGCTGCTGTATTTGACTTGGGTGAGGGCGACCGAACCATGGCCAAATTGTTGGACGTGGGGCAGGGATTGCACTAGCTTCTGTTGGCTTGATTTGGGGGGTGGTGTTAATGATGCCATTTGATGAAACTAGATTGGACCCAGTTGTGGGTATACTTGGCGCAAGGGCAGGACAGAAGAGTTTGTAAACATTTTTAGCAGCCATGTGAAGGGAATGCACTCCATCCTGAAGAGGAAAAGAAAGAAATCAATGAGTGAGCACTTAAGAAAATAAACAAGTATGACCTTGCATACCTTCGCTTCCAAGCATGGTTTGTATGGGGCAGAAATGACCACTCCCTCTGAATGGGACACGATGCTATAGCCACATTTAGCTGACGCCTTCAGAAGTGGCTTCCACTCATTCTCAACTGAGGGATTTGGAAGACACAAATAAATGCACAACTAAGGACAAGGATTTAGGTTGGACAGGATGTGTCAACTGTTACCTTTCACCCACAGATGCTCAACAGGGGCAGTGTTATGAGTCTTTACAATCATGCCATTGGGATAACAGGAGACAGAGGGAGGACTGGGAGCCAGGTTCAACGAGGGACAATACATTTTAGCCGGCAATCCCCACAGTCGCAGTGGGAGTATATAAGCATCCCTCTAAAAAGTAAGATTAGATAGTTCAGGGTGAACACAATTAGCAGTCAGCAAGTTCTGAATGGTGCCATTGAAAGAACCATGTTCGGTTACCTTTTTAATAAAAGAAACTAGAGACTCAAGAGTGAGGAACAATAACAGTTTAAAAGGTTCATTAAAACTTAGAGGAGTTCCTTCATAATACCATAAGGTTCTGCATAACTATGGTAGTTCAGACAGCTTTATTTCAAAGAGTGTAGATGGAAAAAGCAGATGTCCATAATTTGCCAACATACCTCATTTGTCACATAACAGCCATCATATGGAATAACTAAGATTAAGCTCCATCTGGTCTTCTGTACATGAAGACCACATTCTGAAGGCACTCTAGATAACGGAAGTGGAGGATAATTGCCTGGAAGAGACATTTTTGGGGAAATAAACCACAATCTTTTTTTTAAATCATGAAGCAGCCCTGATTCATCAGGTTACTCAGCATGGGTTTGTTGGTGGTGAATGGAACCAGACATCTAAAGCCCCTCTTAGACATGGCCTGATGCCTGAAACCTCATTTCACCAGTTTGGAGAAGCATTTGGACTAAATGACAAAGACAAAAACAAGACCTGGTTCCTTGCACCACTCTTATACAGAAAGTTTATCTCCTCTAGAAGAGCCCAGCACCAACATTTTATAGAAACAAAAGACCTTCAAGTCGGTCAGCATACCTCGGTCAATAAGCAGACCATGAGCAAAGGAACCAACTCCTCCATTTACTTTCAGAGTCATTCCATCATCTTCACAGTCCACCTTGGGTCTCATCCCAAGCAGCTGCTGCACTGCCAGGGATACAGGAACACCAAAGCCGTAGACTGATCCCTGGAGTTGGTGCAACTCCCTCCAGTCTATGAGCAGGTGGAAAGGTGCAAAACATCAACCACTGTTGCATCAGAAAGTCTTGGAAGAGGACACCTGTTGTGGAAGGGAGGTAGGGATTAACGGAACCGAGAGGCGACTCACCGGCCTGGTCCGACTGGATGTTGGAATCATGGCGAGATCCATTGCCAGGCTTCAGGCTCTCAGGGATATCGCTGTAGTCCCTACGAGCGCTGCCATGTCGTCCAAGGATAAGCTTTCCGTGTCTGACCTTAGACCCTGACTTTTCGTCACCTTCATACAGGCCTTCTCGTGTATCCCGCTTGAGAACGTCCAGAGACCCAGGCCTTCCATTGGCCTCCAAAGGAGCAGAGTGTCCCAGGGGGCTCAGGCCCAGAGTGAGCCAACAGAAAAGGGCCCCAATCTCTTTCCAGCCCATTGGGGGAAAGATGCTGTTTGCATACACTTAACCCAAACTATACCACAGCAGTGTGCAGGAAAAACTTATGGCCCGCCCACAGACACGCCCCTATTTATACCATCTGCAATTAGGCACAGCTAATTGGACCGAGTGGGTCTGTTCAACATCTCTAATCGTCTGTTTGTGTTAAGTCGTCAAAGGCCCAAGATCTCAGGGATTTCTGTCAAATTATCGACCAACATTCGAGTAAACTGCACAAACAGGAAACCTGAGCCAATCATGAAGATTTAGGATTTAAAATCCCTTCACCTAGAGAGATCTATCTACCCTTCTAACCTGACTTTACAATTAGGTTATCTTTTCATAGTAATGTGCAGTGCTTTCAGTCCAGACCTTTCTAGTCTGTTCAGTTCTTAATAGCTAGTCATTAAAAATTGAAGTTTTTATTTATGCTTATCTCAAAATACTGCATTTTAAAGCACTATAAGCAAAATACCTGCAATAATAGCTGAACTGCATATGAAAAATAAAGTTAACCAAACATAGAAAAGGTTTCCTAATCATGTTCTTGGTCTAGTGGTCGGTTACTTGCCTAGGAACCAAAAAATTAAACAGGAACCATTTCAGTGATTCCTCACAATGACAAAAATCAATTTCTCTTTTTATGACCATCATTTTCCTTTTCCTCCCCCACATACACACTAACAAGTAAATATCACAAAGCAGTTTATTTAATACTGAAGCACTTCGAAATGTTCTTTAATGTCCAATTTTGAATCGTTTTCACTGCAGAAACCATCAAGGAGTTGCATTTTATATGAAAAAGGCCTTTGAAGGGCCCGTTTTCTACCCACCCAGATCCAGGTATGTCTGTGCGGTTTATTAAAAACCATGTTCCAGCCTCTCTTTAGATCTTTTGCATTTGGTTACTGTATATTTAAACAGCAAATAATGAGAAAAGTATATTTTAAACCATATGTATGTGTGTGTGTGTGTGTGTGTGTGTTTTAAATTATAGTTTCAAAACGCACTGTTAACAAAAACTTTGTCTTTCAGGAAGAACTGGAGAAGGTCTGGAAGCAACATATGAAGAAATGAGGGGTCAAGACTTTTGTACAGCACTGTATGCAGATGAGCTCTATTGTGATTGGCTGTCCTCTTTAGCTCCAAGGAGCAAAGGCAGAAATGGTGCAATATTGCTCATTAAGATGTTTTTCTCTGTGACATCACAAACACAGCCGAGTAAAACAGCTGTTTTTGCAGTTTCTGTATGTATTTGGAGCTCGTGGCCTGAGAAGTGAACCGTTAAGGTGGCCAAAAAGAAGAAAAAGCAAGAAGTTAGTAAGGTGAAAGTGCATTTTTTCCATGATATGGGCCCTTTAATAGTAACGAGGTCTCGTCCTCGGCTTTAGTTGCTGCCGACTTTTTTTTGTTGTTTTTTTTTCAGCTGAGCAAGGCCTGAGGAAATGGCCAAATTCCTCCTCGCTGACTTCACCAGCGTGGAAGCTCGCTGCTCTGGGCCGTGCTCTTACAATGCCGTTTTTATGGCTCCTCTCTCCTGGAATTCGGCCCCCGTTCAGGGCATTCCCGTCACAAAGGGGGATTCATGCGCACGTGTGGCAACCGCAGAGCCGTAATGTACGACAAAGGCGAATGGCAGGAAGGTTTATTCATCACGGATGTTTGTCTGGACTTCCGGTGCACATTCCTCCAGCTGGCTGAACCCGGCTAGGTGTCCCCTCGCAAGGCGGGAGCCGATAAAAAGACAGTTTAAGCACTTCTGCAGGCTCCTCGTTGGGGTTTTGATGTTTTTCCACAATGTTGATTAATAATACATGAGAAGATTCTGGAGAAAACGGGGAGCGATGCTGAGATCGTCAGGAGGGACAAGGATGCACGGGACTGGGACAAGTATATTAGAGGGACAGCTCAGGTTGGACGGTTTGGAGACAAAGGAGAAGGGCGAGACTGTTGGTTTGGACAGGTCCAGAGGAGAGACCGGGATGGAGCTGCCGAGCAAGAGAAGAGGAAGGACAAAGAGGAGGCTCATGGATGTGTTGAGAGTGGACATGCGGGTGTGAAAGAGGAAGATGCAGAGAACAGGAAGAAATAGAATTAGTCATAATACCAAAGTATAATGAAACTGCAAGTGGCTCCACCTTCACGTAAGAACACACGGCCCCATATGAATCGCCCTTAAAAACGTCCATTATGAAATGGACACTGAGACGCCAGTGATATTGCAGAATATGGGTGTCCTTCAGGATGTTCATGGTCCTCCCGATGCAGCTGGAATTGGACAGATCGTGCAGGGACGGCAGGGAACGGCTGAGAATCTTCCGAGCCATGTTGATGTCCTCTTCGCTTCAGTTCAGCTCCTGGGACAAACTGTTTTACATGAAAAAGTCCTTTAAAGAGCCCATATCCTGTGTCCTACCCATCCATCTCCACTTCTGTCTCTTTATCGAAAACTTCCAACCGCTCTTCAGCATTTTTCACTTTCTTACTGCATATTTAAATGGCAAATTCTGTTTTTTTTAATCTACGTTTTTAAACTCGACGTGCCGTTGACTCAAGCCCATGCGGCCCGAATGTAATTAGACTCCACTGTTTTTGTGACATCACACATTTACTTACAGTCATCAGAAAACGTTTGGGAACCCCTCTTAATTCTTTGGATTTTTGTTCATCATTGGCTGAGCTTTCAAAGCAGCAAGTGATATTTCAGTAAATTTATTGGATTTACAGAAAATATGAATCATGGCAAAATAAGACAGGTGCATAAATTTGGGTAATACCCAAACAGGTATTTGTAATACCCAACAGATATTACATCGATACTTAGTTGAGCCTCTAGACGCCTCCTAGAGCCTTTGATGAGTGTCTGCATTCTGGACGGAGGCATTTTTGACCACAGTTAAAAGTTCAAAGAGCCTGCTTCAAATCATCTCGTAGATTTTCGACGATATTCGAGCCGTCGGACTGTGTCGGCCGTTCGCACTCATTTGGGCAGCGGGGGTCTAGTGGTTAGTAGTCGGCCACAGGATCGGAAGATTTTGGGTTCAAACCCCTTACCAGTAGCTTGCCCTGAGGTACCCTTGAGCAAGGTACCGTCCCCGTCACTGCTCCCCAGGCACATTCATGGCTGCTCTTTGCTGCATAGTGTGTTTGTGCATGTGTTAAATGCAGAGGTCCAATTTCGTTGTGGTTCACCGTACTGTGTTCTAACAATGACAAGAATAGTCACTTTCACTTTCACTCCAGAACACTGTTCTTCTCTCTCTGCGTGAACCTTTGTAGATTTCGAACCGCGTTTTGGGTCACTGTCTTGTTGGAATATCAAACCCCTGCGTGACTTCAACTTTGTGACTGATGCTTGAACATGATCCTGAAGAATTTGTTGATGTTGGTTGAATTCATCCGACCCTCGACTTTAACACGGGCCCCACGGCAGGACCGAACCTCAGCCTAATTTGACAGTAGGTAGCAGGTGGTGTTCTTCCTCCATGCAAAGCGCTCTTTGTTCTGACCAAAGAACTCATTTTTGTCTCGTCAGTCCAAAGCACTTTGTTCCAGAATGAATCTGAGCGTTTGCAAACAACGAGCGACTCCGTTTGTGGCGCGAGTGCAGAAAGGGCTTCTTTTCCGTCACCCTGCCGTACAGATGTTCTTTGTGCAAATTGTGCTGAATTGTAGAACGGTGTGCAGATACACCATCTGCAGCAGGATGTTCTTGCAGGTCTTTGGAGGTGATCTGTGGGCTGTCTGCAACCGTCCTCACGATCCTGCGCGTACGCCACTCCTGTATTTCTCTTGGCCTGCCAGACCTGGTTTAACAGCAACTGTGCCTGAGGCCTTCCATCTCCTGATTCCATCTCCTCGGAGATCCTTTCTTTAGCATTCCTCTAAACCATGATCCTGAACCATCTGTGTTTTCAGATCTTTCAGAGTTGCTTTGAGGATGCCATGCTGTCACTCTTCAGAGGAGAGCCGAAGAGAAGCACGACCACCTTAAAGACCATGACTTTTCTCCTGATTGGACACACCTGTCTATGGAGTTCAAGGCTTAACGAGCTAATCCAACCAATTTGCTGTTGCAAGTCATCTGTTTTGAGTAGTGACACGCATTCAAATCAGCAAAACGACAAGGGTACCAGGGTACCAGCAAAACGACAAGGGTACCAGGGTACCAGCAAAACGACAAGGGTACCCAAGCATTTGCGCAGGCAGTTTTTCCACATTTGACCGTAACACCCTACTGATTGATGCTCAATACAGAGTGGCCAATCAGAGAAGAGCTCATTTGCATATACTAGTCCATGTCAGAAAAACGGACAAACTACAGTAGAATGATCTGCTTTATGACAGTACGAACATCATGGTGGAACTCAATGAAGGAAAATTAAAATAAGATAAACAGCCCTGTGCAAAAGTCTTGGCCCGTTTCTTTATTTTGCTGTGGAATCACCTCGGTGCAAAAATACTAGACATGGACACGGATGATCCGAGAGAAGGCGACGACCACAGGCGACTGGTGGAGCATCGCGCCAGTGGGATCGTGCTGGAACACACATGATAAAGCGATTTAATTTGGTAAAAAATGAACATTATAACGATGAGCCACTAAAACATGTCCACCTACCTGGTATCTGCTTCACCAGCTCCACCGCAGCTCAGATCCAGACTGTAGTTCACCTGTCCGCCTCCGTTCGTCAGGCATCACTCCAGTGGTGGATCGTTCTCTGGAACACGACCTTGTATCTCTGTTTTTAGCTCCTCCCCCCCAACTAAGACTGTCTGATCATTGTTATTGTCATTATCATTACTGAGATCGTGATTATTAAGCACAATTTTTGAATCACCAATTTCAGAATCTAAACACACAGAAGACGGACGATGTGTGCTCGCTATTAAAAACACGGGCAGTGAACGCTTAAAGGTTTTTCTTTTTTTAAAAACTCTAGCCTGCTATGCTAGAATATTTTATGTCAAAATCATGAATTAAATGAGATTGAGCGGCCCTGCTCCAAATGTAACGGTCTAGCATGTCCGTTAAAGGTGATTTTCTGCAGATAAGAGCTTTCGTTTCCATATAACATAGGCTGGTCCGTCTGAATCTCTAGGATATTTAATGGTAATATGAGTGTGGAAATATGAAGTGTGTTTATTGAAGAACGTCCTGCTGAACTAAACGTTGGGTTAGATGTCCCGCTATTAAGACTCCTGACGGATACTAGCATGTGGAGGGAATCTTCAGATGGAGGGGGGAAGAAGAAAAAAAAAGAAAAAAAAAAAGGGGGAAATAATGTGGAAGGAATCAGTCAGCCCCCAGACTGAAGCATCACTCGCTCTTTGAAAGTGAAAGTGACTACCCTTGTCATTGTGAAATGCAGCACAGCGCAACACAACGAAATTCAACCTCTGCGTTTCATCCACACACACACGTGCAGCATTGAAAGCACCCGGGGAGCAGTGACGGGGTGACAGAGCAGTGACCTTGCTCAAGAGTACCTCAGGGCATCAAACCCACTATCTTCCGATCCGGGGTGACTCCCTAAACACGAGACCACCGCTGCTCCTTCGCCGAATTGAGTCCCGACTCTTGACTCATGGAGAGCGTTCGAGGGTCTTCTCACATCATCAAGAGTAAAACATCTCCGTTCTGGGATTTTTCCTCCGGAAAATTCTACATGAGTGAATAAACACACACTCTGTGCAGGTACTTGATCGAAATCTTGTTCTCTTGAAGGATCAGCGGGAAGATTTGTGGGTTTGCTGAAATTTGAGGGAGAGTTTTGAATCCGTGTAAAACAGCAGCCCTCCTCTTCCTTTCAGCACACTTCATGTTCTTCCTGTTTCCAGCAGATCAGCAAAATATTTCAAACTGGTCTCCTGGTCGAGATTTGTCACTAAACGCACAACAGTGCGTAAAATGGTTTAATGGCGTCGTTTCTTTCTGGAGGGCAGAGCGGGTCTGAACGCAGCAGCGCTAAAACCAGCGCAGCCTTTTATAGAACGTAAATTATAAGGTGAAGCAACCTGGAATGAGTGCCACAATCACCCAAAGCTCACTCTCCGGCCAAAAGTGACCTTTCCCGGTAGAGTGACGGAGTCCCCGATTCAAGCCGGTTAAAGAGGACCGTCCCTGCGTCTCCTGGACGTCTCCGTGTGAGACGCAGGTTCGTTTCTTCTACTGAGCCCATTTTCCAGTGACCCGCACCGGAAAGAGAAACTGGACGTAAAACAAAAAGACAAGGCACGATGGCGTCTTCACAGCCTAAAGTTAAAGAGAGAACATAATCCCCGGTTTAATTTTAGTCCCCAGTCTCATTTAGATGCCAAAATCGTTTTTAATACAGCACGTTTCATTAGACACAGCTCGGCGTGGTTCTAGTACTTTTACAAAATGCAGTTTTATGTGGTTTTCGTATTTTTATATGCTTTAAAATCTTTTTGAACCATGGAAACTGTACTTCTCAGACTCTTTTCCAAAGCCCGTTGTGTTTTAGGTCTAGGACATGAAGCAGCTGAGAGCGCGTAATATTTTGAAAGTCTTTAAAATAAAGTTTTATACACATACTTTGTCACTTTACACTCTTATTACGTTTGTTACCTATTAAGATGTAATATTTATATTACGCCTTACCAGTGGCTTGCCCTGAGGTACCCTTGTGCAAGGTACCGTCCCGTCACTGCTCCCGTAAACCGATAACAGTCTCGTACCAGACTCTTATCGGTTTACGACGCCTACATCGTCCTTGCGTAGTTACTTTTTTATGCAAAAGCGATTTGAGCTGCAACTTCATGCATGAGAAGCTCAATAAACTCAATAATGAAGTATAATAGAAATAATAATCAATCACTCGAGGGGAAAAAAACAAAAACGCCCGAAACCTGCTGCTACCCCACGCCCGGAGGAGCAGCTCTGATTCATTGACTCGCTCGTGCCTCGCTTTCCGGTTTGGCCAGAGCAGGGTGCTAAAACGGCAAGATTGCGAGGAATGCTTCATTTCACTGATGACATTTCCCTTTTCCGAAGGGCGTGACCCACGAGCAGCCCTCAGGCTGTGGCCTGAAAAAAGGAAAAAAAAAAAAAACACACCAAGATAACCACAGTTACTGGAGTTAAACAGGCCCAGAGTGACTCCACAAAGGAGGCTTTGACTGGTGAACGAAATTTATTAAAATTGTCCTCATAATCCAGCCTTTGTTCAAGTCGTCCGGGGCGGGTTTGGTGCGAATCGGATCAGGTTTCAGCCAGACGTCACCAATCTGGGCATTTTATCACGACCAGCGAAGCTCCAGGTGGCGACCTGTGAGGGTGACGGTCTGAACGCCGCTTAAATTCCATTTTAGTGAAAATTTGAACAAAAACGACAATCATGGGGGGGGATTTATTTTTTTTTTATCTGGACCTCAAAATGTCCCTCTGCTGCGGAAGGGGTTTGGATTTAGTCCAAAATCTTCTCCAAACATCTCAGACACCTTCTCCCCACCGTTTCATGCCTGTGAGGGAAGTCTGGTTCCATTCTACAACCAACGTCTCACAGCAAACCTGAATTAACCCTGAATTTCGGGGGATCTTGACTTTGAGCACTTTGGTCAAGCTCTCGTTGAATCAGGAACAGTCTGCTGTAAACAAGGTCGTTAACCCCGCCGACGGCATGATGGAATCAAAGTTTGATGTGTTTAATCCACCAATTTGCCAAAACAAACAAGAAAACGGCCCACCGGACAGTTTAAGGGTCCAGGACGCAAGAGCACGGCGGGGGTGACGCTTCGGGAATCGTAAACTTATTTCGCAGGAAAAAAGGTTATTATTTATCCAGAACAAAGTCTGACTTTTCTAAACCTCGACATCAGAGCTCTGTTTAAAAAAGAGTGGATCGGGGACGCCATGTCCCCAACCTGACAAACTAGAAAACCTCCTAACATCAGGAAGAGTCTTCTGAGGGACGACACACGAAGACGGCACAAAAAGCCTCGAGCGAGAAACTTCAGACAGGTAGACGGGTCGGAGGAACGGATGTTCACAAGCAAATTATATCCCATGCTCGACCGGCGGATCGATATCTGTCAACCTGAGCAACGTCTCTCGGGATCAATAGAAAGCTTTAATCTGATATGAGGAAGAACACACCTGCACCAGGTGCTCACCTAAACCACTCAGACCCTTTCCAGTAGGAGAAACTGGGAAAATCGTTCCCAGTTGAGTTTCACTTTAGGTGCAGCACTGAACCTTTTTTTTTTTGAGCTCCAGAAAAAACTGCACAATGCAGTCGAGCGCGTCTCCCAGGTGAACGGCTGAGAAGCTGGGAATCAAAACTCAGGTTCAGACAAGAGAATCTGTGAAAAAAAACAAAACAAATGAAAAACTACTACTTCTGAGCCTCGAGCGTATTTCGCCGTTCTTTTTGCATTAAGCGCTCGTGTAAACAGGTTCAGCGCGGTCACGCCTCCACCTCAGCAGCAGGTGGGTGAAAAGTGAAAAGTGGAAAAACTGGCCGGACGACGGCTCCTCATGGGCAGAGCTGGGAGCATTCAAATATTTACATTTAATACAAAAAGGTAAACGAGAAAAAGATTGAAGGAAAAAAAAAAATGGACGCTCTGTAGTTGGGATTTGAGGACGGGTCAGGAAAAAGAATAGTACAACGGCAGCACACCGTCCGGTACAGAACGGAGCAGCAGGGCTCCTGTGATTATACAACTCTCCCGGCTGGAGAGCAACGCGGACTCGTGAACGGTCTAGTGGTGGTACTTGTCTACGGACCTCTAGATCAAGAGGTCCCAGGTTCGAATCCCACCTCCAGCACTACCACCACTGGGTCCCTGAACCCTGAGTGTCTCCAGGGGGGACTGTCCCTGTAATCAGGACAGGGATGTCTCTCTGGAGAAGAGCGTCTGATAAATGCCGTAAATGTAAATGAATAAAACACTGCTTCAGCAGTTACCCGAATTCATTACTCAACACTCTACAACATAAACACTAAATGGTAACGTCAACACCGAAGGACTGGTCACTTTTCAAACCGGACTTTGGATCACTAGTCTGAAATGGAGTGACCTGAGAGATTTCAGCACCCCCGTCTGGCCCAAAAACCCATTAAAAAGTCATTCGGAGAACTTCATTCAGAAACGATCTTCATTTTTACCAAAATTGGGATTTTTATTCAAGTTAAGACGTTGAAGAGAAATGAGTTTGGACTTTAAGAGGGCACATCGCGCCAACTTGTTCAGTGGTGAATGGAACCAGACGTCTGAAATCTCGTGAGACAGGCAAAACCCATGGCAACGTGATTGAGAACGTTTAACCAGAAACGTGGAGCTTCACTGGTGGTCTTGAAGGGACAACGTGTTTGAGACCTCTGCTTCCATTCACCACAGTAAATTACCTTTTTTTTTTTTTTTTTAAAAAAACCGCCAAACCAGTTTCAAATCGTGAAGCGATGTTGGTCTTTAAGGCGCAGCAAAAAAACACTAAACAGAAAGGATAAATTCCCTCAAAAGACACCAAACCGTATTGTTCCTGATTTGAATATTTGCTCAGAGTTCAGGAAAAAGAACAAAAAATACATTTCTGGTTGGAATAGATTTATTTGATCTGTCTGTAAACAAGGTGGTTAATTCATGGCATTTCCCCCCCACTCAAATAGAGTTGTAGATAATCGGCTGGTCAAATATTTCGAGGAGTATGAAAGAAGGGAGCAAAGTGAACATGATTTCATTGACATGTTTAAGTTTAATCTGTACATATTCCACAAGCCCTGGAGAGTTTGAAATTTTTTAACGCCAAATATCCCAAAAGAAGGTGCCATTCGAGAATTGACTCCTTACAAGGCAGCGGTTTAAAATCCATCTCACAGTAGCAACAGATCAGATCTACATTATGGCACAGGATACACAGCTTTTTTTTTTTTCCTTTTTTTTCGATTAAGTTTCCACAATACAACTTCAATAGTGGTCTTTATTTCCCCCGACTAATACCACCATCACCCAGAAAATTTAGTGTATACAGTTTACTTCAGTGTCTTTTCTTGCCTATTTAATGAAGTACCGTGCTATGACAGTTTGATACATCGCAGTCGAATAAAGCACAAGGTAACAAATTCCAAAAGGAGAAAAAAATAAAAATAAAGATTTCAGCCGCTGAAAATTATGAAAAGGAAAACAAAAAAAAAAAAAAACAAAAAAAAAGGTGTTGAGGAAATTTTGCAGTGACCCAAAGTTAATAAGACTGCCATTTCATCTATTCAAGACATTCAAGAGGAAAAAAAAAATAATAATAATAATAAACTCCGGTAGTTTACCATTAGATCTTTGCTTCCCTCCCCCACAACATTTATGCCATTAATAGTGTATCATCACAAGGTTAGTGAAACATGTCTGAAGTGTTGAGTTTTAGTGTTCTAAGGTCAGCAACAGATGAACCTAGCAGTCATCCTTCAAATAAGTTGGTAGCAGTTCTGTTAATCCCCCAGGATGCAAGAGGGAGGAAAAGAAAAAGAAGAAAAAAAAAAAAAAAAAAATTGGTCCTATTGGAAAATAAAACAAAAGGACACAACCAGAGTTACATTGGGAGGGCAGTGCTCAAAAAAAAAAAAAAAGTAAAATAAAAGCTGGCAAACAGTTTAAGTGTCTGAGCTACATTAGCGGTGGAATGTCCTTACAAAGTCCAGGATGTGAATGCTCCGGAGAGGCGACTTCGATTTATTTTCTTTTTTTTTTTCCTTTCTTACCTAAATTGAAAATGCTGATCTGCCATCACACTCGAAGAGGGAATAAAAAAAAAACAATAAAAAAAAAAAAAACAAAATAATCCAACATTACACCAAGCACTTACAAGACCACATCCAAGTACAACAGCAAAAGCATCTGATGGGTTGTTTCTTTAAAAAAAGAAAAAAAAATAAAGGAGGGGAAGTTTATGGACAGGGCGTTCAGGTGTGGTTTCATTGATTTATTTTAAAGGGGAGGGTTTAAAAAAAAAGAAAAAAGAAAAATGAATTTCTGTAGCCGGTTGTGTGGGGAGGTGGGGGATCGATTATAGTGATATTATGCTAAAAAGATATGCATGCACGTTTCCCTGCCTGGACATGCTGCGTACAACTAGGAAGACCAAAAAAAAAAAAAAAAAAAAAAGTAATAAAATGATAAACAGCTCAGCAAGGCTCAAAGCACTTGAAGAGGCATCGATCTTGGAAAGATGGACCACTTTAGTGCCTCAGGAAAACTGGACAGTGACAGGTTTGTTGGCGTAGCCCACGTTCCAATGCGGTGGTCCGATGGAATTTTAATGCTCCGACTTGGAGGGATGTACAGTACTGTTTTTGAAACCAACATGCTTGTTTTTCTGTGGCACTACAAGGGACAGGTGATCAAAAAGGGACAGGTATGTCGAACAAACGGGAGGATCGTACACGGGTTTAGAGGGGACAAAAAAAAAAAAAAAAAAAAAGATGCATCCAACTAACTGTATCTGGAAGTGCTGTCAAAGCGACAAGAAAAAGAAAATAACTGTGTAAAAGGGTGGTGGGTGTGTGGGTGGGTGCGCGTGTGTGTGTGTGTTACAGTGAGCTGCTGTGTGTGGATGGATGGGTTTAGGGCTGCTTCAGTATCCAACTTTCCTCAGGTACTCAGCCATGCTAAATGCTTTCTTGTTGAGCTGTCCTCCATGGGTACCTTCCTTGCCCATGACTAAAACCAATACTGGAGTACATAAAGAAAGAGGGGGGGGGGGGGGGGAGAAACAAAAAAAAAAAAGAAAAAAGACAAATGAATAAAATTGAAAAAGAAAGAAAGAAAAAGTCTTTATCCCCCCCGTAACACGGGGAACGTTATAGTAGGATCTTACCACCGTTCTTCTCTCGATTGCTATTAAATTTTTCCAAGACATTTAACTGCTTGAAGGAGAAAGCTTAACAGCAAACCTCTCTTCTTTCTGTCCCTCAAATTGAAACTAAACAGGCTTTGATTACATTAGAACCCTGAATCCCTCAAGTACTTTGCCATTGAGTATGCCTTCTTATTCAATCCGCCTCCATGGACCCCTTCTTTGCCCATTACAAGAACCAAGACTGAAAGAGAAAGAAAGAGAAAAAGGGGAGAGACAGTTGAGAAGTGGTGCTGGTTAGGGATAATAATCAAAAAACAAGAGAAAGAGAAAAATTTTGAAGCAGTGAGTCAAGTGTATGCATGCCCATGCCTTCGTTTTACAACAGATGCAGCCCAGAAAAAAGATGTCAGTCCAAAAAAACCTGACTAAGCACCATAGATGCGTTTGGAAAAGCCCAGGAGAAGAGAGGATGTAAGAGGAATTTCAGTGAGGCATTTCATTTGAAAAACAAAACAAAAATGAGGAAGTTAAACCACCTTGGCTAACAATCCCCTAAATACTCATCCGGATGAAATTCATTACTACTGAACGCTTATGATCGCTCTTAAAATTAACATTAGATTGTGTAGAGACAATTAATACTCTACAAAACATACACGCCGTTTCGCTGGTGTAGACACTGGCAAATATGTTGATTATATGCTGATTTATACGTTTAATGCTTCCTGGTTTGTCGTCAGAAGGCTAGCGACTGCTCCCCCAAACCAATTCCTATTATTTGGCCGTTACCAGTCGTTCATTTGTATAAACTCATTCCTGGTGACGTCAGCAAAGCTGTTGAATATTAATTAATAAATACTCCAGATAAGCTCAGGCATTCCAGGATGTTCACCTGAAGGCATCCATCTGAACTGGCATTAGGTTAAGAGCGGATAATCCCATTTATAGTTCGTTTTATGGATGCCTGCGGGCAGCCCGTGAGCAGGAGACTCGATTGCGGCCACATTAAGGTTACGTGGAGCGGCCCGAATCAACCGGGAACCCCTTTTAAGCCTGAAATCAACTGCACGTTTGTTGTTTTGCAAAGAAATTGATCATTAATCACAGATCTGAAGGCTCGGCATCTCAATTCCTATTACAAGAAAGGGCCTAATTGCTTTATTCTTACACAGGCTACAAATTTAACAACCAAATTATTCTTAAGTATGCAAATTACAAAAGCATGCTAAACAGGAAGTGTTTAGATCCTTTTTTCAAAACCAGCAAGACTGGTCTTCGGTTCATATTTTGTTGGAAAGAAATGGGTTCATTTCAAATTTTAATTTGCACTTCTGTCTTACATGAATCACTGGGTTATTGCACAGTCAACAAAGCTCAAGGTTCAAGAAAAGTCGAGTCAGAACACTGCCTGGATGACTCGGTGGCCTTATGAAAACCTGAAACGCTGACGTTAACGGTTTGAGAACTGCTAACGGCCTCTGTGTGCAGGTAACACCAAGTTAAGGTGGTTAAGAGGTAAATAAGAAAAGCTCAGAAAAGGTGAAGGGGAAAAATAAAGGAAGAGCCTCATAGTGGCTGGTTTTAAAGCCGTACCTTTACCGTCAGCAAGAACTGATCACGAGAACGAGGACCACAAAGGCAGACTGCATGAGAGTATGGCAACTTTGTCAATTAAGGTGACCTTTATGATGAGAACTCAAGGGATGTATTAGGGTCATCCTTTAAATATTGAAGAACTTCCTGTGGCTAGTATGAGCAGGCATACATTCACATTTTAACAAAACACCAATGAGATACCGAAAATACATAAGAGCCCCCTCAAAGAGCGCGAGTAATCGATCACAGACGAATGGGGCCACAAAAGTGCCTCGAGTTTGAACTACAGGCATCTTTGAGGGTTTTTCTGCTTTTATGTATTGGCGGCCATAATTGCCTTTTCACTTTTACATATGTAAAGCAAATGGGTGTTTATTTGCAAACAGACAAAACCGATTACCTTTGCCAGCTCTGCCTACGGAAACGTTGTACGTTGGCTCCCCTCCTTGACTCTTCGTCCTGATGTCCATAGTCCAGTCTCCATCGATCTGCAGGCTGTCTCTGATCACAGAGCATTTCTTTTTCCCTAGGGTCAGCCCATTGGTGAAGAAGGCTTCGCGGTCTTTGCCGACTATGACGTCGATTTCGTCGGCCTGCAATCGAGGAACGGCAGGAGGAGACATCTTAGAACAATTGGTGGGACGCTCGCCGCGTTAAAAAGCGAATTCTGCAGCTGCTATTCAACAGATGTGTTTAATACTTTATGGTTTAGCACTTTATTGTTCCTCAACAACGAAGCTGCTTTTCAGGCATCTGTCCACATGGTCTGATCTGCCTGAAGCCCAATGACAGTTTGTGCTAGTTTTGGGAATTTCTTGTGTCAACATTATAGAAAGGAGGAACATTACTCAACACAAACACCAGGGAAGTATTTCAACTATGTTTAAAGGAATTTGGCCCCAAATCTGGGTAAGGAGCTCGAGGCTTGGGAAGGTATGGCAAACCAAACTGCTTCAAATTTTTTCTACAGAACTGCTTCTAACATAAAATGGTTCAAAGACACTCGCCCTTTAAGATTAATATCTTGGCCGAGGTTTGGAAAGTTATGGCAAGTCAAATTAGAATTTTTTAAAACATTTTCAGAAATGAAACTGGAAATCTGCATTTCAATCAAAGAAATTTGTTGAGGCTAGGGAACATTTTTGCAAATCAAACGAGTTCATTTAACTTCCCTAAACTTCAGTCCTCTTTCATAAACCAAGCCAACATCGTGCCTTTAAAATCAGCTTTAACATTAGAGTCTGAGTTTCTAGAGTCGAGGCTCGGGAAGGTATGGCGGAACCAAATTACTTAATGCTTTTCCTACATTTTATAACCTTTTACTGGGGGGGGAAGGAAGGAAAAAAAAAAAAAAGGTTTGACATCTACCTTTAAACATTAAATACTTTAAAAGTGTCAATTTTGTAAAGAGAATTGGGAAAGTTTTGCAAAATAAACTTAATACAAATTGTAGATAACTGAAATCAACGGCTTCTGTTTGTTCCTAAAACATTTTCTCCTTTAAGAAAAACAAATCTGATAAAGTAGTTATATCTGAGGCTTGGGAAGGTAAGGCTAACCAAACAGGCATTTTAAACATTCATCTACACTTTAAATGGCCTCATTTATGAAGAAAAAAAAAAGTTTAAGACACTTGTACCCAAAATAAATAAACAAACGAGTGAGGGGTTTATTGAGCCCTAGGAAAGTGTGTCAGACATGTTCATTTTAATATTAGTGTACTTGAGTCAACAGGCTCGGTAAAGTACACCAAACCAGTGGATCTCAAACATTCATCTACACTTTCTAACCAACTTCTTCTGAAATAAAATCTTCTGCCATTTAACATTAAAGAAACGTAACTTTGGGGTTAGTTATAGGTATGCCACACTAGCTCATTTAAACCCTAAAGGATGAAAACAAACAAACAATCTGATTAACATTAACAAGGGGGAGTTGTTGAATATTGTACAAGCAACCTTTAAATTCAGCCAAAATCTGTTCAAGTAGTAGTTCATTTCAAACTACTATCCTTTTCACAAATTAAACCATTTCAACCTTAAAGGAGGGGGGAATTTAATGAATCTAAACCCCTAATTTATTAAGGTTGGGAGGGTGCAAACCAAAGTTCATCATTTTCCCTTTAAACATAAAGTGTAAAGAGTTTGGGAGGGTGTCCAAACTGAACTAGACCGTTCCCAAACTATTTAAAACGTCCTTTCAGAAATGAAACCTGTTTTAGAAAAAGTTTAACACGGGTTAAAAACTCAAAAAGCAGGCCTTGCTGGGAGGCTGTCCCACCCAGTAGGCCAAAGTTGTAGAAATAGAAGGCGTTTTTGTAAATTATAACAACGTCCGAGAGCAAAGGATGACCGGGACGGCCAGAAACGGAACTTCTCATCCGTAGGAAGCCTCGATTCCTTTCCCAGGGTGTTCCCGAACAGCCATTTCCTCCTTGTGTGAAGGAGCACGGCCTTGCCCGGCCCGCAGAAAGAAAGACTGGAAAAAAGGGCTGAGATTAAAGTTGAGATGTGCAACTTTAACGGTCAGAGACAGAAATGTGATTTTTTTTCTCTTTTTGCTGGTGTGAGGAGAGGGGAGGGGGGGTTAGAGGAAAGAAAAAAAAGAGTGAATAAATGGGAGACAGGACGCCATCTTTGAAAGCCGACGCGGGCTGTGTTCCTGTAAAGGAGAGAAGAAAAAAAAAAGAAAAAAAAGAAAAGAAAGAAAAGACCATGCCTAGGCACCACGCCTAACCAGCTTATCTCCAACATGATAAAGCTGGGGGGGGTGTCTAGATGATTCCATTATAAACCTGGAGGAGGAAAAAAAAAAGCCACCCCATGCAGACCATGTGCCAGGGGTAGAAAAATAAAAACATATTTTTAATAGGAACATGGCCTCAAATCCACCCAGAAACGAAAACCTGAAGCATAAACGCCTTTTAAAGGCTCATCCCATGCTTTTATTTCCTTTTTGCGTGTAAGACCTCAAGGAGAAGCACGCTTGCTAACCGACGCCGGCCTATACATTAACATTTAACCTTTCCCAACGAACCAACCCACTGTTATCTCAAGAAAAATTCAACCCACGCTCATTTTAAAAGGCCTTTTCTTTTCACGTGGTTGAAACACATGCATTTTCTGAGGTAAATTTTGGGCGCGCGCGAGGCCCCCGACGCTAAACAGGAGGGAAAAAAGCTAGCTGGGCCTAGCGCGGCTAAATAAAAACGCCCTTTGGAGGCACAAAAGGTGGTTAATTCTCACTTTGTTCGATCAAAATGAGGGGAAATCGCTTTAGAGCGATTAAATAATGCGAGTCGGGTGGGAAAGGGACGCATTCCTTTGTCATGTGACGAGGCCGGCCAGCGCGGTGAGGGCTGGAGCTAATGCTAAAGCTAACGCCGAAGCTAACGCTAGCGCGTCACTAGCTTAGCGCTAACGCTAAAAGAGCGCAGCCGTTTTTGCGCCCCTCTGACGGGCGGATTCGGCCGAAAATGGTGGTCTCGGGCCCGTACAGAAACGAGACCCGGGAGGGAAAGGGCGTCGAGCGGAGCAGAAACGTACCGTTATGCCGCTGAAAGTGCCGCCCTCCGACGATGCCCAGACGTATTTGGCGTCCGTGTAGCCGACGATGGCGGCATCCTGGCAGCTGCCGTCGGCCATCAGGTTATCCACGTAGCTCTGCCAAGACATGGTCTCGTTTTTCCTTTCCGGGGGGCTCCTTTTTCTGTCTCCGAGAGAGGTCTACAGACCGAGGTCGAGTGCGGCACCGAGGCGTCGTCCGTCTGCGGCGGCTTTAGTGTGTTTTTCCTTTCTCTCCTGTGGGAAGAGAGGGAAAGAAAGAGAGGGAGGGAGGGAGAGAGAGAGCGAGAGAGAGACACGGGCGGGCTGAGGCGGCACGGCTTGGGTGTAGTCCCTGCTAATATCCCTCCGCCCACAAGGATTCCAGTCACATTCCCATAATCGACATTTCCCCTCATTTAAAAAGAAAAATCTATTAAACCACCTCAAAGTGGTCCTTTTGTTTTTTCCTCCCGCTTGGACCCACTGTCTATAACCATCCCGTCTCATAAATGGGCTCAAAAGTACCCCCGGCTCCCAATCTAGCTCCATTCCATTCCCCTCATTCCCGGCCAATTTTCGCGTTTTTCCCAGATCCCGACGCACCTGATCCCACTCATGTCCTCATGTGAGACGTTTAAAGATGGACTTAATATTTAGAGGGGGAAAAAAGTCTAAGCGTCTTAATGGAGCAGGATTGGGAATACGCGGCGGCGGAAGGGAAGAGCACCGCCCGCAAAGTAGTCCCTTCAGCAGGAAGGCCTGTCTGATAAAAAAAATGCTAATAAAGAGTTTATTCACGTTTTATATCTCAAACTGCATTTTTGTGTAATGCCTCTGTACGATGGTGACATTAAAATGAGAGTGTGATAGAAATGATCCACCAATAATAGACTTTTCATGGGAAATGTGCAAAGCGGACACTTGTTTTAAACACTTTTGGTTGTTTTAAAAGGAAATAAGGGTCACATTTAAGAGGGAGTCCAGTCTTTTAGAGCCTTCTGTGCGCTTATTTATCATGATCAGTGTCCTCATCAAAAAGCCCACATGTCTAAACCCCTTCCTCATACTGTCCTCAAATCCGGCAGCTTACCCGGGACGTGTGCGGGGGTCCCAGACGCGGATTAGAGCTCATTACGGTTCAGAATTAGGCCTTTCAGTCAAGGCCGTAGACGTAATGATTCAGAGGTGTCCCCCCCGTTTCCTCCCCTGGATGTCTAACTTTATATGTGGTCCTCTGGGGCTGACTCAGGTTCTGGGCCTTGTTATTTGGGTTTTGGGATTTGGGAATCTGTTCCTTTAGAGCAGCCCGGAAGGAGAGCCCGGCCTGATCCACACTGTTTGTTCTGACTTTGCCTTTCGCTGAGCGATCTGTCCATATTTAGAGTTCTCTCCGCTGTGTTAGTGTTAGCTGTGTTAGAGCCACGGCCCAGAGGACACGGCAGACAGACCTGGGCGTGTTTCAGCGCAGAGACAAAGGTCACGGGCTGGACACCTGGGGAACGCCTTGAAAAAGCAAGAGCCGTTCCGTAAAAAAGAAAGAAAGAAAGAAAAAAAACGCCATGCAGGAGAAAGAAAGTTCATCATTAACACGATGTGTGGAAAAATATAGCTGTGATTTATTAAACCCTCCCACCCCTCTCTCTCTCTTTCTGTCTCTCTCTCTTTCTGTCTCTCTCTTTCTGTCTCTCTCTCTTTCTGTCTGTCTCTCTCTCTGTCTCTCTCTCTCTCTTTCTGTCTCTCTCTCTCTCTCATTCTGTCTCTCTTTCTGTCTGTCTCTCTCTCTCTCATTCTGTCTCTCTTTCTGTCTCTCTCTTCTGTCTGCCCTCTCTCTCTCTCTCACTCTCTCTCTCTGTCTGCCCTCTCTCTCTCTCTGTCTGTCTCTCTCTGCCCTTCTCTCTCATTCTGCCCTCTTCTGCCCCCTCTCTTTCTGTCTCTCTCTTTCTGTCTGTCTCTCTCTCTGCCCTCTCTCTTCTGTTCTGCCTCTCTTCTCTCTTTCTCTCTCTCTCATTCTGTCTCTCTCTTCTGTCTCTCTCTCTCTCTCTGTGCTCTCTTTCTGTCTCTGGGTTGTCTCTCTCTTTCTGTCTTCTCTCTCTCTCTGTCTCTCTCTCTCTCTCTTTTCTGTCTCTATCTCTCTCTCTCTCTCTCTCTCTGTCTCTCTCTCTCTGCCCTCTCTCTTCTGTCTGCCCTCTCTCTCTCTCTCTCTCTCTCTCTCTCTTCTGGTTCGTTCTCTCTCTTCTCTCTCGCCTTCTCTCTCTGTCTGCCCTCTCTCTCTCTTCTGTCTGCCCTCTCTCTCTCTCTCTCTCTCTCTCTCTCTTTTCTGTCTCTATCTCTCTCTCTCTCTCTCTCTCTGCCCTCTCTCTCTCTCTCTCTGCTCCTCTCTCTCTCTCTTGCCCTCTCTCTCTCTCTTTTCTGTCTGCCCTCTCTCTCTCTCTCTCTCTCATTCTGTCTCTCTCTTCTGTCTGTCTCTCTCTCTCTCTCTCTCTCTTCTCTACAGTTTATGGATAGTTAAGTAGATACAATTCCAGTATAAGTTTTATGCATATTATAATAATTTACACACACACACACACAATATTATATATTAGTCACATTATCACACACACACCTCATCACAAATGAGAATTTACATGATCACCTATATCTATATAGACATGTAAATATTGCTTTGTTTTCTATCTTTCCATCAATGCGCCTTCTCTCTTCTCGCTCTCTCTTTATATATACGTGTTTGTGTGTGTGTGTGTGTGTGTGTGTTTACAGATAGATAGACAGATAAACTCTCTCTCTGTCTTTATACACATTAATATATATCTATATTCTGAAAACTCATAATTTGATTCTTTCTCCAACTTTGTCATCATCAGCCTCATTTTAAATATATTAAATATCCAAATATCCAGATCAAATTTTCTCAGGAGGGAAAAGCAGAGCGATTCCTTGTCCTGAGAAAAAAGGTCCAGCAGGATGACTCACACCTGTTGACTTTTGTTTGGATTCTGAATCATATGATATGGTCTGGATTTAATATTAATGAGAACAATAATGTAAATAAAAAATGAAATGTATTCACCCGTGTAAGTGTAGAGAGATCGGAAGCCTTTTGCACAGGCCTGTTCTGTAATCTGAAAGATTACAAAATAAAAGTTCATGTAAATCAAATTCAGTGTATAGCGTTGATTTCCAAGCAAACGTACGTTTATCTGTTCTTGAGTTTTACATCCATCTGTTTTGTACAGTGTCAGTATCACACCTATGGACCAAGAGGTCACAATCTCCAGCACTATCAGCATTGGGTTCCGAGCAAACTCTTTAACCCAGGTTGCTCCGAGGACTGTCCCTGTAATTAGGACATGTATCAGAGCCTCTGTTAAATGCAGTAAATGTAATTTGTCCTTTTCTCATCAACATCTGTTTTTTTTTTTTACAGATGTGTAATTTTCAGTATCTAAAGGGTGAATTAATGAAGATCTGGAGATCTGGAGATCTCACCCTGATCTAGTGGGACGACGTTGACTCCAAAAGGTGTTTCTAAATCATCTGAGCTCCTTACTCAGAAAAATGGACTGTTGTGTATTTGGCGTGACCGGGCTGAGCTGTTTTTTGTTTTCGCCCATTCGTCCGCATTAGTCACCTGGGAGTAGAGTGCCACCTGAAGGACAAAACGCAGCTGTTTGGCCAATCATAAAGTCGTTGCAGATAAGGTGCACAGGGGAACGTCCATAAAGGGTTTGGAGGACGGGAGTGAAATAAGGGCCCCTATTCAGTGACAGGCTGCAGAGTCCACAAAGTGGTGCCTGTCTGTGGCTGAAGCGAGGCATTGTAACACTTCCTGCTTCTTTCTCCTGCCTGCTTCACGGTGGGGACTTTTCCCCTCTCGCCAGGAGAATGTGCCGCATGGCAGGAAACCACTTAGAGCCGGCGAGTCCTGCTCATGGGAGGGACTTCCTCAAAAAGAAAAGCGAACGCACGCTAGTACCCAATCTTGACACTTCCCTCGGTGCAGGGACGGCACATTCCCTGTCCATCAGGACAGGCTCACAAGTGTATTGTTATTCCTGGAGGGATGGCACCTGTTGTTTGATACACCAGCTAAACCAGCAGGCTTCTCCTGATGACCTCTATTCCAAAATTGTCCCTCGCAAAACATTGGAACAGCAGGGGCTGTTCTTTCGTTCATTTGAGTTTGGGATCAAAAATATGAGAGGAGAGATCAGATTTTTAGCTCTGATCTTCCTGATATTTGCAGCTGGATATTTCATAGAACAAAGCTTTTGTGCCAAAAGTTAGCTATTGGGATCTAAATTTGAAAGCAAATAAAACTTAATATTTGCTTGCATTTGAGACAAAGGATAGTTAAGGATTTGGACATGTCCGAGTAGAGACGAGATTATATCGAGGAGGGGATGTTGAAGACTTGAGCCAAGCAGGAAAGAGGAGAAGAGGAAGGAGAGAGAGGACATGCAGGTCGGTTTGAATGAGGAAGATGCAGAGGACAAGAAGAAATGGAAACAGATGATCCGCTGTGGCTAAACGAGAGCAGCCGAGGGAAGAAGGAGAAGAAGATTTGGCTGCATTACTCTGGCTTCCAACAACTGCATCATGCAACCCACTGACTTCTCCAGATTGTTGGTTTCTGCTTTGGTTCTGGTTTTCACCACAGCGTTTTCCAGTTGTTGTTTGTTCTGGGTCTCTTTTCAGTCTCCTGTCTGTGAGATCAGGTTCGTCAAGTCTGGTGACTTTTCCTCTGATGATGGAAGCCTGTCAGTTTGGTATGGATCCTTATTTGCTGTTGGGATGAAGTTCTCTGATTAGTTTGGTCCAAAAAGTTCAAACCTCCTAAAATCAGGAAGAAACCCTGGAGAACCTAGACTACAGGAACCGCTCCTCCTCTGGCCTATTAATCGGATAAACAGCACAAAGCCATGACACTACCTCCACTGTGCTTCACAGATGATGAGCTGGCATGTTTTGAATCATAAGCAGATCCTTTCTTTCTCCACATGTCTGTCCCTTCAGTAGAAAGCATACTATCTTTCAGTCCATAAACTTTATTGCAGTAACTTTCTGCTCTGCTATCTGTCCTTCCAAAATCTTCAAGTTTCAGGACATTTGAATATTTGCCTGCCCACTGTTTGTAAAACGTCTTCTTCTGCTCCTCTCTCCTTGCTTAACAGAATGGCAAAGTTTTAACCCACAGACATCTTCAAGAATCTGAAACTGACTTACATCAGCATGGATAGTTTATACGTCCAGGAGAGGGTGTTCTACTGAACATATGAAGGAAAAAAGCCAACAATCATTTTTCATTTGAAATGTCTTCAGTGACAGAGCAAAGCGGCCTGGCTGTTCCAATACTTTTGGAGGGGATTTTATTGATTAAACAGGTACAGAATATAGCTCCAACCCCTCCCCCCAGGACAAAAATTTTGTCTCTATATTTTCCAACCGAGTCCATTTGAGAATGAAGTCATTTTCCGGAGCGAGCGAGTGGTCGTGTTGATCATGTTGCCTCATGTGATCTGAGGGAGAAGAAGAAGGTCATTTAAACAAAGACGCCATGAAAAGACTTCAGGCTGTTTAGAGCACTAGGAAGCACGAGATGCCACGTCCCGCCTCCCTGGATGTTCTACCCAGCCACCCTTCACCTAAACCACACAGAGTATTTCTGGAGTCTATGTGGGGGGGAAAAGGAGCTCTTACTCATTTTCTGAACCACTAGTCCACAGGTGCTGAGTCTGTCCCAGCTCTCACAGGTGAAAGGGCAGGGACACACTTGACAGGCTGTCAGTCCATCAACACACACACTCACACCCAAGGAACAATTTATCATCTCTCCAGTTCACCTGATGTGCAGGTCTCTGGAGGAAGGAGGAAGGAGGAAGTCAGAGCTCCTGGAGCAAACACACACAGACATCGGGAGGTCCACTCACACAGGAAGGACGGAAGCCGGAATATGAAGAAATGAGGAGATGAAGAGATTTTTGTGCTGTATGGGACCACTGCAAACCAAACACAATTACAAGGAAGGAAGATTAAGTTGGAGGGTTTGATTGCACAAGAGCGCTGGTGATTTGGCAATTCTGGATCAGTAACTCCACTCTGACTTCTCTCGAAGGAGCTCCACCACTTCAGAGATCTCCAAGGCCCAACGTTGGGGGGGCTTTGGCCAACAAACATGGGGGTCTTTGGTATGTGTTAGAGACAATCTGCAGCTGAACACTCGAGTCAGTACCGGAGGCAGCAAGCTCCTCTGATTTGTCCTCCAGGTTTAGTGAGATTGGTGCGAAGTGGTTCAGATTTCCATACAGTGGTGGTGAATGGAAGCAGGCATCACACACTAATTTCCACCAGTGAGGCTCCACATGTCTCTGAGCGTCACTATGGGACGGTAATGACGGTCCAAAAGTCTAAATTGAATCAGTTTGTCCTAACAGCGCCTCCCTCCACCAAGAATGAATTTAGATATGGTCCAACATCTCCAAAAGTAAAAAAAACATCTCAGGCATTTCAAATCAAACGTCTCCACCACGTCATGTCTGCGAGGGACGCCTGGTTCCATTCACCAACACTGTGAGCATTAAAAATGATGCATATCCCTTTAAAAGTAGATTTTCAGAAGGCCCCTCAAGTTCTCAGTCCTTTAATATTGAATTAGATTTAATTACCAAATATATATATAATAGTCCTGAAATATCTTGAGGTTAGTTCTGACGATGTGGACACCAGATCTTTCACACCTATGGAGTAACTTAATTTCCATTTTCTAGCAGATTTGATTTCACTGCTTGATTAGATTTTTCATGTTTTTAGGTCCGATGAAGCTGATTTTGGGGACAGGGTTCTGAGGCTCAGCAGAGTGAAGTCCTGAAGTCCATTTTCAATGTCCGTGGCTCCCTCTAGTACACAGTGGAACTTGACTCATGAGAAATACTCTACAAAAATTTCAAAAACTCTTTAGAAAATAAAACATTTCTGGGAAAGAAATGCTTCATATGAGTGCCAGAAGAAATAATTCATTTGACAGTAGAAATTGTTGCAAATACTTCTTTGTCCTTTTTATTTTGTTTAAGTTTATAGAGCAACATGTTAGCTAGACATGATATCGCATTAAATTGCAACATTAAGACAAAAGCATTGTAGCACAAAGCTAACACGGCTGAATAAAAGAGAAATGAATAACAAATAAAGATAATATTTCACAGCTAAATGTAACAAAATTGCACAAAATAAGGGTTCATAAACAAGCTGTAATAAATATAAATATAAAAGTAAAGAAACAAACATGCAGATGATTTGGTACTATGGTTTGATTCTTCTTCTTCTTATTATTATTATTCTTATTATTATCATTATCACAAAAACAAAGTAATGAAAACCATCACCATTTTTATATGATTATTATTAGTAAAAAAATTACGTGCTTTCTAGGACTATTATTACTTCTGATACATATCAGAGGCCTTTGTATTTAGCAATCAACATAATAATAATGCTATATACCGTTAAAATGCAAATTACAAAATAAAAGCCTCCGCCGCGCGCTCTCTCGCTCTCTCTACACCCCCTTCACCCCTCCCTTCTTCTTGCATGCTCAGTCATCTTCCACGCGCTGAGCTCTTTAGCCATCTTGTTGAGTGGAAGAAAGCTGCTTCTACAGAAACTGGAGTGCACCAGAGAACCAGATACCCAGGCTCAAGAGCCAGCGCCAGAAACCACACGCATCCGGTCGCTCTCACAGCATCGGCCTCCTCCTCCACCGCCTCGCTCTCTTTCTCGACAGGCCTCCCTCCCGTCAGTCTGAGATAGCCCCCAGCCCGGGGAGCTCGAGGCCGAGCCGGGGTTGCGGTCTGGAGGCCGGCGGGGCGCTTCGGAAAAGGCTTCTCCGAGCGGGTTCGGAGGCGTCCGGGGAGCGCGGATCACTTCGACGCCGTTCGCGGGGGTTGTTTTGGATGTTTGTGGAGGTTTTGTGTCTCCGCGTTTCGGGAAAAGTCGGCTGAGTGCGCAAAACAGGCGGCGGCAGCAGCGAGGCGAGGCAAACGCGCCGCCCGCCTGGCGGCGCAATCCATCGCGCCTTGGCTTATCTTCATTGTAAAACCCATACCCATCCCACCATAGTCTAGATAATGTTTAGTTACTGCTGCAGTGAAAGCTTTGTATCCACTCACAACCCAGGCCTAGGGTGATGTTGAAGATTGCCTGACTATTTGCAAGAGCTGACTACTTGCTGACAGATAGATGTCCATCTGAAAGGTCCGGCACCCTGAGACTGAGGCTGCTGCTGCAGGTGGAGCTGAGAGGCTCACACCAGATGGCTGCAACACAGGCTTGACAGGACCCACCCAGAGATTTAATGGGTGCCTGCAGTCACCTGAGGGCCTGCCCAGGTGTGCCAGGCGGCCCAGGTGTGCCAGGCGTCCCAGGCGCACCAGTCCTCCTGCAGCTCTCGCTTCAGGCTCATCAAACTCGACCACGGCACCGGGGAGCCCTTCCGGAGGGGCAGGTGGACCTGCACGGAGTATTATGAGAGAGACCCAGACGTGGGCAGGACCCGTGACAGCATCAGGCACGCTGCCCCCGAGCAAGCGGCGGACCGAGACAGCGGCCTCGGGGCCACCGTAGGCTCCCTGCCTGCCCTGTCCAGCCAGGGGCCAGAGCTGGGCTCAGACTTGAGCGCACATGATCCAAAGCAGGCCGGTCCTCACAGCCTTGTCCCAACCGGCCACAACGGGGCGCATGTTCAGAAGTCGCCCGGGGCCGCGCCGATGCCCTATCAGGGCAGCAGCAGCAGCAGCAGGCGGCAGCGCCTCTGGTTCACCACCTGTCGAGCCAGCCCGGCCTTCTCGAGTATGGACATTTGCCTCATCCGGCTAGCCAAGGGCCGTCCCACGACCCCGCCGCAGGGCTCGGGGATCTGACGGGCATGACCGTTCCTCTGCCCGGGAGCCAGCCCTCTGTTCCTAACCTGATGCCCCAGCTCGGCATGATGAGCGCAGTTCCTCCTGGAGCGCTGGGGCAGTTCCCCCCGTCGAGCATAGTGGTCCCTCTGCAGAATCTCCAGAACCTGCCAGTCGTGCCCACGACCGGCGGCCCAGCCCTGATGCCTGCCAGTCTTGCCATGCCCAGCGCCAGCTCGTCCACGCAGCAAGCACAAGTGGCCCGCAACGGAGCTGCTGCCAGCATGGCGGCCATCGGCGGGTTCAGCCAGATGGAAGAGGGAAGGTCGGAGTGGAAATCGGACGTCTGGCCCAGATTCTCTGGTGCCCGAAAAGATCTGGCGTTTCCCGATCGCAGAGGACCTGTTCCCTGGCCAATCCGGGCGTGAACAGCCTGTTTGGAATAGCCATCCCTGTCGACGGGGATGATGACAGGTGAGAACCCACTCCAGTTCACACCGGCACCCTGTGCTGGACCAGCCTGACTGTCACACACGCATACTTTACACACTCACGTCTGTTAGTTTATGAGGACGAAGGACAGAGACGAGACCAGCGTGGGTTAAAGAATGCTTTTTAAAGTCGAGAGATCGATGCACAGATTGTTTTATGAGGGAAGTTTACAGATGTGGGGTTTAATCTCCATCGGGGACGCGGTCAGGCCCCGTGTCTTAATGGGGGTGAACTCCTGTGAACGCTGTAGGCCGCAGGAAGGAAGTTAACAGGTTGGCTCTTCTGGTTAGGGCCCGTTTTAGAAGAAAACCTTTCTTCATGTACAAATATAGACCTCGTCTTTCACTCGAGTTTCAGACGAGCGAATCCTTCTCGAAATGAATCAGAAACGACAGGAGTTTTAAAGCACGTCCTCTATTTAGTGTTTAGTTCCTTATTCGTCTAAATTTGGCCTGCTGTTTGACCCCGAGAGGTTTACCTCTGTCTCTTCACGCCTGTCTGTTTGAACCCTCTCTCTCTCTCTGTCTCTCTCTCTCTCTGTCTCTCTCTCTCTCTGTCTCTCTCTGTCTCTCTCTCTGTCTCTCTCTCTCTCTTCTCTCTCTCTCTCTCTCTCTCTCTCTGTCTCTCTCTCACACCTAATTTTCTCTGTTCACCTGTTCTTTCACACACTTCTCTCTATTTGCCTGCTTACTCATCTTTCTCTCACTCACTCTTCTGTCTCTCTCTCTGTCTGTCTCTCTCTCTCTCTCTGTCTGTCTTTCTTTCTCACACTCACTCACTGTCTGTCTGTCTTTCTCTCTCACACTCTCTCTCTGTCTGTCTTTCTTTCTGCCACCTCCCCTCTGTCTGTCTGCCCTCTCAATTTCTCTCTCTGTCTGTCTGCCTGTCTCTCTGTCTCTCTCTGCTCTCTCTCTCTGTCTGCCTGCCTGCCTGCCTGTCTGTCTGTCTGTCTTTCTTCACACTCTACCTACTCTCTCTCTGTCTTCTCTCTGTCTGCCCTCTCTGCCTCTCTCTCTGCCCTCTCTCTGCCTCTCTCTCGTCTCTTGCCCGTCTGTCTGCCTGTGCTCTGTCTGTCTGTCTCTCTGCCCGTCTTCTCTGTCTGTCTCTCTGTCTGTCTTCTGTCTGTCTCTGTCTGTCTCTGTCTGCCCTCTGCCCGTCTCTCTGTCTGTCTCTGCCTGTCTGTCTGTCTGTCCATCCATCCGTCTACCTGTCCGTCTGCCTCTGCCTGTCTTCTCTGTCTGCCCTCTCTGTCTGCCCTCTGCCCTCTCTGTCTCTGCCTCTCTCTCTGCCCTCTCTCTCTCTCTCTCTCTCTTTCCAGGGAAAGTGGATGTCTGTAAACGTGTTGTTTATCTCGACACCGAGGGGTACGGTGCAGTTTTGCAGGGCAGCTGAAAGGGCGGCGTGATGCCGACCCTCGAGGGCATTTCTGTGGCATGTGCTTCATGTCCAGAAACTCTTAAGGAGTCTCGCAAGACAAACAAACCTTTTTAAATAGTGTTTGTGGTCAACGCGCACCAGAAATAACCCCCAGCGCGCTATTATTTGATAGAAGGGACGAGTTTTTGTCGACACGGTTTCGGTTGAGAAGTGTTGCTGCCTTGCTTCCTCTCAAACGCTCGACTTTCGGTTCCTGAGTTGCACGTTTGCGCGCAATTCATCAACTCGGTTGGCAGGCTTCAAAGGAAATGGTGAAGTGGTCGGCGGCTTTGCGCCTACCTCTCAGCACGTGTGCAGCGAGTTGCGCGACATGAAAGGCCGCCAGGCGCTTTCTCCTCATGCAGAATCCTGCTTTGCCTGTTCCCCACTTCGCCAGGGGCCCTCGCCCAAGCGTCTTGCGTGATGTGGGGGTGGGCTGCCGAATTTCGCTCGAAACCTTTTTCTCGTATACGCCCGCCAACGCGAAGCCTTCGCTGATAGGGAGACGGCGGGGGCGGCTTCGATAGGCCGAGCCCGAGCCTATCGCCCAGCGAAGTGAGAGACCATCCCCTGAGCTCCCCGCCAAAGATAAGACCGCTAGGCCTCATGTTGCTGTGTTGTTTATGAGTAGCACACACACACACACACACACACACACCTCCTCTTTTAATGCAATAGTTTGGCAACACTTCACATGCAGTGTTTAACACTGTAACCCACATGCAGTCGGTTAGTCCAGACATGTTTAGCATCTTCATTTTGTTCCAGGAGCTAATTTAGCTACCAGTTTTTTGTATCACTGGACTAACGCGTACGCCACAGTCATCTGTCCGACGCCCAGGATAAATGACCTTTCTTTAGTTTCATCATCTGCGTCTGCTTTGTCCAAAAACGAAAGCTAAATACTACTTCTAAGGCCCCCACTTAGGTTTGTGTCCCAGAACAGTAGCAAGTGATCGTGTATGTAAATGAGCCCTGTTCTGATTGGCTGTTCTGCATCAGGCAGGTCCAAAATGTTCGACTGGTCTAAATCCTAAATCCTCTCCGGCTGAATGAGCCAAAATGTGCAAATGTGTGTGTTTTTTCTTTTTTTGAGACGAGGCGCTTCCTGTTCGCCTGTGTGGGATGTATGGATTGGGAAGTGAAAGTGTTTACATGCTGAATGAAGGTGTTATGTACTAAAGTCCCCCGTGATTTGGGCCCTGGAATGACTAGACCATGAGGAAAGTTTACCTGCAATGCTGTGCAAAAGTCTTGAACCTCTCACTTCATATTTTGCAGGAAATCACCTTGCTGGTGCAGAAATCTTTAGTTCCTGTCCATCTTTCTCAGATTGAGTCGATTAAATGACAAGCAGGAGCAAATACCAGTGCTCCAGGCTGCAAGGCCTGTAGGTTCTAGATAAAGAGGTTCAGCATCAGCTGCTACATCAGTGAAAATGAATCCTGATCATCTGGGAATCATCTGGCACTGTTCTTCATCGCTTCATGTCTGAAGTTGACGCTTGTTCTGCTTTGAAGGTTCAGATGTAGATCACTGTGTGGGATTAACCAACACAGAACTACTGCAAACTGCTTTGTGTGGCACAGAGACTGGACTGAACATGAGAGACAACAACACCTGTCCTTCAGGAAGATCTGAGAACTGCTCTGTGCACAGAGACTGACCAAATATGAGAGACAACAACACTGTCCTTCAGGAAGATCTGGAGAACTGCCTGAAAGCAGAGACTGGACTGAACATGAGACAACAACACTGTCCTTCAGGAAGATCTGGAGAACTGCTCAGGCACAGAGACTGACTGAACATGAAACAACAACACTGTCCTTCAGGAAGATCTGGGAGAACTGCTCAGGTACAGAGACTGGACTGAAAATGAGAGACAACAACACTGTCCTTCAGGAAGATCTGGAGAACTGTTCAGGTACAGAGACTGGACTGAAAATGAGAGACAACAAATAATTGTCCTTCAGGAAGATCTGGAGAACTGCTCAGGTACAGAGACTGACTGAACATGAGACAAATACACTGTCCTTCAGGAAGATTCAAGAACTGCCCAGGTACAGAGACTGGACTGAATATAGAGAGACAACAACACTGTCCTTCAGGAAGATCTGGAGAACTGTTCCTCACATTAAAGTTACGAGAGTCTTGAATTGAAGTATGAAGAAATGGAGATCAGGATATTGCAGGATAACTGCAGAAGAAGTGAGATTTGTCTAGACTGATCTGCGTTAGGTGTTAATCTGATTTTTCTTTCTCTTCAAAGCCTCTGAAGACATTCTGTCCCCTTTGAATGCCTGCGTTGTGTCCGTCCCCTCTGACAGGCAGTTGTTCCTGTGAGAGAAGTGCTGAGTGAGTCACCCCCCAAGACGACATTCCCAGTTTAGTAAAGAGGATAAAGTATGCCTTTCCTGGCTCATGGCCCTGTCGGAAAGGTATGGCAGAAATGCAGCACTCCTGGCAGCAGCGACGGGCCCAGATTGAACTCGCGAGTCACACTGCTGACAGTTAGCGTCCACAACTTTGATGCAAAAATAAAAATGTCTTGCTGCTTTTTGCATCAGTGTTGTTGTTTTTAAGGAGGGATGCGGAGAGTCGGGCACACTTTTCATTTCGGTGTACTCAAACAGTCAGACTTAAAAATGAAACCCACGTCATGTTGAATTTGACAGTTTTGAATGCAAGGACTTTGTTGATCTTGGGTCACGCTTCGATGTTTTAACTTCTTTAACTTTCAACGCCTTCACGTTGAATTTTTTTTTTTTTTTTTGGCTGCAACTTCCATATAAGGCTCTGTTCTTCGTCACTATGGAGAGTGATCGGTGTCGTTTACGTGGCAGGGCGCGTGCCGGAGGTTCTCTACGCGGGTGATTTTGGTGCCTGTAGATGTGAAGGAGGACTGGTCAGTATGGTAGAACGTCTCCGTAGGAGGACCGAGTCACTCCACCTTTATATACAGGTTTTATTGTCGCTGCATTTGAGATGTTTGGGCTCAAAAAGAACAAAACCGGACCGATAAGTTTCCTGCGGGTGAATTAGGTGGCTAGATGTTTGATTACACATGATTTCTTCATCTTTAGGGAAGAGATCTTCAGTTTCTTGATGCTTTTCACTTCTTTTCACTTTTCAAAGGTTGAGCTACGAATGAGTTGCTCATCTGGGCCCGTAAGGTTTAGCGGAAGTTTTAGTTTCATCTTAAGTGATCGCTTCACCTCAGCGTGCAGTAAATGTGACTTTATTATACGGAGCAGATTGTTTATTTGCACCTTGTGTGATTCATCAAATAATTCTTACCCTCCTAATATCGCTGAAAGTGATGCCAGACTGCTGGTTCAGCCCCACTGTCTGTCAGTCACAGCTTTATTCAAATTTCGGCCTCGTCAGATCCAATCTCGTCGGCCTGTTTGAGCATTTTTGCTTTTTTGCGATTTGGAATCGGTGGCTCGTTTCCTTCCAAATAATAATCGAAATATCTTGTCATTAAAATGTGATGTTTTTGTCACCATGAACGTACAACTAGATGGTTATCTCGGTTTCATTTCCTGGCTGTTTCTTTTGGGACTCTCAGCAAGTGTGTGCAGAAAGTGAGTTTATTCAGTTTTTCAGCACCGATCATGACAAAAACGAGTCTACGATCCACGCATTGAGAGCTGATCCGATACCGTCACTGGTTTCTCCCCCAGCAGGTGCTGGACCTGTGTAATGATGAGCATCTGTAGAGTTTTAGCCTGAGCTGGTGCTGAAGACCTACCTGGTGGTGAGAAGGTAAGTTTATCCTTTCCTGGTCTACCCAAAGTCCCTGGGAGAGGAAGGATAATTGTGTTAGACGGGTTTTTGCTCGGGAGTTCAGGCATTAATGGCTTTATTGATGCCTAAACGTTTCCCCGCTGAGGCTTCCGAATCCACCAGTTTGTGCAGATGAAAGAAATGGTTTCTTTGCGGCCTCTGGAATGTATAACTGTACAGAAATATTGCCCGTATGACCGGAATTAGTGTCCGAGTGTCATAAAGGATGTCGTCAGGCATTTTTAAAGGGTCTTTAGAACGAAGAGCTCCTTAAAAACATTTCTTTGTCCTCGAAAACAGTCATTTTCTTTTTCTTCGGTCACACTGTGAAAGCGGCCCGTCTTAATGATGAAAATGAAAGTGCAAAAAAATGTGTTTTTGTTTCCGTTATCGCTTAAAAGTTGCGTCTGAACTTCTATATATGGCTTACATCATTGTTTTAGTTCACAGGTTCGGTTCGATCACTTTTAAATGAGGAACGTCGGCAGGGAGAACAGAGGTCTTTGCATAGCGCTGATCAGATGACGCGAACTGTGAACAAGTACATCTGCAAACGCACTTCTGCACGTCTTAACACAATTACTGCTTATTTCCTGAAGTGGATACCAGTAGCAGACACACAACGAGGCCCGTGCTGAGATTTTGGCACGCTTGTGCTCGTCCGACGAGTTCAGTTCAGCAAGTGATTCGGAAATGTGCTATAAAACGTGTCGTTTGGAAGCTCGTTCTCTAAAGAGAGGGTTTTAACTCCGAAGATCAACAGCACACGTCTTTATTGGAGGTTTTTGCCTGAACATCGGCCGTAACGGCGCAGTGATGAAAGCGGCAGGTTTAATTTGTCCTCCTTGTGTGCTGGACTGCCCTGTCGAGGGGTTTGCAGGACAAGAGCTGTAAAGGTGGAAACTAAAAATAATTTTCTCCGATTTGACCTCAGTTTAGACTAAATCTGGATACAGGCTGGACTCTGAGAAAGATCTGAGGTTTAACGTGTCTGCAGTGAAAAGCTGCTGAGCTGTGCAGAAACGTTCACATGAACATGGGTCCGCGTTCCTTCAGAGTTTAGTGGGAATACTGGCTAATAGAGATGATTATTGATCACCTGTTGCTGCACAGATCTCTCTCTCTCTCTCTCTCTCTCTCTCTCTCTCTCTGCATTTGGCAACGATTCCTCTCTTTTTCGGTACAGGTTGTTCAGAAAAAAGACGGTGGTGTTTCCACGCTCTTACTCAGTAGAAAATAAAAGGCAAAAGAGATGCAAAAACCCTTCCTGCTTAACCTGAAACTGCCGGAAACCTTGGGGACCATGTTTGACATTTGGGTGTCAGCCGGGTCAGGACAAAAACTCTAGTCAACTCTGGACTGAGGGACAGGTTTGAGTTGATGTAATGTGATGCAGGTGTTACACGTTGCCCAAACCTGGTGGGTTTGTCCAAAATTTGTGTCTTAACATCTCCAAACGCTCACTCACTCAAGCCTCATCTCTTTTTTCTGTCCATCTTCTGAGACAAATGGCCTCTTTTGCACCCTGTGTCAAAATTTTGTTGGGTTGGTTTCCTGCAAAGGGATGAGCAGGATGTAGGTGACGTTGTCCTTTTTAACCCACTGAGCCAGCCATGTGGGATGGGACACCGACAGGGCGGGGGAGACAAAGCTAAATACGCTCCCTGGGTTTTGTGCCACTGCATGCCCTGCTGGGACAGAGGAGGATGCAGGCGAGGTTTTGGGGCCTACTTTGAGCTCCAGGGACGTTACAAATGAGAGACAGTCCAGCATAGGTTGTCCAACCTGACGTTCTGGTGCTGAGTTGCTCCTCAGGGGTGCAGGTCCTCCAGAGGACAGGTAGTGAAAGTTCAGGCTTTGACCTGCATTCAGGTTGACAGTTTAGGATTTATGTCCTTCAATGCTCCACAGTTCTCTTCTGTGGTGTGTGTGTGTGTGTGTGTGTGTGTTTACACAAGCAGAAAGGCTCCAAACATGTGATCTGCATAAATGTTGTACTTCCCAGTGAAAGGAAGCCTTCTGACATTTATTTTCATCCACTCGGGTCATCATTTTTCAGCGCTGTTTTTAAACGAGTGGAGAAACGGTAGAGAGACGGAGAAGTGCCTGTCTGGCGTTTACAGGGAAGTTTGTCCTCTTGTTCAGATCTTCTTCTTTCGGCTGCTCCCATCTAGGAGCCGCCAGGGCGGATCATCCGTCTCCATTTCTTCCTGTCTTCTGCATCTTCCCTCCTTCAAACCATCTACCTTGTTCTTCTCTTCTCCTTCTCATGTCTGATTCTCAACATCCTCCTCCCCAGTATAATCCTCGCCTTCCCTGGACACGCTCTGCGTGTATGACGCAGATCAGGAACATTTAAAGACCAAAGCTGGAGTCTGTCTAACCTAAATCTAATCTTTAATAAACACAGCGTCCAGCTTTCCGCTTTCTGTGTTTAGGGCTCGACTTTGAGTTTGAAGACACGTATCATCCGCGTTTGTCGGTTGCCAAAGCCTTCTCTGTCCATTACGCTTGCTTCTTTTGCAGTTTACTTTAGGTGACCACAGTTAATTTTGGACACATCCTGTTTTACGTCCCACTCGTCTGATATGCAGTTCTACGTGCGTTTTCGTGCAAAGATAAGATGGAACCTGTGAGCAAACCGGTCCAGTTTCGATATGAATGCAGGACTGTGAAGGTTTTTTTTATTAAAATTGGCACCCAGACCCGTTAAAGTTGACTTGGGAAACGATGCACCGTAACTTCCACGTTTTTCGGGGAGGGTCGCTTCAGAAAAGGTGCGCTGATCAATTCGCCCTGATCGTAGTATGAAATCGCGGTCTCTTTAGAGGACGCGGTGGTTATTTGCGCACAAAAATATCAACAAATGTTTATTCGCTCGTGGAGCCCCAGGTGAGTCCTCTGTGTTTTTAACGAGATGACCAATCAGACTCGGTTATTTTGGCCCGCTCTTGACGCTTGCAGACTCTGATTGGCCAAGAGGTGTAATTGGAGTTCGAGGAATTTATCTGTATTGTTCAGCCTCCGGTTTTGTGTGTTTAAATTACTTTTTAAACAATCTGGAGCAGTTCTCCAGATCTTCCTGAAGGACAGTGTTGCTGTCTCTCATGTTCAGTCCAGTCTCTGTACCTGAGCAGTTCTCCAGATCTTCCTGAAGGACAGTGTTGTTGTTCCATGTTCAAGCCCAGTCTGTACCTGAGCAGTTCTCCAGATCTTCTTCCTGAAGGACAGTGTTGTTGTTCTCATGTCTATCCAGTCTCTGTACCCAGAGCAGTTCTCCAGATCTTCCGAAGGACAGTGTTGTTCCCTCATGTTCAGTCCAGTCTCTGTACCTGAGCAGTTTGATAGTTCTGTGTTGGTTAATCCAATACAGTGACCCACTGCCTGAACCTTCAAGCAGAACAAAGCGCCCAACTTGAGACATACAGTGAAGAACTATAAAAGGGATGATTCCAGATGATCAGCTGATTCATTTACTGCTGATGCACTGAGTAGAACCCCTTTATCTAGAACCTTTTCAGACACTTTTCAGTGTGTTATACAACATTTATTCCATTTTTTTTTTCCATTTAACCCTTGATGTCAAAGATCAGGCAGAAAACAGTACTTTTGCACCAACAAGGTGATTCCCTAAAATATAAAGAAATGAGGGTTTTGCACACCACGTAATTGGAGTAAACTGTCGCACCATCACTGGTGCACGGGCCTAAAACACAACCAGAGGACTGTGCTCAACACTTCCTCCATCAGGAACACTGTGTTCCATGTTTTTAGTTTTCTAATGAGATCCGATAAGAGGAATTCTCCAAACAGTGGAAGTGCAGTAAGTGGATGCGATATATTTTGGTTCTGCAGCTTTGATCCGCGTAACGGCTGCGTAATCGGAGACCCTCTGTGTCTTTCGTCGCGATGCCGTGGACGGCCAGTGCTCTCCGAGCAGTGATTTACAACGTCCAAAAATAACCCGTCCTTTTAGAAACCGAGTGCTGGTGAGAGGCGACAGTGGTGTGGACCTGGAACCGTGCAGCCAAGGCGGCGTGTTCCAGGATCGAGGAAAAGCAGTGAAAAGGTCCAAGTTCAAACATTCACCCCTCCCACACACACACAGTACGTTCTGTATGTCCAGGTTCCGTAGCGTTCACCGTGTTGAATGCAGTTTTTTTAACCAGCTGGGGCCTGAAAACCTGCCCTTGCTTTTTTAAAGCGCCGGTACAGACTCCGTGTGTTTCTGGGGCTGGTGTTTGCACGGCAGCTCTGAAGAGGGAGTTTGCTGATCGTTTACACCATTTTTCTCACTCCAAGTGTAGTCGGACAGGATTGGTTAGTTTTGCGGAGGAGGCTTATTCCACAGATTGCACCCCCTGCTACTTTCTGCAAAGGCTCCTTTTGTAAACGTAAGGATTTATTTATTTATTTTTGTGTTGGGGAGGGCGCGAAGAAATGTAACATTGAATATTTATAATTGTGCCGCTGAGTATTGTCCCATTAAAGGGTCCATGTCATCACTTTCCTGCAACATAAACTACACATAAAACACATTTAAAGCCTTTTAAGTTTTACCACCCCGTGCCATTTGGACACGGACCTGCAAAAGCAGATCGATTTCAAATTGTAGTTTTTGTGATGTCACAGAATCGGCCTATTTGCTCGTCGCCTTGCTGAGCTGGCTGTGGTTTATCCCAGCCATTGCAGGAGATTGTAGCCTCGCCACTACATCGCAGCTCCCCTCGGATGTCCTGAAGCTTACCGATTTTGATTTGACGCTGCTGTAAGAACGTCACAGGCACCAACAGTTTGGAGCCACATTCTCTAAAACATGATGGTACTGGTTTTTCCACAGTGCCTGGACCTTTTTTAAAACCTGACAGGGTATCAAACACACCTTCAAGTGCTGTTAAATGTCTAAAGAAAAGACTAAAAGTGGACTCAAAAAAACCCCTGTGGGCAGCGCCACTTTATGCTCAGATCATCAGTTAAAAATAAATGGCGAATTTGGCAACTGCATGCCAGATTTTTCAGAGAAAGAGGAACGGTTCCAGTTTCTAGTGAAGCAACCTATGACGTTCCAGATTTATTCCAGAGAACTCAAAGTCAGTTTCGTTCATGTTAATGCTATTTTAACGTCGGCAGAACGTTATCTTTGTTCTCTGTGTGCTAAAACACGAGTTGCTATGGAGCCAGCGATGCTCAACATGATGTTTTTAAACGTCCTTACCCTAAAAATACCCCCTAAAGTCTTTGGGTAAAGTAACATAACCACAGCTTGTAGCTGCAGCAGATTATCGCCCTTTCTGCTCAGTCTGTCTCTCTTTACAACATAGCTTTACCTTTACATTACGCCCTTACCTTTACAGCATAGCTTTACATTACACCCTTACTCTTTGCTATTACGCTCATTTTACAGCATAGCTTTACATTACAATTTTTACATATAATTCTTTTGCCTTTTCTAAAAGGCTTTACATTATACCCTTACCTTTTCAGCATAGCTTTACATTATACCCTTTACGTTACGCCCTTACCTTTACAGCATAGCTTTACATTATACCCTTACCTTTACAGCATAGCTTTACATTATACCCTTTACATTACACCCTTACCTTTACATTACGCCCTTACCTTACAGTATAGCTTTACATTATACCTTTACATTATACCCTACTTTTCAGCATAGCTACATTATACCCTTTACATTATACCACTTTTTCAGCATAGCTTACACATACCTTTACATTACGCCTGCCTTTACAGCATAGCTTTACATTACACTTACTCTTACAGCATAGTTACATTATAGCCTCCTTTACATTAAGAATTCTTACTCATGATTACGCCTTACCTTTACAGCATAGTTACATATACTTACATTACACCTCACTCTTTACATTACGCCCTACCTTACAGCATATTAGCTTTTTGAGATTATACCTTACATTACACTCCTTACCTTACATTAGCCTACTTACCTTTACGGCATATAGCATTACACTTTTACATTACACTTTACCTTTACAGCATAGTTTACATTATACCTTTACATTACACCTACCTTTGGTTATATAGCTTTACATTATACCCTTTACATTACACCCTTACCTTTACAGCATAGCTTTACATTATACCCTTTACATTACACCCTTACCTTTTCAGCATAAAGCACATTATACCTTACATTACACTTTACCTTTACATTACACCCTTACCTTTACGGCATAGCTTTTACATTACACCCTTACCTTTACGGCATAGCTTTACATTAGACCCTTTACATTACACCCTTACCTTTACGGCATAGCTTTACATTACACCCTTACCTTTAAAGTGAAAGTGACAACCCTTGTCATTGCGAGGTCATGGCACAGCTTTACATTATACCCTTACCTTTACGGCATAGCTTTACATTACATCCTTACCTTTACAGCAGGGCTTTACATTACATCCTTACCTTTACAGCAGGGCTTTACATTATACCCTTACCTTTACAGCAGGGCTTTACATTACATCCTTACCTTTACAGCAGGGCTTTACATTACATCCTTACCTTTACAGCAGGGCTTTACATTACATCCTTACCTTTACAGCAGGGCTTTACATTACATCCTTACCTTTACAGTAGGGGCTTACATTACACTCCTTACTTACAGCAGGGTTTTACATTACACTCTTACCTTTACAGTATGGCTTTACATTATACCCTTTACATTATACCCTTACCTTTACGGCATAGCTTTACCTTATAGCCTTACCCTTACAGCACATCTCTACCATAAAAAGCCCAGCCTTACCTTTTGCCAATCCTACTCCTACAATATATATATGATTCTCATAACACACCTGTAGCTTTACAACCAGCCTTTCTAATTAAATATCGATTACTCTGGACTAATTAGTGTGTGTGTGTGTGTGTGTGTGTGTGTGGTTTCACTAGTCATGCAGGTCATAATTTAAGTACACCTGTGCACAATTATTGCCATTTAGAATTGTGTTAATCATTTAATCACAGCACAATGTGATGCCAGTTATACTTTGTGCTTGTTAGCATATATAACTATCAGCGAATGATTATGACTATTTTGCGCTCTAGTTGTCACTAATGTTTTATTGATGTGAACATATAAAACTGGCTCTGCGTTTTATAAGAGCAGTGAAAAGCTCGTTCACGATCATCTCGTCCCACGGTCCCAGAGCTCTCCAGACCACAGTGGATCCTGTGGCTGACGTGTTTGTCTTAATTCCTTCACCTCCTGTCCCCTTTTCCTGCTCTCTAACCTGTCTTCGTTTCTCTCTCTTCCGAACGGAAGCAGGAACCCTCCAATCGCTTTCTACCGCGCTTTCCAGCTCTGGCAGCAGGCTGCTGGCTGATAAGTCACAGCGATAGGCACAGTATAACCGTCCTGTGTGAAGCTTTGTGCTCGTGGTGTGCTGCATGGACCTCGCGGCATGGCATCGTGGCCGCTGTGTGATCAGGCCGCGCTCGGGCCACTCTATTTTTAACCGCTGTGATGCTTAGCAACACTAAGACTAAGATTTAACGGCACTTTCCCGCCACGCGGCTTGAGTTCATTAACACGCCGTGGTCGCTGAGCATCGCTTCCTGTTTTATAGCGTTCGTTTTCGTCTTTGTGTGTGTTCGATTGGAATTCCCTTTCTGATGTTTTGGGTTTTGAGCGGCCTGTTCGAGCATGGACACAGTAAGCTGCTCTGTCTGGGTTTCGCACCAGCACTGGCCCCGTCTGTTCAGTCAGTCGGTTTTTAAATGATGTCACATCCTCTTTGATTCTCAAAGTGACCCGACATGAACCCGACTCTTAGCGCGCTCCGCCAGCGCCGTATCTGCAGGAAGCGCTGCCTTTTCTGGCGTGATATCTGGTGAAAGCCTGTAGAAGAGCTTCAGGGACCAGATGGTGATGGCGACGTGCCGGTAGATCTCGGCGGTACGGCAACCTCTCAGTTGAGTTGAATCGTTGTTGGTTCTAGAAGTCTTTTCTAATCAGTTTGGCTTATTGAGGAGATGGAATGGAACTTTTGTAGCTGCAAATTGTCCAAAGATGCAAGGTTCTAGATAAAGGGGGCTCCACTCACATGCTCAGCAACAGCAGTAAACGAATCACCCGATCATCTGGAATCATCTGCAGCAGTTTCGTGATTTCGGCAGTGATTAAAAAAACGCTAAGCAGCTGCTGTCGGAGCAGAATCCGTCCTGCAGCGTGTGAAACCTGGTGTTCCTCCGGTTCTTTCTCCAAACCCATCAGAGGTTTCTCAAACAAATCGCATGAATATTTCTTTTCTTACATATTTATGTTTGAGAAATATAATCAGGGGATTAAAAAAAATGCTAAAAATGAAATGTCTTTCATCAACATTTGAGGTGGACGTGATGATGATGTAGGTGTCCACCTAAGGGCCGCCCCAAGTGGAAAGCTAAGAAGCGTATTCGAGAATTTCGCAGGTTTTTGTTGATCCTGTTGATGTTTCTGAAGGCACAGCCGGAAGAACCCCACGAGAGGCCCACGTGCCACCGTAATCGCCTCCAACCCAGCCTCATAAAGTCGAGGCTCGAGCGGTGAGGTTTGTGAAAGCTGAACCTGGAATAGTGAACGTTCTGTTATTTGCCCCGGGTCGTCTTCGCCTCCTCTAAGGCACCTGTCCTCTGTGGGGCTTTTCTTGGCACTTTGATGTGCAAATGTCGTGAGCTGGTCCTGATCCTCATGCTTTCTCCTGAACCCTGCCTACATCACCCGCCTCTCATTGTCCGGAAAGTGAGGATAACGGGGCTGAGGAGAAGGATCCTTTGTTTAGACTGGAAGCTCTACGAAGTGTGACTCAGAGAACTATGTACCTTCTGCTCAGGTTGTTTTCGATCCTTTTGGTTCAGGATCAACCCAGCCATGCTGACGTGAAGCAGCTCTTCCTCAACGTGACATAACATCAAAACAACCTGCTTCGTGTTGTGTAGTTCACCCATGTGTCTTTAGATCTGCTCTGAATCCACAAGACCTCTGAAGGTATTTTGGTCAGAAGACCTCTTTTCTTTGTAATTTGGGATGTGGATCCATGGATCCAATTAGTTTGTCCATCCCACAGACGGTCAGATTGGACTTTGGTGGCCTAAACTCATGGTCTGCAGCACGGTCACAATTAACGTCCACGTGGTTGCAGGACCCAAGGAGCATCACGCTGGTGTCTCTTCCCAGATAAGAACTTACACTGGCCGTCCACATGGAGGAAAAGAGAACGTGGTCCATCAACACTCGAGCTTCTTCCACCGCTCCATGGTCTTGTTCAGGTGTCCATAGGAAGAGCTGATCTGAGAACAGCACCTCTTGAACCTGAACACTTCTTTGATCTTTCATTCAGCTTTTTAGGTTTTGCTGTTCCTCCGCTCTCGCTCACCTGCAGCCTGAATACTGTTCCTCATCTGGGAGTCACTTTGCATAAAAGCATCTGCTGAACGAGTGAATGTAAACGACCTTCTTCATTTCTCAGCGCAGCAGCAAGGCTTCTGGTTTTGCTATCTTTTAAAGATCTGAAGGGGGGGAAAAGCTGTTGTGAAATCCTTCATAGAGCCCCTCTTCAGGCACCGGGGGTCCGTTCAGAGATGCAATTAACTCGCCCCTCCGACTGGAACAGCTAGCTCACTTTACTGCCGGAAAAAAGAGCCGAAAAACACTGGAAAGAGTGCGCTCCATCAGCCCGCGACTGGCATATGGATATTTATACATGCGTATGGCTTGCTTTCTTTTCATTTACGCCAGCAGAATGTGTCTCAGTAAGCAGCTGACCTCAAGAACCTGACCCCTAACGCCGTCATCGCAGTCCGGTCTTCTTTAAAGGGCCCGTGGTTCCACGGTTCACGGAGGTTCGCGTGTGGTGTTCATCAACTGCAAACGTGCCCTGAAGACGTGAATTAAATGAGCCTAAATGAAAAAGGAGATGAGTGTTGTGCTGGTGGTCTAGTGGTAGGACACGAGAGGTCGCCGGTTCGAATCCCACTTTCAGCACCGTTCCTGGCGCAAGACTTAACTTGAGTGTTCCCAGAGACTGTCCCCGTAATTAGGACATGGAAGTCGCCCTGGATAAGAGCGTCTGCTGCTCGATGGTTTTCCACTGGCACCCGGAGCGGCGCCGGGACGATAGCGGCAGCGCAAACCCAAAAAGAAACCCAAAAAGAAAGCGTGAGACCGTCCTTTAGTTGCTAGCATACCTCCCGGCCCCTTCGCAGGTCTCGGGTGGGGAACTTCGTCCACGACGTCTCTTCGGTTCGTGACTCCGGTCGCGCTCGGTTCCTGGTACCGGTGGAAAAGCCCTGTTTGTTTCCTTATGGGCCGAGAGAAGAGTCACAGCGTTGACCCAGTGAATCAAAGAGTGGAAAAACCAGGAAGAAAGCTTTTGTTCCAATTTTCACCATGTGTGGAAACATGCTGGAGGAGCAGCGATCGGAAGCTTCCTTACTTGTTGACCTGTGAGGTATAACTCAGAAAGGCGTCTTTCACCTGAAGTTCAGCTCCTTCAGCCTCTTCAGATCAAAAGCCTTCGCTGACTCTAAAGTGTCCCTGCGCTTGAGGATGGGCCAATGCTCCTCATAAACAGACTCATTGAGGAAGCTGATTCTGAAGGAACAGAACGCCCAGGTCCATCAGGTCGAACTTGTAAGCTTTCCCAGAGTCTTCTGTTAGTGATGTCTGGATCCGGAGGAGCCCGTCCTGGAATGATTTAGTACGTTTGAGCTTGAGGAGGTCTGACCTCCAGTAAATAAAAATAAATAAATAATCATTTGAAGAAATGATCACACACTCTGATCAGAATGCTGGTGAAATAAACCCCAGTTAGATATTTTCTTCAAATCGGTCCTCCCCAGTTTGGGGAGACACGAAGACGAACGAAATGTCCAGCAAGTTTGATGTCCTGTCACTCCGTTATGGTGAGACACCTCTCGGGTGTCCAACGTGAATGGAGACGGTGAAGAGAGAGGGGGGACGCTGCGCTGGGTTCATCGCCTCTGGGTTCTTCTCTGAGGGAACAACGGTAAGAACCGGGCGGAAACAACAGCGCTGGAAGGTTCTGGCGTTTGCATAAAGAACCTGGAGCTACTGTTCTTGTCACGTTGGTTCTTGTCAAAGGCATTAGAGTGATTGACATCGGACCTACTTTTTGGAAGACACACCCTTCTGTGGAAACACACCTTTGAGACCCCAGGAGTTAAAATGGGTCTCGGCTCCTGTCCTAGGACGTGTCCCCGCCGCTCTGGACTGGGGCTGTCTCGTTCAGCCCTTGTAACCCGATCCAACCTTTAGGTTTAATTTTGCCTTGAAGACCCCTAATCTTCATCTCGTTCAGACTGCAGGCTGGGCCACCTGGGACAGACTCCATGGTGTAAGGTAGCTGGTAACTGGTGAATGCTGAGATGTTCTCATCACCTCGTAGGTATTTCTGTTGAACTTATTTAAAAACGGATAAATACACTTATTACCATGCAGTGCTTTATTTGTGATCGCTTTCATTTGTGCCTTTAATTATTGGAAACCAAAAATGAGTCCGTCCAGGCCATGAGATTTATATCCTCATGTAAAGAACGCGTCTAATTTACGCTCTGACTTGCAAGTGGATTTACAGTTTACACTAACTTTACACTCCAAGAGGCATCTCCAACACAACCCGATATGAGGGAAACGATCAGCGTTGGGACTTCTCTCTTGCCGGCTTGTATCGGTTCGAGAAGCCCTCGCATGTTCTTCGAGGCTTTTGAAGGAATAAAGAGGAACATGTGCCGCTTTGAACATGGATGTTCACTCGCGCGGACGTCCCGCCGCACTAAACTGTGAGATTTGACTTGAGGGGTTTTTTCTTCCAAACTTTCAGATTTAAATCACAAAGTGGCGTATGAGCGCCACCGTTTTCGGGGTTCCCAGCAGGCGTTTGATAGAACCTGGTGATGGTTTTCTGCAGAGAGAGAGTTCCAGCTGGAGCCGACTCGTTCAAATCCGTGGCGGCGCCGAAAACAAACAAGGTAAAGACCCGAGGCCACGGGACCATTTCCTCCCCGAAGCATCTGTCCTTGCGCAATAAGGGCTCCTCCTTCTTTTGCAAGTTTTTGGCTGCTGTAGGAGTTACTCCTGCTTCACACACACACTCTCACACGCTCTCTCCCTCTCACACACACACACACCGTCCCGAGCCTGAGCAGCGATGTGCGGTGTGTAAGTGTCCTGTGTGTTTCCTTATTGTCCCGGACCCCAAGTGATGCTCCGTGATGCTGGGTCTCGTGCTGTAGGTAATTGTGGAAGCGGTGCTACCTATGCTGGGCTGCTGTTCTTCTGCGTTTTGGTGCTGAAACGGGAGGCGTGTTGTCCAGCGCGAGACCAGACGCCGAAGCTGCGTTCACGCCTGTGTTTCTCCGTTGGGGTGAAGCTTTGCTCAAATCTGCTCTTCTTTCTGTTTCAGTGCCTCTGGAGCCAGCGTGGTGGCCATCGATAATAAAATAGAACAAGCAATGGCGAGTTCCCCATTTCTATTTCCTGCCGTCGTTCAGAAAAGCTTTTACTGTTGGTTTCAGGGCCAGACGCTCACAGGCTGTTCCAAACACCAGACTTGGTGCAGCTTTTTACTTTTGTTTCTAATTAAACTGCGATTAAATACATTGTGTCTTTTCAGAAATGGCAGGGGTGGAGCGGGGGTGGAGCAGGGGTAGATCAGGGGTAAATCAGGTATGGAGGAGGGGTAGATCAGGTATGGAGCAGGGGTAGATCGGGTATGGAGGAGGGGTAGATCGGGTATGGAGGAGGGGTAGATCGGGTATGGAGGAGGGGTAGATCGGCATGGAGGAGGGGTAGATCGGGGGCAGCAATCAGGTATGAGGAGGGGCAGATCAGGTATGAGCGGGGTAGATCGGGTATGGAGGAGGGTAGGACGGCATGGAGGAGGGGGTGGATCAGGTATGGAGCAGGGTAGATCGGGTAGATCGGGTATGGAGCAGATCGGGCAGGAGGAGGGGTAGACTGGTATGGAGGAGGGGTAGATCGGCAGGAGGAGGGTAGATCGGGTAAGGGAGGAGGTAGGATCGGGTATGGAGGAGGTAGACTGGTATGGGAGCGGGGTAGATCGGTGCGGAGGAGGGGTAGATCGGGCATGAGGAGGGGTGGTGATCAGTATGGAGCAGGGGTAGATCGGGGTAGATCGGGTAAGGAGGAGGGGTAGATCGGGTATGGAGGAGGGGGCAGATCGCATGGAGGAGGATCGGGGCAGACTGGTATGAGGAGGGGGCAGACCGGGGCAGACCGGGTGCGGTGGAGGAGGGGTAGATCGGTATGGAGGAGGGTAGATCGTGGTATGGAGGAGGGTAGATCGGTACAGGGCGGGAGGGGTAGATCAAGGGAGGAGGGGTAGGACTGGCATGGAGGAGGGGTAGATCGGGCATGAGCGGGGTAGATCGTGGTATGTGAGGAGGTAGATCGGCATGGAGGAGGGGTAGGCATCAGGCATGGCAGGGGGTAGATCGGGGTGTAGATCGGTATGGAGGAGGGGTAGATCGGGTGGTGGAGTGAGGGGTAGATCGGGCATGGAGGAGGGGTGACTTGGATCGGTATGAGGAGGGTAGATCGGGGGTAGATCGGCATGGAGGAGGGGGTGCAGACTGGCATGGAGGGGAGGGGTAGATCGGTGGCGGAGGTGTAGATCGGGGTAGATCGGGTAAGGGAGGAGGGGGTAGATCAGGTAGATCGGCATGGAGGAGTGGGATCGGGTGGCGGAGGAGGGCAGGATCGGGGGTAGATCGGGTATGGAGCAGGGGTAGATCGGGGTAAAGATCGGGTATGGAGGAGGTAGATCGGGTATGGAGGAGGGGTAGATCGGGTATGGAGGAGGGGTAGATCGGCTATGGAGGAGGGGTAGATCGGGGGTAGATCGGGTATGGAGGAGGGGTAGATCGGGTATGGAGGAGGCAGATCGGGCATGGAGGAGGTAGATCGGGGTAGATCGGGTATGGAGGAGGGTAGATCGTAGAACATGTATGATATAAAGCATCAGGCCTCCTGTTTACCGTTTGTTTACTCTGCTTTCATTAGTTGTTCTTCTTGTGTTCGCACTAGTTTTAGTTACTTACAGCTGTTAGACTTTTAAACATAAGGGCTGAAACTTTACAGTCAAAACAGAACACAACATCACTCGGCCTGGCTTGGCTTTACTTGCTTGCATTACTGTACTTCACTCCTATTATTATTATTATTATTATTATTATTAAAACACCACAATTACTATCTTTCAGCTGCTCCTCATTAAATGTTCCCACAGTGGATCATGTGTCTTCGTCTTCCTGTCCACTGGCGTTTTCCTTTTCACACCTGCATGTCCTCTCACCACGCCCATAAACTCTTTGGTCTTCTCTCTTCCTCTTCCTGGCAGCTCCATCTTCAACATCCTCCCTGATATTTCTTCGTTTCTCCCTCGACACGCCCAGACCCAGAGCAAACTTCACTTTGTTCCAAACTTGAGCTGTCCTTCAATGTGGCTCGCCCCAAATCGTCCACCCTCGTCCCTCTCGACTCGCAAATCTCCACATCTTCAACTCCGATAGCTCCAGCTCCGCGTCCTGTCTTCATCACCGTTTCCAACCCATATGACACAGCTGGTCTCACTACTGTCTCGTAACTCTGCCACCTCAAGCACCGCTGAGAGCGATATTTCAGAATGATGGCCAAGATGCTGCATTTTGGTTCCATCATCCTTTCCTTTCACTCCAGCCTGAAGAACGTCAGCAGGTTCTGACGCCAGTAGTTTATAGGTCTGACTTCAGCCGGAGAGTTTTTCAGAATGCCTGCTGAATCGCATATCTGAGGGAACCCCAGCACGCTTCAGCCTCCCCAAAATATCTCATGAACTAAAACAAATCCAGCTGGTTGTCTATTTCTTCTTCTTCTTTTCTGGTCTCCTGTCCGTCTCAGGATGTGGAACGCTGAGTCTGAATTTAGTCTTTCTTTTTGAAAACAGACTGAAGAATTTATTTGTGTCTGAAATGACGTGAACAAAAAAAAACACTGGAAGCAAATAAAACAGCTTAACGTCTCATCTCGGGCAGTATGTTGATCTTCCTCGAGATACATTGGAGGAGGTTTTCATACTTTTGTTGCACTACTGGTTTCTAAACCAGTCAGAGAAGTGGGAGCTGTAATCACCGGTGATTAAAATGGACAAACGGAGCTTGTTAGAACAGTAGAACCCTGAATCCACCTCTTACTATCAAATCCTAAACGGGTCGCATCGCGAGAAACCAATGTGATCCAGTGTGAATTAAGACAGTCAAGATGAGAACTAAACTGGGCAGAAGTAAAGAGAGAAATCACTGACTGGGGTAAAACTGCAGATAGAACTCCCTGAACTCTCCTCCGGTCGGGTGCGAATGCTCTTTGGGGTTGTAAATAAAAAGTTTTAAATTTATTTGAAACTGCTGCTGTTTTAGTTTGAAAAGGGTTTCCTCTCGCAGGAACTGGAGCGCACGGGTGCTTTCTCCGCGCAGGATCTGGTGTGAAAAGCTATCTGATGTACGCCGCGGAGGAGGTGGAGGTTTCTGAAGGAGCAGACAAGGAACTGCAGAGGAACTCTGTTCTGAGCGAGAACGCCGTGCTGAAGAGCTCACAACAGCTTGCGCGCCTCTCTCAGCTTTCGGTCGCCGGCGCCCCCAGCAACCCCAACCCCGGCAGCACCCCCGCGCAGCCTCAGCCTCACTTCCAGCCCGAGATCAGCCAGTCCACCGGCGTCCCGCTGCAGCCCAGCTCACCTCCGCTTAGAGCTCCGCCCACATCGCCGCCGCCGCCACTGCTTATAACGGGGGGGGGGTTTAGCAGCACCATCTTAAAGGAGCACTCCACTATTTCAACATCGCGCCTAGTCGTCTCAGCACCAGAGCCGCTTCTCTTCTGAGCGAAGATGCTGAAAATGTTGGAAGGTCCCTTTAAGTGTAGTATTTAAAAAAAGATAAAGAGAGAACTAAAATAAACGTCTCGTTCGCCACCAGCTTGAGGAAAAAAAAATTTTGGGGAAAAAAAAAAAAGAGCTTCATCGCACGTCCGTGCTGTCGGCCTTCCCCGCGTCAGACGGGAGAGGAGAAAGAAGAGAGAAAAAGCGGAGGACGTTTGCCAGCGAAGGGGCGGAGCCTAATGATTAGAGAAGTGTTCTTTCTTTTTTCTTTAGTGTTTTTTTTTTTTTTTTTTTAGATAAAGAGAGAGAGAGAGAGAGAGAATCCAGCCATGAGAAGGGTTTATTTTTTAGCGTTGCTGTTTTCAAGCAAGAGTCTATTTTTCGGAGCCACCATTACTTAACTTTCACATTATATAAATATATAAATATATATATATATTTTTTTTGTCTTTTCGATTCACCAATTTGCATTGTACTGTTATTTATTAGAGGGCTATAGTCTAGATCCTGACAGGTTTAGAGAAGGAGCTCTTTATTATTTTTTTTTTTCTCCCTCTCTTATCCCAGCCCCGGGATTAGCCTCTTTCAATCTGACGAGGATGATGATGATGATGATGAGGATGTGATGAGGATGACGTGGACAGCACTGGTCACAGAATTAAGGAGAGATCTGACGAAGCGAAGTTCAAACATCACGGCAGTTGTACCTCTAAACTGAGAATGTGAAGAGTTTCGATCTGGGATGAATGTACATTTTTGTAAAGAGTGCGAAGCATGAACAGATGATCTTTTCTCCTTTGGGACGGTTTTTAAAACGAAAGGATGAAGAAAAGTTCACTTTTGTCGCCGATGCTTAATGGATCGGTGAAACCGGTGAATCGCCATTCTCGCCCTCCCCCTCCCCCGATGGTATTGTGCTTTCGTTTGTGTTTGTTTGTTTGTTTTCCAGGTTGGGGATTACAAAGCTGTGAAAATCGTTTCAACCTACTTTGTAACCAAAGATGCGAAGCAGTTTATCTCTTTATGCACATTTTTTTTTTTCTTTTTTTTTTTCCTTCACTTTTTTTTTGTCCTTGCTTTTTAGCATGTTCTATGATCTGTTTTTTTTTTTTTTTTTGTTTTGTTTTTGTTTTCGCTTGAATCCACTTTTCTTACCTCATATTTATTCGCACTCTTATTGTAAAGATAGAGGCTGTGAACAATGTAAGAAAAGAAAAAGGATGGGTGAAGAGACGTGAGGTATGGAGAGGAAGAGAGAGAGGGGGAAAAACGAAGTGCTTCTGCACATCCGCTGCAGGAAAAAATGAAGTACATGTTTTTGTTCATTTAAATGGTATAATTCCATATGCCAATAGTTTTGTTACATTTAAATTACTGCATTTAACAAATGCAATATTCAAATTCCAGATGTGCCGACACGCACTTCAGCTCCTTTCTCCAAACATCTGGAACCACACAGCTCTGATTAACACCAACAAAAACCCCATTTAGCACTTACAGCTGGGAGGGTGTTCCCACCGACCCCACAGGTGAAAGTGAAAGTGACTTTGAACATAGTGAACCACAACATCCTCTGTATTTAACACACACACACACACACACACACACACACAGAGCCCAGCACCTGGGGAGCAGGGATGGGGACAGCACCTTGCTCAAGGGAACCCCAGGGGCGCCTACTGGTCTGGCATTTAAACCCATGACCTGATCCTTAAACACCTAGACCAGAGTAACTGTTCATCCCTGTGTTCCTCAACTGCTGGCTGGCCAAACATACACTGGAAAACATGATTGTGAGTGCAGGTCCTCCATCACTCAGGTTCTCTCTCTCTTTGGGTGTGTAGGGTGGTCCTCCCTCTCCCCCATCACTCAGTAGAACTGTCCTCTTCTCTCTGGGTGTGTAGGGTGGTCCTCCCTCTCCCCATCACTCAGCAGAACTCGTTCCTCTCTGTGAATATAGTGGTCCTCCTCTCTCCCCATCACTCAGTAGAACTGTCCTCTCTCTCTCTGGGTGTGTAGGGTGGTCCTCCCTCCCCATCACCTCAGTATAACTGTCCTCTCTCTCTGAGTGTGTAGGGGCGGTCCTCCCTCTCCCCACACGCAGAACTGTCCTCTCTCTCTCTCTGGGTGTGTAGGGTGGTCCTCCCTCTCCCCCATCACTCAGTATTACTGTCCTCTCTGGGCGTGTAGGGTGGTTCTCCCTCTCCCCCATCACTCAGTAGAACTGTCCTCTCTCTCTGGGTGTGTAGGGTGGTCCTCCCTCTCCCCATCACTCAGTAGAACTGTCCTCTCTCTCTCTGGGTGTGTAGGGTGGTCCTCCCTTTCCCCATCACTCAGTAGAACTGTCCTCTCTCTCTCTCTCTCTGCGTGTAGTGTCCCCTTCCCATCACTCAGTAGAACTGTCCTCTCTCTCTGGGTGTGTAGGTGGTCCTCCCTCTCCCATCACTCAGTAGAACTGTCCTCTCTCTGGGAATATAGGTGTCCTCCCTCTCCCCATCACTCAGTAGAACGTGTCCTCTCTCTTCCTTCTCTGAATATAAAGTGGTCCTCCTTTCCCCATCACCAGTATAACTGTCTCTCTGGGTGTGTAGGTGGTCCTCCTCCCCATCACTCAGTATTACTGTCCTGGGCGGTAGGGTAGCCCCCTCCTCTCCTCCACTCAGTAGAACTGTCCTCTCTCTCTCTGGGTGTGTAGGGTGGTCCTCCTTCCTCCCCATCACTCAGTAGAACTGTCCTCTCTCTCTGGGTGTGTGTGGTCCCCTTTCTCCCCATCACCAGTAGAACTGTCCCTCTCTCTCTCTGGGTGTGTAGGGTGGTCCTCCCTCTCCCCCATCACTCAGTAGAACTGTCCTCTCTCTCTCTGGGTGTGTAGGGCGGTCCTCCCTCTCCCCCAGCACTCAGTAGAACTGTCCTAGGTGGGACAGTCTGGGTGGAGTGAACATGTCCCCGTGTCTGTGTGCGTTTCCTCCCACCATCCAAAGACCTTCATATCTGATGGACTGGAGATGATGAATTGTCTCTAAGCGTGGGTGTGTGTCTGTCTACCCTGTGAGGAACTGGCAACCTGTCCAGGGTGTGTCCCCGCCTTTCACCCAATGAGAGCTGGGATAGACTCCAGCGCCACCCGGGCCCTTGATCAGGTCCAGCAGCTCAGAAAATGATTCGGTCCTCGTCCACAGCAAAGGCTGAATTTTTGGAGATTTTCCAGAATAAATAACTGCCGAACGAGTCTGGGAGGTGAAATAAGGACTCATCCTGAAATGGGCTCGTCTGGTTCTCGTGGCCTAAATTAAGCTCCGAGCTCCTCGACTGGTTTTTGATACACCCCGTCTCACACGCCTGTCTCACTTAAACTCCATTTGTTTGGATGAGCGATCTTGTGCGCACAGCAAGGACAAAAGCTGCGGGCCGTTTTTACGAAAGCGTTGAGAAGGGTACAAGCAGAAGACGGCAAACTGTTTGTTTAAACTTTATAAAACAAACTTTAAAACACTTGACAAAAGAACAAAATCTCGTTTCAACAAAAATGTTTTAAGTTCAAAGCCTAAGCAGGTCCTTTCTTGAGTTATAAAAAGAAGAAACATGACCTCGACTAACGTGAAAGGTTGCTCAGGAAACACAAACACTTTATAGAGCCGAATACAAACGGGACGAAAAAAAATAACCGTTCGGAGCGTCCGTGTCTGATGGGTCTCTTCAGCTCGGAGAAATTCAACATAACGTCCGGCGTTGTCGTTCTGTCGCCCCGGGGGGCGGTAGCAGGTCAGTTTGCTGCTCTGCGATTGGGTCAAAAAGAAACGTCCTCAGCGAGTCTAGTCGGTCCTGGAGGGGACGCGTCTTTAGCCCACGGTGACGAAGCGTCCGCCTCTGGTGCTCTGCTTGGCGGTGGCGACGCGTTTGTCCTTCAGGATGCGGAATCGCTCGTTTAGGGTCATGGCCGTCTGGATTCAACAGAGAAACAAAAATAAACGTTACTCTTACGCACGACAGGAACTATAGCAGGATTCAGAGACCGTCCCTTGTAGGACACAGCTTAGGTAGGCGTGTCCTTTAGAGGTCGCGGAGGACTGACTTGGATGCGAACAAAGTGTTGATTGAGCCGGTCCGGTCCAAGGATATAGCCTTGATTCTGTTGCCTAGCAACCTCATCAGCTGTATCCAGTGCTGCTACCATTAACGACAAACCGACTACTCACTCGTACTCAACTTTAAAAAGACATTGTGTGTGTTTATGCAAACATTATAAACACTGTGAATCTTGGGAAACAGTTGGCTGACTGGGTCCCCCGTTTCCATGGAAACGGAGGCCGAGAAGGAGCCTTCTGATTAGGACGGCACTGTGACAAGTGGCCTTGGAAGGGCGAAAAGCATGTGGGGCCCCAGGTTGGGACGCCCCTCGTGGGCGGGAGGAGGTGAGCATGTCCAAAACTCCACTCCGCCCACGTCCTCTGTGGACGAGCCGAGACACTGAGGTGTGTAAAAACTCCCCCTGAAACTCTTATCGGTCCGTGTCGCTGCTGAGGACAGTCCAAAACCTGGACAACAGCAGGTGGGCTACAATCTACCTGTTTCCGATAAAGTGGCCACGGAGTGGATGCACGAGGTGGCCGTTTCTGATAAAGTGGCCAGTGCTTGGATGTGAACGTATGACGTAAACAGTTTAGTTTTCCTTTAAAGAGCAGCTGCTGCACCTGTTTTCCGACGCTGTTGATGTCGAACTGCAGGGCGACTCCTTTCGGCGTTTTCTTCTCCGTTTCCTCGGCGGTGGGCGGGGCGGACGCCATGGTGGGGGGGTGCAGAGACCACGAGTGTGCCGGCCTGCCAGGAAGACACATCCACACGTGAAAAATCACTCGGTTTCTTATCGACGACACACGGCTTTGATGAATCAACAAACGCAACTAAAAACGGGAAGTTGCTCGGATTGAAACGTCACAGAGCTAATTATGAATCATCTGCCTTTCGCTTTTGGGCCGTTTAAGTTCTGGAGCAGTTTATGAGAGTGCTGGATCAGGTGGACATACTCGGGCTGCGTTCTGGCAGCGGGGTTGTCTATAGACACTGTGAGGAGACCGCTGCTGGTCAGAGGAGTGCGCCACCTGGTGGACAGAGGGAAGAAATAAATACAGCCGTCACTGTTCAATACATGTAGGTATTCATCAGCTCATTTCCAGAGCGTCTCACTGGAGCTACTCTGGGATAAAGGTCTTGATCAGGGGCTCAGATGGTGCCGTCTCGAACCCACAACATCTGGATGAGAATACACTACCCCCATGTTACCACCACGCTCATTAAAGGACTTATGAACCGTTTCTCACCTCATTCCGAGATAATCTTTTGGGAAAAAACCCTTTCCAAACATGGAGATCATGTCTGCTAACTTTGGCAACATTAAATTAAAGTGCCCTACAGTCCAGTCCTGCGATTCATCTTCATTGAGCCACATTACACAGTTTTAATAAATCAGCCACACCCAAGCCTGCGCTCGAGACGGACGTTGGAAAAGCTGATGGCTTACGGTCGGGTTCTTTGCGTTCTCTGTGTGGATGGGGCTGGCGTCGTCTTCTGCACGTGAGCTTGGACCTGTCGGAACACAGAGTAAAACGGTTCAACAGTTCAGTCTTCTCTAGAGGTGGCCTCAACACTTCCTGCCCGAATGGCTACTTTCCTTTTGGGGTCCAGGCTTGGGCCGTGATGACATGCTAACAGTTAAGACCACCTGAAATACCGAAACCAGTCAGGAACCATCAAACAGCAAGAAGAAACCAACAGGACAGGCTCTGTACCTTCAGGCCTCTTCTGGACAGGAAGGTGGCCTGGCGCGCCTCCCTCTGGGACTCATGCACTGGAGGAGCATTCCTGCAGGGAACAGAAACATCATCAGGACAGAAAAAAAAAAAATAATAATAATAATAATAATATTTATCCACACAGTCTTTTATGCAAAGAGCCCAAAACATCATGCCTCAAACCATTAAAGGGTTTAATTTTCTAAATTTAAGTGACCAGTATTTCTGAATCTTCATCAACGTCATCTTTTCATTGTGAAGAACACGGATGATCTGGTTTCAGTAGCTCGGGGTGGAGATACTTGGCAGCACGTTAACAGTCAGTTCTTGGAATTGGTGCAGGAAAAATGTGTGGAAGGAACTGAGGGACTGGGTCAGAAGATCTCCAGCACAGCAGGTCTTGTGGACGTTCCTGGTATGCAGTGGTCAGTCCCAACCAGAAGCGCTCCAAGGAAGGAGAACCAGTGATTAGTCCATGGATCACTGGCCTGTCTGTTCCCACAGAAGATCATCTGCAGCAGAAACTGCTGGAAAAACTTTAACTTCATGTGGATCAGACTTACCTATTTTTTTTTCCCTTTTTTTTCGCAAACTAGTCACTGCTGCAAACGCCTTCTCTCTCATCGCAGGTGCGCGAGGCTGCTGGCGTCATGGCAACCAGTTCTAAAGCGAGCTTCATTAAACCGAGCGTTTATGAAGTCGTGATGGCGATGAAGATCTGATTCAACCCAAAACAAAGAAGTAAAAGAAGTGTGTGTACTTCAGACACTCACCACTTCCTGCGGAGCTGGAAGGGTCTGTGAGGTGGAGCGGTGTGTGTGTCGGGCTGTGTGTACGCCCACCTCCGGGCGGGCGTTTGAACCTGCTTGCGTTGGGCTTCACGCCGTACGGCGAACGGCCTCGCTCTCTGTGAACAACAGAATAAAGAGATTAATAAACGACAGATGACTTCCTCGAAAACCTTAACACTTATAAACAGACAGAACTGAAGGAGGAGGAGCCGTTCAATCAGTTTACTGAATAATAACCAGTATGTTTGACCAAAATGGGAAAAGAAACCAGCAAAAAAACGTTTACTTGGCACCGACAGTGACGTGTCTCCAGCTTAAAGACCAGAAAGACCCTCTAATGCAGGGGTGGGCAATTCCAGTCCACTCCTCCAGAGTTGAGTGAACTCCCTGCTTTAACACACCTGCAACAGCTCACCTGATCGTTGTCAAGTTTAGGGAGTGTGTTTAAGCAGGGAATTCACTCAACTCTGGAGGACACCGGCCCTCCAGGACCGGAGCTGCCACCCCTGCTCTAATGCATCCTGAACGTGGGGATTTATATTAACTGATTACTGAAGGACATCCCTGCTGTTGGGTACGACTGAGTTTGCTCAACCAATCACCAAAATATAAAGAATCTGAAAACTTTGTTTCGGTGGGAAAACGCTTGAAAATGAGAGCAATAATCTGCACCCTCGTCTGTGAAACATCTCCACTGTGCACACGTCTAATATGATATTTAATTCTTCGCCACTAGAGTGGGACCAGAGGAATCCGACTCTGCTGACCGGCCGCTGGTACCTGAGCGAACGCCGAGCGGTTGAGGGTCACTCTGCCCGGACCAGGACGGCTCAGCGTCCGTCTGTTTCGGGGCGTCCGGCTGAGCGCTGGCCGGTTGAGCGGACTGACGCCTTTCAGCAGAGCCGTTTTCTTCGCGGCCAGGCCGGTTACGATGCCCTGCCCGCGCCTCTTTCCCCCTGTGGTGGGCAGAAACTTCTTGCCCCGGGGTAGTTTACCCACACCTCCTAAAAATAAATAAATAGTAATTGCATGATGGCATCGTCATAATTCTACACATGACCACTCAAAGAGCAAATCTTGGGGCTTGACTCAGATTTCAGAACTTGTATTTGTTCCCAACAGCAACAACAACAAAAAAAAGAATCTCCCACATTTCCAAAATGTTCATATCGGTCCAAATTACAGCGTATATGTTGTCAGAAAGTGAACACGTTGAATGTTAACTAAAACATCCACAGAGAGTCGCACCCCGCCCCGCAGAAAAGAGACTGACCTCTCTGCAGGGCTGCTCCCGTCCGCCGGCCCTGGTTCAGGCGACCCCTCACGGACAGCTTGTGCTTCCTGAGCGCGGCCTTGTGGCTCTGGAACTGCTTCTGTTTCTTATTCAACCGGATGATGTCGTCTACGAGGGGAAAACAAAAAGGTTTTATCGTCGCTGTGTGTGTTCGAGCAACACGGACGGAAATTCTCATCTTGAATTTTGATCTTTAAAGGTTTGCAGAGCTGCAGATCCAGCCTGAAATGAAGGACATTAAGGGAAGAGGTGCTTCCGCAGAAAAGGCTTCTGGGAAGGTTTTACACAAGATGCTGCATGATGTTGGACTCAATTCAGATTCATCCTCCATCTCTCCAAAGAAAGGAGCTGTGCAAGATCATGTTTTCATCCGTCTTTGCGTTGTCTTCCTTCACTCGGTCCCCCTGCATGTCCTCTCTCAGCACGTCCATAAACCTCCTCTTTCCTGGCAGCTCCATCCTCAACATGCTTCTCCTGATATTCTCCTCGTCTCTCCTCTGGACACATCCAAACCAACCTGGTCTCACTTCTCTCATTTTGTCTCCAAATCAAACCACCTGAGCTGGCCCTCTAATATGCTCATCCCTAATCCTGTCCGTCCTCGTCCCTGCCGACACAAATCTCAGCATCTTTAGCTCTGACACCTCCTGCTGCTCCACTTTCACGCCCCTCTCCAACCCGTATATCATAGCTGGACTCACTACCATCCTGTAAACCTTCCCTTTCACTTTTGCTGGTACCAGTCTGTCAGAGATCAAGCTCTTCTTCACCCCTCCTTCACACTGGGCATGTTCACTCATTACAATGCTCGTCCCGATACTTTTGGACACACAAGGTTTCTCCACCTGGCCGGCCGGATCACCTGATGGAGGCTTGGCTGAGAGGAACTGACAACACAGAAATTACACCAATTATGTGCTAAAACTAAGACAGTTCATCGTTAAAGTCGTTTACCTTTGTAATAAAGGCGTCCTCTGTTAGAGCGTACACGTATAATCTGAGCAGAAGTTTATTTCGAATGAACTGAAAGGCTGCTCCACTTTAGCTTCCATGCTAAAGTCTGAATCGTTAACTCACCCAGAGACATGTCCACTTTGTCGGGTCCCTCCGCACTACGGCCCAAATTAAAGCTGGAATGATTCATCTTCGAGTCCTCTCGGCTGTAATAAGGAAAATGAAAACGGAAAGTCAAATTACAGCCAAAACCAGACAGCTAACTGCTAACAGCTAACCTCCCCGCGCTGTTCCGTTACTGAGCATGCGCCAAGTTATGATTTATGTGCGCCACTGCGCGTGGGCGGGGTTACGGCGGGACGTCATTGTTTTTATATTAAATTAATATCTTATTTTTAAATTATATAGTTATTAATTTATAATTAATTAGAATTGTATCATTGGAAAATAAAGTATGTAGTTTATCCTCATCTTAATAGTTTATTTTTTATAATTCTTGTGTATTGACAAAGAAACTATTGGACTTGTTTAATCGAAAACATTCCAATATTTGATGGACAGTTTTAATTAAAAATAACATAATTGTAATAAATAACATAGAGCTGAATACATATGTATATATTTTTTATTAATTTTAACTGAAATGTATAATGCATAGCAGAATGCAAATAACTAACTATATGTAACTTTATTTTGGTTAAATTAGAAGCTTTTGTTCTTTTTTATTATTGTATACATTCCAGAATTTGTTGAATAATTGTAAAAAAAAAACAGTTATATATTTATTATACATTGGAATATATAACTGTGGAAACTCTTTTATTTTATTAGTAAATATACTTTCCCTTCCCCCCCATCCCCCCCCCCCCCCCCCCATTACTTTTTGTTGAATATTTTCTTTATTGTGCAACTCTAATAAGATGAAAAAAACACCAGTCGCCAAAGCTACATCGTAAAAATGATCACTAAACAAGGTTAGAGCTTAAACAATAAATAAAAAGTTAATAAAAGTCCTCTAATAGAATAAATGTTGTTATTTTTTAGATAATAGACGCAAAAATTACATCAAACAAACACTAATATTTAATATAATTATATTTCTGAACTCTAATATGTCACTATTGTATTTATTTATAAATAAAAGTCCCCGCTAATGCGTTACAAAAGCACGTTATATATGCTTCACAAGCCCCGCCCTTCTGAATAGCGGTGGCCAATCAGAGCGCAGCTCCACAGCGTTACAAAATAATTGCCGCGCACGTGCGGGTGTCCGGTGCGTGAGGAGTGTTTTTCAAAACAGCTGCCGGAGCGCGCGCCGAGAAGAACAATAGAACGACTGATAAGATAATAATTAACCAAATAATATTCCACGCGGCGACCAGAGCGCGGCGAGCGGCGAGGTTCCCCCCCGTGATTGCAGCCGGTATGTCTGCGCGGAAAGCGGGGCTGAAGCGGAGTGCCGGGCCGGGACCGGCCGGCGGAGAGAAACGGAAACCGAGCGGAGGCCCGGACAGACCGGCGGGTTGGCTCGAGCTGCAGGTTTCCGAGCTGCGCGCTCAGAACGCCGCGTGCACGGTGAACACGAAGCGCGTGCGGTTCCTCTCCGAGACCCAGAAGGTCCGACAGGCCAGTGGACCCGTCCTGTACTGGATGGTCCGGGACCAGAGAGTCCAAGGTTGGTCCAAGTGCTAGTAATGCTGTGTGTGTGTGTTTGTGTGTGTTTGATCATTTGTTTGTGTGTGTTTGATCATTTGTTTGTGTGTGTTTGATCATTTGTTTGTGTGTGTGTGTGTGTGTGTTTGATCATTAGTGTGTGTGTGTGTATTTGATCATTAGTGTGTGTGTGTGTATTTGATCATTAGTGTGTGTGTGTGTGTATTTGATCATTAGTGTGTGTGTGTGTGTGTATTTGATCATTAGTGTGTGTGTGTGTGTGTATTTGATCATTAGTGTGTGTGTGTGTGTGTGTGTGTGTGATTGTGTGCGTGTCCTCTTCCTCTCCCCCGAACCTGTGTTCAGTCTCTGAGTGTGATGTGCTGCACATCTGCCCTCAGTTCTTCCACTGGATTGTTCCTGTCTCTGCCGTTCTGTCCGGATGTTGTAGCTGGACGTTAGTTCTGTCCTCTGTCTCTCAGATAACTGGGCCCTCATCCACGCGCAGCGATTGGCTCTGGCGGAGAAACTTCCCCTGCACGTCTGCGTCTGCGTGACGCCGCGGTATCTGGACGCAGCCTTTCGCCAGTACGTCTTCATGATCAGAGGACTGCAGGAGGTGTCCAAGGTAAAAGAATCATCCGTCCATCCTTTACGGGCGTCTCCCTGATCCTGGGGAGCAGTGATGGGGACTGTACCATAATCAGGGCAAACTGCTGGTCTGAGATTCAAACCCACAACCTTCCGATCCTGGGACCTAGTCCCTAAACACTACGCTGCCCCAGACAGTAGGTGAGACATGTCCTTAATTGTCCCCCACACAGGGATGCAAGAGTCTGGACATTGAGTTCCACCTCTTGCGGGGCGAGCCTGAGCTGACGCTGCCCGAGTTTGTGAGGAACTGGAACGTCGGCGCGGTGGTGACGGACTTTAACCCCCTCAGGCTGCCGCAGCAGTGGACGGAGAGCGTCAGAAAGGGACTCCCGGCTGACGTCCCCTTCATACAGGTCCCCACACCGCATTTACTCACGTTAGAAGACGAGGGTGTTTTGGCCGGTTCTGCCCTGCAGCGCTGTTTTAAAGTGTCTTTAAAGAACTGAGGAAGTGCAGCGTAGAGAGGCTCAGGATTCAAGAAGACGCGTTGTGTGTTCCGGGACGCGTCCAATCAAATTCCCCGCTCGAAACATTCAGCAGACACTCGCCACACGGCGCAAAAGTGCAGCAGAACCGTAAATACGGGCCAACAAACCACAACAAATACACTGTGTACAGTCAACACATGCTGTAAATAACGGATGTAACAAAAAGAAGTGAATAAGTGATCAAATCTTTTTTTTTTTTTTTTTTATTTAAGAATTTTTTTCATGATTTTTCAGATTTTTTTTTTTTTTCTTGCAAAATTTTTTTTTAACAAAAAATATAAGGGTTCAAGCTGGAGGTAATTTTTTTCGTCATCCCAATTTGTTTTTTTTTTTTTTTGTTTTTTTAATATTAATTTAAAAAAAGTGAGCGCATTTCTGAAAATCCATAAACATTGTGTAGAAATCTGAGTGGCAGGAAGCATTGTAAATGCCCTTTAAAAGCACATTAATGACAGAAATGATGATTCATATAATTTTAATGTAATAATTAATAATGTTGCGTTTCCTCTTTAACGAGGTGCCTCCTGTTCTGCTGGTGTTCAGGTCGACGCCCATAACGTGGTGCCCTGCTGGGAAGCGTCTCCAAAGCTGGAGTACGGCGCCAGAACCATCAGAGGGAAGATCACCAAACTCCTCCCAGAGTTCCTCACAGAGTTCCCGCCCGTGGACACGCACCCGCACTCCTCCACCAAGTCGGCCGAGGTAGGAAGGGACGTCCTCCTGAACCCCGTTTCTCCGGCTTTCGGCCTCGCGCTGACCTGAGCTGCCCCTCTAATATGCTCGTCCCTGATTCCGTGTCCGTCCTCGTCCCTCCGGACGCAAATCTCAGCATCTTTAACTTTGACGCCTCCAGCTCCATCGTCTTTCATCGCCGTCTCCAACCCGTCTAACGTAGTTGGTCTCACTCCTCTTCTTCTTTTTCTTTCGGCTGCTCCCGTTTAGGGGTCACCACAGCGGATCAACTGTCTCCATTTCTTCCTGTCTTTTGCATCTTCCTGCTTCAAACCGACCACCTGCACATCCTCTCTCACCACGTCCATAAACCTCCTCTTTGGTCTTCCTCTTCTCCTCTTTCCTGGCAGCTCCATCTTCAACATCCTCCTTCCAATATAATCATCGTCTCTCCTCTGCACATGTCCAAACCAACGCAACCTTGCTTCTCTAACTTTGTCTCCAAGACGTCTAACCTGATCTGTCCCTCTAATATACTCATTTCTAATCCTGTCCATCCTCGTCACACCCAACGAACATCTCAGCATCTTTAACTCTGACATCTCCAGCTCCGCCTCCTGCCTTTTCGTCAGTGCCACTGTCTCCAACCCATACAACATAGTTGGTCTCACTACTGTCCTGAAAACCTTTCCAGTGTGTGGACAATGAAACGGAAAAATAGATCTTTGAATCTAAAGAAATGAAAACTAGCCCTTTCCCCACTGGTAGCTCTAATGTGCTGAAGTCCAGGGTTACAGTCTCTTAGAGAACCTGAACCAATCAGAACCGATGGGTTCTCACCGTGTGTCCTCTGTTTCAGGCGGTGGACTGGGAGGAGGTGCTGAAGTCCCTGGTCGTGGACAGGACCGTGGGCGAGGTGGAGTGGGCGCGGCCGGGAACCGCAGCAGGGATGGCCATGCTGGAGTCCTTTATCCAGGAGCGTCTCCGCCTCTTCGCCACCGAGCGAAACAACCCCAACTCGCCGGCTCTCAGCCAGCTGTCGCCATGGTTACATGCCGGTAAGTTTCATCATGCTGCTTGATCCCGCGACCATTATATTTGACTGAGACGTACACGTGTGTGCAGTTTATGCTCGAGTGGCTTGGTCTCGGAACTAGTTCATCGGCTCTTGTTTTTTCTTGAATTGTAATTTGAAGCACATTTGATCAGAATTTATTGGGGGAGAGAACGAGAACAGCCAATGAAGAGGAAGGGTGTTGAGGGGCGGTTCTCCAGGCTGTTCGACCAGTGTTCGTCTCAGGATTGGCTCAGTGCTGAAAGCGCCGATACTGAAGTCTCTGCTTCCTCCCTCTGACCCCAGGTCAGCTGTCGGCTCAGCGGGTGGTGAAGGAGGTGCAGCGATGGGGGAAGAGCAAGGAGTCGGTCGCCTCCTTCACCGAGGAGCTGGTGGTGCGCAGAGAGCTGGCCGACAACTTCTGCTTCTACAACGCAAACTACGACAGCATCGCCGGTGAGCGTCACGGCCCACACGGGACGAGTCCTGGACACGGGACGAGAAGTGGAATCCCACTTTTGGGTTTTAATTTAGCAAAACACGTGAATTATTTACTCTCGTTACAGAACTTGGATGCGTAATCATGGATTTTGTGTTTTTGTACAAATTAAAAAAAAAAAAAAAAATCTACAAAAATAAGTACTCTAGTAGTTACTCAAAATAGGTACTTTAGTGCTTTTATTCAGTTAAGTAATCTCTACAGTCGCTCGATTATTTCGGCCTTGTTCAGTGCTTGGACTGTCCCCCTCCAGAGGACACGTTTAGGTTCTGAACTGTGTCCACCAGCGGGCTGGATCCATCGTAAAGAACCCTGAAAAGGCTGCTGCTGGCCTTTGAGTTCTTTATATGGATGGTTCTCGCGTGGTTCTCCTCACCTGTTTTAATGAGTGTAGCGTCCCTCCAGGCCCAGGACCGCAGCTCTAGAGCGTCCTCGGTGAGGAGTATGAAATCTGGGACACTTCTGTGGGTAACGCTGGCAAATAATTTGTCACAAATTTCTAGAAGCCCTAATAAAAATAAAAAAACCATTTGGCCTGAAAGTGAGCCTTTCTCTGCTAAAATCCCTGAGGATCAGGGGTTCCACTGTGTGGGGTCCAGGGCCGCTGTTCCCTCTGGCAACCAGCAGAGGACGCCGTTTCTGTTGTCTCGGGCTTCACGGGTGTGTTTCATTTCGCTACTGCTGTTTGGAATTTTTTTAGTTATTTTTTTCTTCACTGGATTCCCTCAAATTTCATTTTTGTTAAGTCCTTCTTCTTCTTCATCTTCATCTTCTTCTTCATATTTTAGCTTTAGTTGTGAAATCCTGTGAAATCTTCTGGTCCTGTCCTTCCAACCATGATGGCTCCTGAACTTTGTCTATAGATAGTGGACAAAGTGGCAGATCTTCTCACATGTTATGAAAGACCATTAAATAGTCAACACAACGTCGTACTCTGTCCTCAGGTGCGTATGACTGGGCCCGGAAGACGCTGAAAGATCACGCTAAGGATAAGCGGCCTTACCTGTACACCAAGGAACAGCTGGAAAATGGCAAGACTCATGATCAGCTCTGGAATGCTGCTCAGGTGCACCAATAACGTCCTCTTCTTTCACTACACTGGCCACTTTATCAGAAACACCACCCCGCGCTTCCGCTCGGTGGCCACTTTATCAGAAACACCACCCTGCGCTTCCGCTCGGTGGCCATGTTCTAATAAAGTTTTATTAAATGCTTCTGGGCAGCGGTGGCCTAGTGGTGAGGGAGTTGCCCCTGATTTGAAGATTGTGGGTTCGATTCCCTCACCAGTAGGTTGTCCTGAGGTACCCTTGAGCAAGCTACCGTCCCCATCACTGCTACCCGGGTGCTTTCAATGGCTGCCCCCTGCTGCACGGTGTTTGAGTGCATGGGTTAAATGAGGAGGTCCAATTTCATTGTGCTGTGACCTCGCAATGACGAGGGTTGTCACTTTCACTTTCATTACTGTCTGCTGTGTGATTGTGTATAGAGGCAGCTGCTGTTGGAGGGGAAGACACACGGGTTCCTGAGGATGTACTGGGCCAAGAAGATTCTGGAGTGGACGTCGTCCCCTGAGGAGGCCCTGTCCATCGCGATTTACCTGAACGACCACTACTCACTGGACGGCTGCGACCCCAACGGATACGTAGGTGAGAGACAGCAGCGCAGGTCCCCGTCTCTATTAACCAATCAGCTCCACCGACCAGTAAGCTGGACCACGTAGTTTATTTATGCCGTCACTAAATATTTTGGACCACAAAGACGCCACTTCGGTGGTGTAGTGTTGAAGGACGCGGCCCCAGGATCGGCAGGTTATGGGTTTGATTCCCGGACAAGTAGGTTGTACTAGAGGAAGGTACCATGCCCAGTACTGTTCCCCAGGTGCTGGATATGTCTGCCCCCTACTGAACGGTGTGTGTGGGTTTAACACAGAGGATGTGTTTGGTTGTGGTTCGCTGTGTTGGTGATGATGATCACTTTCACTTTCGTTTTGATTTGTTAAAATGAGAAATGGCTGCTAAATTAATTGGATGTGTTTTCATTGGCTGAGAGCCACTTCAAAGGGTTAAACGCTCCAGCCGTGTTGGATCGGGCAGCACTAACATTCCAGAAGTTTCTCCTTTTTCACTTTCTTCTCTTTTCTCAGGATGCATGTGGTCCATCTGCGGGATCCATGACCAGGGCTGGGCTGAAAGGCCCGTTTTCGGGAAAGTGCGCTACATGAACTACGCCGGCTGCAAGCGCAAGTTCGACGTGGCCCAGTTTGAGAGGAAGTACGCCGTCAAAAGCGGCTGAGAGTGGGTGGCCAGCGTCCGGCCGACAGCTGCAAACAACCCCTCTTCATCTCCGGCTCTCTCGCGTTTCTCTCCCCTCAGTCGTGCGGAACTGAGGCGGGACGTAATCGGTTTTGGTGCTCTTCTCTCTAACCGGGCTCTAAAAGTTTTAATGCTGCATCAGGAAAAACCTTTTTTCTTCTTAGGCTGAAAACAAAGGCCCTAAACGAAGTTGTGTTTTTTTTTTTTTTTTTGCCTTAATTTGTCCGTGTGAGGAAAATGAGATGTTTGTTCTACTTTTTTACAAATACATTTTCGACTTCATACTAGAACCTCCCTTCTGTGTCTTGATTTGGTGAGAACTGCAGGGAGATTTGGGTCCAAAGGGCTTTGAAACATGATGGAAATGAAACTTCTTGACATGATTAAATAAACGCCTTTCTTTTTGCTTTCTTCATGCTGGCCAGAATCAGATTATGACTGAGGCAAATGTGCTTCGTTTTAGAGTCTTTATAGATTTTTAATCAAGGCTGGCAATAGTGTTTACACGTTAATCAGTTCAGTCTTGATCCACACTTGAATTCTTCACACTTTGCCTCCAGACCAAGATTTTAACATCTTGAGGAGCAGTTCTCCAGATCTTCCTGAAGGACAGCGACGTTGTCCCACAGTCCAGGACCGTGACGCTACAGAGGCAGCGACATTTCCATCCACATTATCCAAAAAACAGATCCATCTTTCCAGCTGGTCTGTTTAGTCACGGGCCTTTTCTCTTCGCTCACTTCAAAGACTTGACTTGCAGCTCACACACTTCACGAGTGGGTGTTGAGCGGAGTGTCATTCAGGTTCTGTTCTTCATCTTGGAGTGACGCCATTTATGGAAGCACTGAACGGAGGTGACCTTTTTTATCAGGCCTGTAAAAATTACCTGCCCAATGTGTAGTGAAAGTGAAGTGAAAGTGACTACCCTCGTCATTGTGAAACGCAGCACAACACAACGTTTCACCCATACACACACGTGCAGCGGGGGCAGCTATCGAAAGCGCCCGGGGAGCAGTGACCGGGATGGTACCTTGCTCAAAGGTACCTCAGGGCAACCTACTGGGGAGGGAATCGAACCCACAATCTTCCGATCCGGGAAGCTGCAGGTGTCCGAGATGAAGATGATGAGATTTGCGTCAGGAGGGACGATAGGATTAGGAAGGAGTATTTCTGAGGGACAGCTCCTGTTGGACGGTTGGAGACTGCGTTGGTTCGGACGTGTCCAGAGGAGAGATGAGGAGTATATCAGGAGGAGGATGTTGAAGATGGAGCTGCCAGGAAAGAAGAGAAGAGGAAGGACAAAGAGGAGGTTTATGGATGTGGTGAGAGAGACAGATGCAGAGGACAGGAAGACCTGGAGACCGATGATCTGTTGGGGCAACTCCTAAACTGGAGCAGTCAGAAGAAGAAGTTAATTAATCATCATTAATCATCATTCAATCATCTAATTCAGATGATTGAATGATGTTGGTGACACTTGCTGGAAATCTGTTGCTCATGTCTCAAAGTTAAGAAAGAAGCCCAACCACCTAATGTCTGAATCAGACGAAACGTGGGTATTTTTTTATTTATGACGATGAATAACGACAGTGATTATTAAATCTTTAAAATCATATTTACAACAACCCACAATGGATGTGCTGAAGTTCTGCGTTGATCAGAAGTGAAACTGAATAGCCATGTTAATGTTCTTAATCCGTCTGTTGCATAAAATAACATACAAGCAGTTGCGTCTCTGAACACTTACAGCTACAGTCAGAACAAAACCTCAGATCTCCAAAATAGCAGCTTTACAGGAAAGGAAAAACCTTAAAATACAGTCTCCTGTCTCTCTGTTCGGTGTGAAAGTGAGACAGTAGTTCAGTGATTTGTGTACAAACACATGTAACTCAGGTCTAAACACAAAGGGAGTTTAAAGCTGGTTAGAATTAAAGTCAGTATTCACCACCACCACCGTTATTCTCCAGCACAGCCTCAACTCTCTTACATCAGCTCTTTTCTTTAACTCACCTTTAGGAACACTTCTCCAGGCTTCTTGAAGGACGTTCCAATGTTCTTTGGACGTCGCTGCTTTTGTTTGCTCAGGTAGAGGGACGGTACTGAAGAAAACTTCAGGAAGCCTGGAGAACTGTCCCTCAACAACACAAATGCAAGGAAGTCTTTGGAAGCAAGACATGAAGATATGAAGGGTGACTTTAGACTTCTACCTGCATACATACATAGAAATCATATCTAAACACCGTTATAATGAAGCTTTAAGGAGTTTCTAGTAAAGTGAGTGGAAGCACAAGGTAGGTGTTTCTAAAAAACTAGCCAACGAACAGAAGAAAGAGGTTAAATCCAGAGAAGAGGTGGGAACATTTTAATAAACTATACACAGGTGAGCAGGATAACAGGCTGGAGTAAGATGGGAGACTGGCGTACAATGAATTAGTCCTTCAACCGTGCATAAATTCATCCGATAATTTCAATCATTTTGAACATTTCTATTCCTTTTTAAGAAGCGTGCTCAGTACACTGTGGATGTTGGATGTTGAGAAAAATTCAACCAAATAAATAAGACGATTCACAGTCAGGATCGTCGAGGAGGTCTGCAGCTCTGGGAAGCAAACCCTGCTAAGCTCTATCCTTGTGTGTCTTGAGAGACGGCGGTATTGTGGGGAGTTTTCTCGAAGACCGTGCTGCGCTGGGTCACCTGAGTGACGCTCGACTGATTACTTGTCCCTCGGCAGGCGACCTCCCGGAACATGTCCCTGAAGCGGGAGGACATGAGGTTGTAGAGGATGGGGTTCACAACAGAGCTCAGGTAGAAGAAGATGCCGGAGGCCAGGTGGACGAACTCGAAGACTCGTTGCCGCTCCTCGGTCCAGACGTCGATGTAGCTCCACATGACGCGGTCAATATGAAACGGTGCCCAGCAAATCCCAAACACGATCACCAGCACAACTGGAGAAAAGCACAGCATTTACAAAATCTCCTTAGAAATAAAGCTTCTTTGTATGAGATGGCAGAAGAACAACTTTTGGTACCCTAAAGCATTGACTCTCAGAAATGGGGTCCACAGGAAGCCCTAGGTGCTCCACTACTTTTCTGTACACTCTTAAAAATAAAGGTTCCAGTAACATTTCTTGACATAATGTCATAGGAAAAATGTTTGGTTTCATAAAGAACCTTCCAAGAAGGTTGGATATGAAGTATGAAGAGCCTTTCAAATAATAAAACAAAGCCGTTTTACGGATAAACTTCTGTACCATTAAAAGCATTGTCCAAATGTATTATGTTGAGGTACTTTAAAAAGGTTTTTCTCTCTTGTATGTCTTACAACCACCCAGGATGTTCTACAATATCAATCTTCTCCCATGCACTTCTAATCTTAAGTTCACTAACTTGATCCAACATCCAAATCAAAGAACTGAAGAGAATCATTTGGGAGATCAAGTGTGATTACTAGAGCTAAACTGTGGAGGAAGGGAACTATCACAAGCTATAGATCAACTGATGGGCTCCAACAGAGCTCTTCAAAACCAGACCTGGGGGATCAGAGTCCTATACACTTGGCTCTTGTATGCAGATACCCCTGATGGTCATCATTACCTAGATCCAGCATTAAAATGTGCTTTGAGCTAAAATCTCCAGGACCAAAATTGTGCAACCCAGATCTAATGGTTCACCAGCAAGGTGATTTCTAAAGGATGAAGATGTACAGTCAATGATGGATTCCTCACCAACAAGACCCTTCCAACTCACCTAGCATTTTGGTCACTTGCCGGTGCCGGGCTCTCTGCCGGATAGTTTGTTTCATGTAAATCCTGGTCTGCCCTGGCCAAGCCTTGGCCTTCACTGTCAGCCTCTCACGTCTCAGTTGCAGTCCAATAAGCAGATAGAGCAGAGTGATGGTCAGCATGGGCAGCAAGAAGAAGAGCAGTGCTGTCACCTGCACCAGCAGGTTGTAGATCCAGGCGGGTCTGACCAGGCCGCACACGGCCGACTCTGGGAAGTTTCTTCCAAATCGAGGTGGGAGCACCAGGACTCCATGAAGACTGGTGTTGGGTAGGGCGCAGAGGAACGATGCCAACCAGAGAGCAAAGATCACCCGCCTGGCATGGGCCCTTGTGACCACATGCTTAGCACGAAGCGGGTGAACTACAGCCACGTAGCGTTCAGCACTCAGGCATGTGACGTTCAGCACAGAGGCCAGGCACACAGTCTCAAAGAGGCATGTCTTGAAGTAGCAACCTCCAGGTCCCAGCAAGAAAGGGTAATTGGACCAGAGCTCATAGAGTTCCAATGGAAGTCCCAGAAGCAGGACCAGCAGGTCGGAGATGGCTAGGCTGAACAGGTAGTAGTTGGTGGGCGTTCGCATGACCTGGTGGCGAGCGATAATGATGCATGTTAGCCCATTACCCACCACCCCAACCAAGAAGATCAGCAGGTAGATGATGCACATGGGCAAGAAGAGCGGTGAACGCTGGTGACCCAGGTGCTTTACCAGGTACTCGGTGCGACTCGAGCAAAGGTCTGGAAGGTCTTCCGAGCTCACGTTCCACATGATGCACTCTCCAGCCTTGGGGCACCATGATGGGTCAGGGATGATGTATTTGTTTTCTGGCAATGAGCAGTTGAGTGGAAGCATGGTTTGGGGATGGAAAGACACCTGTGGAAGATACCATCTTTCAATCAATCATGTTTTGATATAAAAATGAGAAAAAGTATGTGGACAACTATCTAACTAAGACCAGGTATGAGTTTTACTGTACGTTTTTTTACAGTTGAATGGACATCAGCCAGTTAATTAGAAACACATCAGAGAAAATGTGCTTCTTTAATAGCTCCAAGGTGGTGGGGTTGCTGGAGCCTATAAAAGGACTCACAGGTGGAGACCTCTCACACAGGACACTACAGCACTGGACAAAAGTCTTGAGCCACCCATAATTTTTTCATTTGCTGCCAGACATTCTTGTTTTTAATGTGTTGTTGAAGAGCAGTTCTCCAGATCTTCCTGAAGGACTGTATTGTTGTCTCTCATGTTCAGTCCAGTCTCTGTACCTGAGCAGTTCTCCAGATCTTCCTGAAGGACAGTGTTGTTGTCTCTCATGTTCAGTCCAGTCTCTGTTGCTAGCCCCAGCTGTGCCCTAAGTGATGTTTGTTGGTGCGGCTCAGTTTTACTAGAAGGTTCGCTGACAGCGTTGAAACTGCACCACGTCATTGCAAAGCAGAGGCCATGATTTAAGGCATGTATTGACCTCTAAGTAAACAGGCTCTCAGGAGTTCATCATTCTTTCATGGCCAAGCACGGTGGAAATAAACATGAATCCGTGGCATCAGGCCCGTGTTTATGTTAGCAGCACTTGTGCGCCCAGGCCTCTGGGCTGGTGTACGGTATCGTGTGATTACTGAATGCCCAGCTGGCTCTGCTGGGAAGCCGAGAATGTTCTCCTCCTAAAAACATCAAAGCCAAAATTCACGCTAAGGATTTAAACACCTTTTACTCTTGCTCTTGCCCTGTTTCAGAACTGTGAGATCAAATAAATATCAGGGTTAAAAACTTAAACACCACTTGATCGTTACTCTCACGCCGTTACTCTCATTGTCTCTAAGCGACAGATCCAGCCGACTCTTTTCCATTAATGACTCGGACTCTCTCTGGACCGTGTTCTGTCCTGGGCCGGAAGCTAAATCTCACCAAAACGAGTGGACATTTAAACGGTAAACCCAGCAGGTTACGAGTGTTTATTCCTCCCATTAAACCAAACACTAAACCCAGTGGATGAGGGTGCTGGAAGATAAACAGGTAAGTAAATAAAATAAATTTAAAAAAAAGTTTTTGTTTTTTACAGTAACAGGTTTACAGGTTTTGCTCAGAAGAATAGTAGCGTTACTGCTACTGAGAGCTGATTGGTTGGCATTATTGGCACTGACAGCTGATAGGTTAACACTATTGCTACCAAGAGCTCATTGGTTGGGATTACTGGCATTGCAAGCTGATTGATCCCTGACTGAGTGGCATTATTCATTGTTCATTGGCTGGCATTACTGCTACTGAGAGCTGATTGGTTGGACTAAAGCAGCGTGGTCACAAAAAACAGTGATCTGAAAAAAGATAATAAAAGGAGCCATCCATCTTTCTGGTAAAGCCATGGCTATTAAACACGCCTTTGTTGAGGAAATGCCTGAAAATAAGATGACTTTATGACAAACTGTTTAACCTTAACATGGATTTCAGTTCTTCGTTTAAAGAACGAGGGATTCGGCTCGTCTGAGGGGAAACTACTGCCTTTCATATGAAAATTACACATTTTATCAGTTCTTTACCCCGTTCCCGGTCTGCAGCCATACCCCAGCCAAGGAGGTGTTTCTGAAGAACAGAATCTTTAGAGACGGGTGTTTTAGAAAAACACTAATGTTAAACATAAATGCGTAAAAATACAGATTAATACAGTCGGTAGTGATTAAATGTTCTCCTGATGGATGGAAGTGAACAGTTTACTGTGTGACTGAGCATCGAGGAGAAATCTGGAACAAAAACCTGATCTTAAAACCAGATCAAAAGATAAAAACGACTTTTTACTGAGATGATCTCTATTTGAGTTTATTCATTGGAATAAATAAAAGCAAGGTTAGATGAATATTCTCATTTGAAATGGTAAATTATGAATGTTCCTGATGTGAATCTGGTGACTCCTACAGTACTGAAGCTGATCACCACCACATACCTGCAGAGAGAGGCTCAGCTGGAGGTCAGGAGTTCAGCCTGCAGGTGGTGGTCAGTGTCCTCCAGCATCATCCACAACACCTCCAGATGATTCATCCTCCAGTTCTCTTCTCCCCTCTCCTCTCCTCTCCTCTTCTCTTCTCTTCTCTTCTCTTCTCTTCTCTTCTCTTCTCTTCTCTTCTCTTCTCTTCTCTTCTTTCAGACAGTGAAGCTGTTTAAGAAACTGTGTAATCTTCATTTAGTCTCTCTCTCTCTCTCTCTTTCCCTCCCTCTCTCTTTCTCTTCATTGTAAAAGACATTGCATTCCTTTTGTGTTACTTCCCATTCTCGCTCTCCTCCCCTTCTCATTCTTTCTCTCCCATCATCCTCTCTCTCTCTCTCCCACTCTCTCTCTGTGTCTCTCTCTCTCTGTCTCTCTCTCTCTCTCTCTCCCCCTTCTCGCGCACTCTTCTCTATGATAAATTCCTGTTGAGACTGATCTCTGGATCACAGGAATAAGTCAGAGGTCAAAGGTCAGCGGCTCCATTCCGTCGGCTGGACCGTTTGACATGAGTAGCAGTACATGTGGTTTCTCTAAACAGTTCTACATATCTGTCTGCAATATTATAAATAGGCTGCAATTCCTTCAGGACGCTGGTAGAACAGGACTTTAGGTTCCACTGTGGTAAGAAACCTGAAAGTTCTTAAAGAATAACCCGATTCCTTGGCCACAGCCACCAGCACAAACTCTCATTTTAGCTTTTAAGCAGTTATCAGCAGTGATATAGGACAGGAAAGTTCTACAGTCAGTGATGTACCTAGAACCAACTGAAACCTGCTTATATTAGGGCTTTACTGTCAGTATAATATCTAGAACTGACTGGAACCTGCTCTACAGCCAGTGACATACGAAGAATTGACTGGAATCTGCAAAAAATACTGCTCTACTTTCAGTAACATATCTAGAACCAACTAAACCCTTTTTACAATACAGGTGTATTGTAAGTGACTTGTCAAGAACAGCATGGAATCTGCTTCACAGTCAGTAACATGAAACTGGCTGAAATCTGCCGACACTTCGGCTCTACTTTTAGTAAAATATCTAGAACCAAGTATAGCATGCCTACACTATGGTTATACTGGTAGTGACTTATCTAGAACAGACCGGAACCTGCTCTATATTCATCAACATATGCAGAACTGAGCGAAACGTGCTTAAACTACAGCTCTACATTCAGTAACATATCTAGAACCAACTCAAACCTGCTTAAACAACAGCTCTACAGTCAGCAACATATCAACGGCTGACTGAAATCTGTTCAGTTCTACAGTTCTACACTCAGTAACATATATAGAACCGACTGAAAAATGCTTCCAGTACTTCCACAACTAGAGTCAGTGACATATCTAAACAGACTGAAATCTGCTTCCAGTACAGCTCTACACCAGTAACATATCTAGAACTGCCAAAACCTGGTTATAATATGGCTCTACTGTCTAGAACATCTTTAAGGCTTGACATTTTACTCTCACAGAGTTGCTTCCACTCCATGATTGGTTGATTCCTTTCACCAAAATTTTGACACTGAGTTTAAATTGTAAGGCCATCAGTCCAGCTCCTGAAGGCCTGACCAATGGGAGAGCTCGCTAAGCCAAATCTACCTAGATACCACAAATAGATACATCCTGATTGTACCATTTTTCATGTGTTGTTTTAACCTTTCTGTTTAGATTAAAGGTGAAATAAGTGCAATACTTATGGACTTTAAACAGAATAAACAGGACAAATATAAACTCTAATTCCCCAAGAAGTGTCAGGGCTGCGCCTCCAGGCGAGGCTTCATCCCTAAAAGGAGGCTGGAAGTCGGCGGCCGGTTCCAGGACGAGTGTGCGGTAGGTAGGAGCCTGCATTAAATCTAGCAGTGCCTTATAATAACTTTGACGACAGCCCATATATCACAAACAGCTTGTCCCGTTCAGCAGTCCCATTATAGGGGTGAAGAACAGGGACGTCATTATGGCCCTACTTTAACATCTCCACTGTTATCTTTCTCATCATTCACTCCTGACTTTTGCACATACAGTCGTGTGCAGCCGTAGCAACAGACCTGGTTACATTATCGACTATTACTGACGACGTTTAATCGTTTATAAAACCCAAAGTCTTCTTTTTTCTATGTGCTTTTATTTTGTATTATTGTTATTTTTTATTCTTTATATTTTTAGATTTTTTTTTTATTGTTAAGGGTTTATTTGTAGTATAGAGACTCTTTCTTCTGAGAAAGCATCATGATATTTTTATGATTATTTGAACTAAATACACATTATCTGAGCAAAAGGGAGCCAAAAAATAAGTATTTGTATGAAGGAATCGTTTACTTGCGCACTCATTAAACCTGTTTGTGCTTCAGCTGTGTTTTTATTTTGGTGTGAAGCCACGCTAAGATAAAATGTATCCATTTTAAGCTCATTTTCAACTAATCACATGGAGCACGAGTGGAGTCTGAAGCCTTTACCTTCGAAACACCTTCAGCAGGTCCATGTAAGGAGTTGTTTTCAAATGTGAGTAGAACATGCTTCATATCCAGACTTCTCATCCCTCCGTCTTAAAAAGAGAACCTTCAGTTCAGTCTTTGTCTGCATGTTTGTATTTACTGTTGTTGGCTGAGTGTCTGTTGAGTATTTCCATCTGCGAGGAGGTTCTCAAGTAAGAATTTCATTGGACATGTCTCTAAATGTGGTACGTATTGAACTGTATTGCAGAAAATAGGGTGCCCTAACTTTTGCACAGGCCACATGTTACATTTGAAGTGTTCCCGTTTTATGTTCAATTCAAACGATCAGTTATTGTGCATCTCTGAGGGAAAAAAACAGCCAACCAGAAGTGATGTGATGGAAACGGTCTGGGAAGCGGTGATGGATGGAGGAACGTTGCTGTGTTTGGTTGGAGCTGTTGTGTAACTGCAGATGGTGAGCGCAATGTCACTTCATAGGTTTAAATAAGCAAATAAAAGATAAACGAGTCCATATTTGTTTGACAGGTGGCCTGGGGGGTGGAATAGATCTTTATGAGTGTTTATGAGGGGCAATGTTCATCTCTATTAACAGTCTTGACATCGGCCTTCAGCTTCGGTGCTGTAGAGCGACTGGGAACTGACTTTAAACATCCCAGAATATCTCAAAACATCTCAAAACATCTCAGAAATATCCCCAAATATCCCAAATTATCTCTCAATATCTCAAAATATCTCAAAATTATCCTAAAATATCTCAAAATATCTCAAAAATATCCCAAAATATCTCTAAACATCTCAGAAATATCCCCAAATATCTCAAAATTATCCTAAAATATCTCAAAACATCTCAAAAATATCCCAAAATATCTCAAAACATCTCAAAATATCTCAAAACGTCTCCCAATATCCCAAAATATCTCCTCGGACAGAGAACTGTTTGGTGGAAAATCATAAATGACAAAGACAAAGCCCCCAGCTGGATGTCAGGAGTTCAGTTTGCAGGTGATGGTCAGTGTCCTCCAGCATCGTCCACAACACTTCTACACTCCTCCCTCAGTCCTCTTCTCTTCTCTTCTCTTTTTCTCTATTATATGCTACTCTCCACCTTTCCTCTTTCTGTTCTTTCATTTTTTTTTCTCCTCTGCTGTTCTCACCTTTTCACTTCTCTTCCCGTCTCCACTATTATACTCCACTTTTCCCTTCTCTTCTCTCCTTTTTTCTTTTTCTCTTCTCTTTTCTTCCCTTCTCTTCTTTTTTCTCTTCTCTGCTATACACTTCTCTCCTCTTTTCCTCTTTCTATTCTTTTCTCTGCTTTTCATTTTTTTCTCCTCTCATTTTTTCTTCTCTTCTCCTCCACTATACTTTTTTCCACTTTTCTCCTCTTTTCTTCTCTGTTCTCTTTTCTTTTCTCCTCTTCTCTTCTCTTCTCTTCTCTTCTCTTCTTCTCTAACTAACAATTAACAATTTATTTTTCGAAAATGTTCTAATGATGTTTAAAAAGGGGCAGCGGTGGCCTAGTGTTTAGGAACGAGGCCCCAAGATCAGAAGGTCATGGGTCCGAATCCCGGACCAGTAGGTTTCCCTTGAGCAAGGTACCGTCCCCATCACTGCTCCCCGGGCGCTTTCAATAGCTGCCCCCTGCTGCATGGTGTGTGGGTGTGGGTTAAAACTTGCAAGCACTCCAAAATAACCAGATCAGGAAGGGCTGTAATCCTGCACATCCATCTTTCTCCTCTAAAAAATGTCTATCAGATACAAAATCTGAAAAATGTGTTAATATTTGGCAACTTTGTGTAAATGTGCTTGAAGAATCGTTCCTTCTGGTGCCAGAACCTGGACCCGGGCCCGGGGCACAGTTCTGGTTTCGGATGTTGTTGCCATGGTAACCGTAATAATGCTACCCTTATGTCTGGTCAAAATGTTGGCCGATATGAGCCGCCTTGGTTTCCATTGAGAAGCTCTGATCATTTTTATACCCGAGTTTAATTAATAACAGTCCGCTCAGGTACATCTTACCAAGGAAAAATGCACTGTCGAAGTTTACAGTAAAGTAAACAGACCCTTTTTTCTGCTGTAAAGTTTTCAATATGACCAAAAACTGCAAACTCTTGGTTTGATTTTTGACAGAAAATTCATAGTAATAGAAAAGAGACAACTGACTCTAAAAAAAAAACAGTAAAATTATTCAACTTAATTCAATAACATATCATTTTGTTTCATAAAAGTGCAAACCGTAAAGTTTTACAGCGAAATTTTACACTACATTTTCGTTCTGGGAAGAAATGTTATAAATCATTTCAGAAAATCTTCCACCAGTGCTGAACAAAGCTGCGAAAAACTACTGGACGCGCAGTAAAGAAAAGGGTCAGAGTATAAAAGGAATCTTTACAGTTTTACAGTTCTACCTTTACAGTTTTACCATGAATTTTTACAGTGAATTGTCCCTTTTCGTGGCTCTGCTCCGAAATTAAGTAAACTTTACTGTCAAAGTTATAATTTAATTAAGAGTCACCCATGAAGTTTTACATTAACACAAAAGTTTACGGTTTGCTATTTAGGCTAATCTGTCACTTTTACAGTTTCACTTTCAGATGTCACTTTTTGACCCGTGTGCAAAAGTGTTAGCACCTCTCAAACAAGGCGAGAGACTGATTTTAAGTAGAAGGGGGAGTTAAAGCTGCTGTGGCGCCCCCTGTCGGCCACAAACAAGCACAACTCTGTCCGACTTCCGGGTCTGCTATTAACTGTTAAAAGGGGGAGAGTCCCCAAATTTGGTGGCTGATCCCTGGATGGACCTGTCCCCCAAAAAAAGCAGGGAAAAAGAAAAGACAAGACGCAAACTAAGAGTTTTATAAAGACACACGGCTAAAAAAAAATGCATGAATTACAGATTGTTAGGATCATATTTATTGGATCTTTTAATTAATGGAGGAAATCTCTTTCCCTTCAGATAAAATGTACCGCATAACCACAGTAACGTAACAATTCAGCTGCAGTTTTAATCTTCATCACGATCACAAAGTGGATCTTTAATGACTTTGTAATGAAATGAAATATAGACAGATGTATTTTTGTGTGGGTTCTTTCTGATCTGCTGTTGCTGAACGTCCCGTTTTGGTCCCTAAGGTTTTTAATTGAACCCCTCACTCAGATCATGAACTCTGCAGCTGGAGGCCCCTCTATTGATGTGTAGTGTGAGTGGGAGCTCCTCCAGACCTTCATCAGGGCTCATCTGTGGACCACAGAGTGGACATTTCCAGCAGGACCGCCCTCAGGCTTGGATTTAATTTAAAAAGCTGGACCTTTCTTAGGCCTAGTGTGGCTGAGCCATGATCTACTTCATCCCTGCTACTTTCGTCTTCTACATTCCAGTTAAGGAACCAGTGACACTGCTCTGTTGTTGTTGTTGTTGCCGTGGTTCCTGCTGTCTCGCCGCATTGTCCTCATTCCTTTGCTGTTGGCTGAGTGGGTGTTGCCCAGCAGGCGGAGCAGGAAAAAGTCAAAGACCATCAGCAGCGGGCGAACTGGAAGTGACTCATGGAGATTTTTCAACTTTCTTGACATCATCCCTCCTGAGATCTGCTCTCCAGACGTTCAATGGAGCCCACCAACTTACAGGTAGGCTGTCGTCCTCCTAAGAGCGCAGGACGTGATTTACGATCTGTTATTGCTCAGGCTGGCAGACGGCCATGTTCTGATCAGCAGTGATATCAACACAAATCACAGCTCTCCATTCGCCTGAACCTGGTGTCCTGCAGTGTGACCTCTGATCTGGACACCAGCGATCAATGACAGCTTGTTCTGGACTTTCCTGTGTGGAGTGAAGGAGACAGAAGTGGAGGGGAGGACTGATAGGACTGCTGTTGGAGGGACTGTTTAATGGACGGAAGGAAACAGAAAGTGAATTGTTTAGGAGGAGTTCATGCTGATGGTGGACTGGGAGCCTGTAGTCCTTTTATTCTGTGATGTTTGCTTATACCATTCTATACTGTACTGTATAGTATAGAATAGTATAGAATAGCAGAATAGAACAGTATAGAATCATATACTATATTATACTGGACTATACGGAACTATACTATATTATACTATACTGTACTATACTGAACTATACTGTACAGTATTATGTTATACTGTACTGTAATATATTATATTATATTATATTATATTATATTATATTATATTATAGACTAATATACTATATTGTACTGTACTTTACTATACTATACTGTGTCACTTCTCCATCTCAACCAGCACCACTACTGCCACAACTACTACTACTACTATTACTGCTGCTATTACTACTACTACTACTGCTATTACTACTACTACTACTACTACTACTACTACTACTGCTATTACTACTACTACTACTACTACTACTACTACTACTGCTGCTATTACTACTACTACTAGTAGATGCATCACACAGACCAGATGGTAGTTCGGTACTGGACTCAGGTGATGACCACAGCGGGCCCCCCGGACATGTGGGGAGAGAAATGGAATGAGGGGGTCAGTAATGAGCAGGATCCAGTAGTGACAGACACAGAAATGAAACAGTGCGATGGCATGTACAGCAGCACCAGCGACATTAGTAATGGTGCACTATGGTGATTGGTGCGGGTAAGATAAACTAAAGAAGTAAGTCTTCAGCCGTGATTTAAAGACTGAGACTGAATCGGCATCCCGTACAGAAGCAGGCAAGCTGTTCCACAATCTAGGGG